>OX439134.1:1767294-2009794 GCA_949318235.1 Ecdyonurus torrentis
ATTTCATTTTTTATTATAAAACTATTCTTTAATGTAATATTAATAATAAAAAAACTAAAGTTTTGTTTTAATATTTATTTAATCGATATTAAAAAATTATTCTGTTTTCATTTTAAGCATTTTTTTTTTTTTTCATATAAATTACTTAAAGGCATAACCCACATGAAACAACATGTTCTTTTTATAATGATTAAACACAAAATACAAGAGAGTATGAAAATACTGTAACGTATACAATTTACATGACTATTGTTGATGACGTACGTCAGAAACAGGCAAAAATTGGAAAAATTAATATGAAAATATTGTACAGGTTGCAGAAATTGGAAATTTCTGATCACTGCTACGGAGGGCAAACTAATGTTATTTTTGTAAGCCCCCATCAAGTGTTTCGTGATATAATTTTTAATGCTAATGTTTTCTACTAATGTCTTTAATGTTATTTAATAAAATTATTTTAAAATTTTAATTTTATATTGATATATTCCATTTATTTATCTATCAACTAGAACAATGTTTCCCGGAATGAAAACAATAATTGAAATTATCATTTTTAATTATTATGACAATTATTTGTCATTTACAAAAATAAAAAGCTTTTATAATGAAGTTATATAGCAGATGAAACTTTATCCAAATAACTTTCATTAATACTAGATAAATAGTTTTCTTGTTTCCTATGGCAATTATTTGCTATATAGTACCTTTATTATATGATAGTACTATAATATATTATAACTATAACACACCTGTGAGTTTGTATCTATCTTTATATGGAGTTAGATGTACAGCTCTTTTTTTTTTTTTTTTTTTTTTTTTTTTTTTTTTAAACGAATTAGGCCCCACGCACGCCGAATTCAGTGGCAGACATCAACATTACATATATATTTGACAATTTTTGACTAATTATTTTCATACACATCCCTGCATAAGCTGCAGCTTGTGATGTTATTTTGCGACTTTCAAAAATTAATTAAAAATAGTTTATGAACTCAAAATGTATAAATTAACATATGTATCGATTCAGGACAATATAATCTTTAAAAACATGAAAATAAAAAAATTAACCCCTAATTTTTTTTTGTAGTCTTCCTCATTCTTTATGCTGTTCACATTTAGCATTATTTATGCTATATATATAATGATGACATATAAATGCAAAACATAAATTTTGTAATTGATGCTTTTTCCTGTAAATATAATTTTGGAATATACTGCAACTGTTACTCTTAAAGCCCTTGTCAACTTACTTTTTTATCATTTAAAAAACTAGATTGATAATTACCATACCTTATTATCCATGAATTAGACACCAACACGTTGATTTTGTATTTATTTTCGTTTATTTTCCTTTTTGCGGTTATATCACGTATCTGACGTCACAGTGTGCCGATGGGGGCCGTGATAGGAGTAAAGAACTTGAGGGAGGGGCTTAAATTTATCACGTGACCAGAGCGGTGACTGTGATTGGCGGTGGTACATTGTGACGTCAGATACGTGATATAACCGCAAAAAGGAAAATAAACGAAAATAAGTACAAAATCAAAGCGATGGTGTCTAATTCATGGATATTAAGGTATGGTAATTATCAGTCTAGTATTCTAAATGATAAAAAAGTAAGTTGACAAGGGCTTTAAGGAATTACCGTATTTGTAACAATGAAAAATGTTCTATAATACAAGTTGTCAAGATTGACATTGATTTGCATGTAGGTGCAATATATTAACATGACAAATCATACCTTAAAGTTGACACTACATGACGTCATCATGACGTCACAGATCCACATAATTATATTTCTCTACACGTGTCTTATATTAAATATCAGTTTTCACTGAAATCTGATTCTGCGAGCATTCCGAGAAATATAAGTTTTATTTGTCAGGTGCGGTTCGAGTGGTCTTCAATTCATTTCAGAGAATTAAAAAGAAAAAAAGTAATTTGATTCCTTTAACCTTATCAAAATACACTAGAAATATAGTATAACTATATAGCAAAGTAAGCTCTCTCTCATAGAAGTTACATTATGGTGTTCGTATTTAATGCGCAGTGACACCACACTGGAGCGATGAACAACATTACTCAGCATAGGACAAACTTCATTTTTTTTTTTATATATTATCTAAGTAAGGGAAATCAAATAATTTTTTGGTTATTATTATTTGTATCATATATTTGAGATATACTAATTCAACCTATTAATAGCATCAGTACGCTCAAAAATAAATACGTAATCAATATGCTAGCCCAATTTGTTCAATATATTATAATACAGCATAATTAATGCTATACTGCATAAGATCTATGTTATGAAGCATTAATATTATATTGTACATGATAATTATTTATGTTGTTGTATTTATGTCATAATGACATAAATGCAACATAAATTAAGTTATCTATTCTTTCCGTGTAGCCTCGTTCACAATGGACTTTTCTTAAGTGAAAAACGCTCATTTTTTTCAAATTAAGAAAAAAGTTTGATTTCCACTTAAGAAACTTTTTTATTAATTTTTTACGTAGAACTTTCCCTTAACAATTTTTTTTTCTTAATTTTTCTTAAGTAGCTAATTAGAAGAATTAAGAAAAAAAATTGTTAAGTGAAACCAATTAAGAAAATTCTTAAGTGCAACAATAGTTTCATTGTAAACACCAATCTTTCTTAAGTTGAAAAAATTAGCATTTTTACTTAAGAAAACTTAGAAAAAGTCCATTGTGAACGAGGCTTGTGATTCAAAAATTGTAAAACAAAATTCTTCAGCCGTTTTTTGATATATTTCAATTTTTCCAGAACTGATTATTAACCCTTAAATAAAAATACAGTACATTCATGCTCTGACGCACATTTAAAGTATAAACATTTGTGCGTTCTAGAATAATACTTTTGTTAACTAAATAAAAAAAAGTTACTATTTATTTTCACGTGATAAGCAAGTGTTTGTTCAATTGGTAATTGAATATTGATGACGTCATAACAATTGATTGATTCACTTAATCATTGACTTGAGACGGATCGCTGAAAAAGTTACGTATACCCATTGAGAAGCGCGAACTCGCGATCTCACGTATGTTAAATAAGCACGAATACCAATAGAACACCATCTGCGGGTTTTTAAAAAATTTATGGCATAATACTATACTTTGGATTTTGGATTAATGGAACTTATTGGTATAGGCGCGCGGGGAAACGAGGGGAAAGCTACGGGTTTCCTAATTTAACATTATACGCTTATGAGGGAAAACACTGTTGTTGTTGTTATGTTGTTGTTGTTTTTAAAGCTACTGCAGTTTGTTTTTAAAGCTACTGCATCGATTCCGTAGAAATTTAAATGAGAAGAAATATTATAGACATTTTAGAATAGAATTTTTAAAGAATTTTTTTAACCAATACAATAACCTCTATTGACTAATAATAATAATGCATTATATATTTTTAATGGTAAAAAATAAATGCATAATAATAATGCTATAGCTTTGTGCCAAAAACATCCATTCATAAGTTATGCAATACAGTATAACTAATATTGTTTTATGCGACTATGTCAAGCCCTCAAAACGCCTTAATAAAGTTATTATCTATCTATCTATAATACAAAGATGTTACGTAATAATTTTTGTTAAACAGCATTATGTAATTCCAAAATAGCAACATTTATTTTTATATATCATAGTAATTGTTCACTACTCCATCATTTAATTTCTCTGTCCTGCGAGTGACAATTTTTTCTTTTTAAATGCGGAGCATAATAAATTATCCAATTATTTTCCAGGATGATATTATGTTCTCTTGTCAAGATAACAGTGATAATAACTTTAGTTTTTGTAATATAATATATTATATATATATATATATATATTATATATATATATATAATGATGAAATAATGGTTTAATTTGAAGCTTCCGATTGACTTCACATTTTGTCATTTCTTGTTATCCCTGCAAGATAAAAGACACTGAAAAACCAAGAGTATAATAATATCTCCCCGCTCCCGCATATACTGTATAGAGACAAAAAAGACTTAGCATTAGAATCATCATCGTCAAATTTACGCAATGAGGGTAATCTGAACAACTATTTTTGTTACAACCATTACCAACCACAACCAGCTCATTTCAGCACAATTTATTCAATACAGCATAATCTATGCTATAATTCATAATATCTAGCATATAAATATTATGTTGGACATCACTATTACTTATTTGTATATGTTGTTCGAATTTATTAAATCATTTATGCTATAATGACATAAATGCAGCATAAATTATGTAATTTATTCTTTCCATGCTACCAGTCCAACTAAAAATGAACCATAATTATTTAAGTTCTGACGTATTTATTATTTCTGTGTAAAATGTTCTTTAAGTGTATAATAACGTTCATAACTTCCGTGTTAAAATAAATAAGAAAATGAAAATAAGTGACAATAGAATTCTAAGAATGTGCAGTGACGCAGAGAAATATCCTCCCCTAATTAAAATTGTTGACAAATATGTTTCTGATTAATCATAACTACGTATACTATATTTACTATATAAGGCTTGCTTGTTTGCATTAATATTCTTGATATATTTGGTGACTAAAGGAAAAATAAGGAAGTCATACAGCTTCCCTCCCTCTCTCTCTCTCTCTCTCTCTCTCTCTCTCTCTCCTCTCTCTCTCTCTCTCTCTCTCTCTCTCTCTCTCTCTCTCTCGCCCTTTCTCTTGCTCTCTCTCTCTTCCTTCCTCCTCCAGCTTTTCCTCTATAGTTACAATTCCCTTTTTCATTACTTTAAGTTTGTTTTTATTTTATCCCCCCCCCCCCCATCTCTCTCTCACTCTCTCTTAGATGAAAAAAAAAATTTAATAATTGAAGTAACCAAATACAAATTAAAATAAAAATAATTGTGCAACTTTTATGCAAATTTACAATATTTTTCTAAATACTTTGCAAAAAGATAATTCTGTTAAACACCATATCTTTAAAATAAAAAATGTTACAACATATTATATTATGCGGGTATAGTCATAAAAACTGATAGTTATTTTCTCTTATTTAACCTTTACATTAATTAATAATAATTAAATCATAAAAAAATGACGTAAAACAGATTAATTTTCTATAGTTTAAATTTAGAATATTTGCATTTAAAAAAAAAAAAATAATAATAATAATAAAATCACATCTATATTTAGTTAAGGTGGGAAAAAAGCTACTGCGGATTTGGCTAAAACGTTGTAGAAAGAAAAATCTGAAATTTTGCAGTGATACATTAAGATAGAGTATAGCCTATATATATATATATATATATATATATATATATATTATATATAAGGGGGGTCACCATACTTGATTTTAAATTGTGATTTTTTGAAGTTTTAGTCCTATAAGAGACCATGTTAATTTCAATTATTTATTATTTCTCTCTTTATCTGATGGTCGCGAATTCTGAAAATTTGATCATAGGTACAGTTGTTAGTTGTTACTCTAGTTCGTTCTATAAACTACATACAACTCTTGAGTTAGCTACGAAATTGTTCCTTTGTTATAAACATCTGATCATGACGTCATTACCTGTTTACTATAAGTTATAAATGTATGGTTTATCATTGTTAGTTCTTCGTTTAGAACTTTGGACCTGATAAAAATGAAAGAAACTCACAAAAAAAAGTTACATAATGAAACATGCGACTCACTTTTATCAGCTCAAAAAAAACAAGATCAACCAATATGAATGTGTCTTATTTTGTTGGTTAGCCAATCACTGAAAATGAGATTCACTATAATTTACAGAACGAGCTTCTATTAACTTTCAAATGACACCATAAAGTTTGGAAGTTCTCTTTTTAGATTTTGAGATATAAAAGCCATCTAAATACAACTATTGAAATTAATGCTCGCCGTAATTAACTCATCATAACTTATAACTATTACAAAGTCATGGTTTAGTAAGGTTTCTTTAATGTGTGTGTGCGACTGAAACTATAACGGCATTGTGATAACTTTACGTACGTACTTACTTACTTTTTTTTTTTTTTTTTTTTTTTTTTTTTTTTTTTTTTTTTTTTGCCGCGACATTATATGAGTAAACCAGCTGGTGCAATATATGACCTTGTATAAAATCACGCTCACGTCTTATTAATCTTATTATCTTACAAATAAGTACAATGTGCCAATACAAGTCGAAGTGCATCATGATATTAATTACATTCGTTCTTTGTACTTTGGATTCACTTTATTATGTTTTGTATATATGCATATTTGTATGCAATTCTCTCTTGTCTATAAATAATATTATTTATCTATTTATTAATTAAACAAATTAATAATATTATTTATTAAAGAAATAAATAAATAATACTTATTAAAGAAATAAATAAATAATATTTATTTATTATAACAGTATTTTATTACTTTTGTACTGGATTATTGAAAAAAATATGAACAAGATGCTCTCATGCATAAAGATTTAGGTCATTTTTTTCTAATAGTAAAAAAAAGAGATGACTAAATATAAAAATAATAGCAGCTGTCAATTCAAAGTTTTTATAAACTGAATTACTTGATCTTCAATTTTATATCTCCTATTTCTATGACGTTTTAACTTAATATGAAACCTAAAACCAAGGAGAGAGAGAGAGAGAGAGAGAGAGAGAGAGAGAGAGAGAGAGAGAGAGAGAGAGAGAGAGGAGAGAGAGAGAGAGAGAGGAGAGAGAGAGAGAGAGAGAGAGAGAGAGAGAGAGAGAGAGAGAGAGAGAGAAATTCTAGATGCTCCATAGAGCATGAATTACAATAATATTTTATTAAACTTTTCCCATAATTTAACTACAATAAAATATACGTTTTAAATAGATTTATAAATAACAGTAAAATTTACAAATAATAGAACTCATATAGATTAATTATACTTAAAACTGATGTACAGTAGATATATATATATATATATATATATATATATATATGTTTGAAAATTTGAATATCGAGCGAGGTGACATGATGATAAAAATTTCATTTTTGTCTTACCTTCTGTAAAACAACTGGGCTTTCACTCGCTGCTTAATTTGATGATAAAAATAACACACAACACCAAAACTTGTCACTATATAAATTAATAAAATACTCAATTCACAGTTTTTAAAAATCTATATACATAGCTATGTTATATTCACACACAATTGTAACGTTTTCGAGGGCGTATATAAAACTATATACTTGTCTGCCTCTCTTCATCAGCTTACTGACTCTTGCTCACGAGGCGAGCCGACCTCCGCAATGGGGGGTGTGGCTCGTTCTCGTCAGGTGGTTTATTATTATTTACATTTTCACCTGTACGGTCACGTGGTACACTTTTCTTAAAAGAATCTATGAGTGGAATCCAAATAGGTGGTAATTCAAAACTGGGCTGACTGATTGTTTCATTTTTTCTTCTTGCCATTTCTATTGATTCTAATATTTTTCTTTTTTTATAGTGACTCTCTCTTCCTATTACTTTTGTTTTTTCCCATAGAATTTGATGATTACTTTCCAGCGCATGATCTACTAGTTTTGAATATCCTGTATCTCTTTTTTCTATTTTTTGCCTGTGTTCATTCACCCTGATCTCTAATGGTCGACCTGTTTCTCCGATATATTCTTTCTCACAAACACAGGGAATAGAATATACTACATCTTTATTCATATTTTTCTTCATGTCTGGTTTTGTACGTGCTAAACTTGATTTTAATGTTTCTTTTGAAGAACAAACAATACGAAGATTGACTCCTTTACCTATACGTTGTATTTTTTCACTCAAACCTTGTATATAGGGGATGCAGATAGTTGCGTCTGGTTTCTTTTCTTCTGTTTTGTTTTTTTCTGTGCGGTTTTTATTTTTTATTTTAGCAACAACATGTAATGGATAGTCATTTTCTCTTAAAATCTCTTCTATTTTATTAATTTCTTCATTTCTTACGTTGTTATCATTGCAGTGCGTTTTTGCCCTATGTAACAATGTAGCTGCTATACCTGTTTTTGTTGAGTGTGGATGATTTGAGTTAAAATTCAGATATCTTCCACTGTCTGTCACTTTTCTATAGACTGAAGTTGTAATTTTGTTTTCTTTAGATCTTTTTACACGTACATCTAGGAACGGCAATTCACCTTCTTTTTCATACTCAATCGTGAATTTTATTGTCTCTGCCTGATTATTCATATGTTCTAAGAACGATTCAACTGGGGACTCATTTTGTGGCCATACTATGAAAGTATCGTCCACGTATCTTTTATATACCACTGGCTTTGGTGTATAACATTTTATCGCGTTATTTTCCAGTTTTTCAAGGTATATATCACTGAGAGCTGGTGATAATGGACAACCCATAGCTAAACCATTCTTCTGTTTATAAAAAGATCTATTGAATTCAAAGTATGTGTTTTTAATACATAACGATATTAAATTCATAATAGTTGCAACACTATGTTGTGTTCTATTTTTTAATGTTTTGTCAACTTCAAGTTTTTCTCTGGTAGCTAACAAGGCTTCATCTACTGGTACATTAGTAAATAGGCTTGTTACATCAAAACTAACCATAATATGCTTTTCTTCAATATTTCTTCCTTGAATTTCTTTAACAAAACAACTTGAATTTTTTATAAATGATGTACTACTTCCTAACAATGGATTAATAATTTTTACTAAATATTTCGCTAGCACGTGACTAGGCGAACCAATACTGCTAACAATAGGTCTAAGCGGTACTTCTTTTTTATGTATCTTTGGTAGACCATAATTATGTTAATTAGAGAAAAACTTGAAGTTGACAAAACATTAAAAAATAGAACACAACATAGTGTTGCAACTATTATGAATTTAATATCGTTATGTATTAAAAACACATACTTTGAATTCAATAGATCTTTTTATAAACAGAAGAATGGTTTAGCTATGGGTTGTCCATTATCACCAGCTCTCAGTGATATATACCTTGAAAAACTGGAAAATAACGCGATAAAATGTTATACACCAAAGCCAGTGGTATATAAAAGATACGTGGACGATACTTTCATAGTATGGCCACAAAATGAGTCCCCAGTTGAATCGTTCTTAGAACATATGAATAATCAGGCAGAGACAATAAAATTCACGATTGAGTATGAAAAAGAAGGTGAATTGCCGTTCCTAGATGTACGTGTAAAAAGATCTAAAGAAAACAAAATTACAACTTCAGTCTATAGAAAAGTGACAGACAGTGGAAGATATCTGAATTTTAACTCAAATCATCCACACTCAACAAAAACAGGTATAGCAGCTACATTGTTACATAGGGCAAAAACGCACTGCAATGATAACAACGTAAGAAATGAAGAAATTAATAAAATAGAAGAGATTTTAAGAGAAAATGACTATCCATTACATGTTGTTGCTAAAATAAAAAATAAAAACCGCACAGAAAAAAACAAAACAGAAGAAAAGAAACCAGACGCAACTATCTGCATCCCCTATATACAAGGTTTGAGTGAAAAAATACAACGTATAGGTAAAGGAGTCAATCTTCGTATTGTTTGTTCTTCAAAAGAAACATTAAAATCAAGTTTAGCACGTACAAAACCAGACATGAAGAAAAATATGAATAAAGATGTAGTATATTCTATTCCCTGTGTTTGTGAGAAAGAATATATCGGAGAAACAGGTCGACCATTAGAGATCAGGGTGAATGAACACAGGCAAAAAATAGAAAAAAGAGATACAGGATATTCAAAACTAGTAGATCATGCGCTGGAAAGTAATCATCAAATTCTATGGGAAAAAACAAAAGTAATAGGAAGAGAGAGTCACTATAAAAAAAGAAAAATATTAGAATCAATAGAAATGGCAAGAAGAAAAAATGAAACAATCAGTCAGCCCAGTTTTGAATTACCACCTATTTGGATTCCACTCATAGATTCTTTTAAGAAAAGTGTACCACGTGACCGTACAGGTGAAAATGTAAATAATAATAAACCACCTGACGAGAACGAGCCACACCCCCCATTGCGGAGGTCGGCTCGCCTCGTGAGCAAGAGTCAGTAAGCTGATGAAGAGAGGCAGACAAGTATATAGTTTTATATACGCCCTCGAAAACGTTACAATTGTGTGTGAATATAACATAGCTATGTATATAGATTTTTAAAAACTGTGAATTGAGTATTTTATTAATTTATATAGTGACAAGTTTTGGTGTTGTGTGTTATTTTTATCATCAAATTAAGCAGCGAGTGAAAGCCCAGTTGTTTTACAGAAGGTAAGACAAAAATGAAATTTTTATCATATATATATATATATATATATATATATATATATATATATATATATATATATATATATTATATATACATACATATACATGCATTACATCTATTACAGATTAAAACTCAATATTTTCAATTTAAATATATAAAAATCACATTTTTGTAAAGATTTAATTATGTTAATTCAATATGTAATTGGTTTATAATGTAAATTAAATTTTAAACGTGTAATAATAGTCCTAATTTGTGATATATTTATGTTATATTTATTATGTAAATATGACGTCATGCAAAAATAGCCTAATGTACCGATGCTGTAGAAATAAGTTACAAACAATACAAGTAAATGGCAACATTGCATTCGTCTCAATCAAACAAACACCATAAAAATATTGTTGCTACGTTTTATTATTATTTTTGTCCGATTTCTATGCAATGTTGCCACAGCTGTCAACATTTAATTAATTTTCCCAAAAACTCAATGCCCTACACACTGTGGCCAAAACATGGTCATTCCCGCCAAAAGCTGTATCCGCGGTGCTAAACCAATCAGTGAGCGTGTTATAAACCTACTAGCCAATCACAGTTGACTTTACATAGTTAATTACACTGTATCTGCTCGAACTAGTATTGGGAGTAGTGTAGTTCGTTCTGCAAACTACACACAAGTATTGAGCTTTGAGCTAGCTTTGACATTTTCCCTTTGTCAAGAACATCTGATCACGACGATGGTATATTTACCCCAGGCTATTTAACCCCAACTAGGAGTAGTTAACAAACAAACAAAACCTGTTTACGGTGTTTATATGTATGGTCGATAAGCTATTTTTTCGTTTATATAGACCTTTAGAAATGATAGAAATAAACGAAACTTCAAAAAAAAAAAAAAAAAAAAAAAATCTATGCTCAACAGTGATTTAGTTTTATCGTCTCAAAAAACAAGATCAACCAATTATTTGGGGGGGGGGGGGGGCAGCCAATTATTGAAAGAGCCTCACTATACTTAACAGTACAAACTCTTGTAACTTATTCTGCAATGTCGTTTCAAAGTCTTTGAACTGCTAAATTTGGAGCGGATTGGAAATACACTATTTTAAATTTGAATTTTTTTTTTTTTTTTTTTTTTTTTTACTTGCATAAAAGAGTGCATAAAAATTACGTTAAACTAACAAGTAAGTATAATAAAAATAATTATTTCTGTATGATAAATGTTATTATTAGTTTTTATTACTATTGTTGCAATTTTTGTGCTCAGCGAGATTCCACATAGACCATGACCTAGGTGAAGGTCGTTGAAACTCGCTGGATTGCATCACAGTATGACCTTGAGTCTTTGTATTATACGATATTATCTCGGCGAGCGTTGGTATTTAATATGATAAACATTCACATCTTGAAGCTTTTTCTTCTTCTTATGGCTAGTTTCTGCAATTTGTATTGTTCATACTTTTTTTTTTTTTTTTTTTTTTTTTTTTTTTTTTTTTTTTTGTAACTAACATTATAAATACTGTGTAATTGTTTTATTTTAATTATAGCACTTTCATAACGACATAAAAAAGTCAATTTTCTGATTATAATTCATGCATTGCTTTTTATTATATTATATAATATATATTTTTTATGTGATGATTTCGAAAATTATTAAGAGATTTTTTTCCTTGCAACTCGTAAATAGAGAAATTGTTAAAAAGCAATAAAAATATTTGTGCAACCATCTATATCACTATGGAATTTTTAATCTAAAAATCGTGATTTTTTTTTATTATTATATTTTATGCAAGGCATTGTTGAAAATTTAATATAATCCTTTTTTAATTTTAAAAGTGAAACGTTTTAAATGTTATTATTAATGACAGTTTTATATTATATATAAAAAAAAAAAAAAAAACATTTTTTTATATGTTAAAAACTAATAATAACTGTTTGCAAATAATAATATATTAAAATTTATGCCATATTTGATTTTATATTTACAAAATTAAACAATGTTGGTTTGAGTGCTCACTAATTAATTATATATTGTTTTATTTCCAATATAATATTTATTTTAATTTTTAGTGGGGAAATGCTATTTGGCTGTATAATAAATTGAGCCAAAATCGTGGATTCTAATCTCTCTCTCTCTCTCTCTCTCTCTTCTGAGGGTAAAAATTCTCTTCAATTAAAAGAACCTTTTTCCGTGTATATTTTTATTACAGTTAAATTAATTAATAATTATATATTTTAATAATGAAAAACAAAACAAAACAAAAACTCGATATTAATAAATATTTTGGATACAAAATGTACTCCAATCACATTGATTACTAAATCAATATAAAATAATCAAGTAAACGTCATCATCAAAACACTCACACAAAAAAACGTAATAAAAATGACTCAACTTCTTTTTCTGTGATGTGTTTATTGTAGTTATAGTTGAAATAAAATAACTTTGAGTTTTCCTGCATTGTGAAATGTTATGCAAGTTTTTAATTATGTTTTAAAACACACACGTTTATTTGCATAAATTTATTAATTTTTTTATACATTTTAATTTTTTTTTCAGTAGAAATTTCAGGACAAGAGTTTTGATATTAAAATGATAGAATTTGATTAAAAACTTATTTAATAATGACAAAAATGCATTGAAGGGTCCATATACTTGCATAACATTTCACAATGGAGGAAAAGTCAAAGTTATTTTATTTCTACTACAGTATCACTACAATAAACGCATTACAGAAAAAGAAGTTTCAAAAAAAAAAAAATATAATAAATAAAAAAAATAAAAATAAAAAAAAAATACTACAACACTGCTCATGACATTCATGATCATGACATACGTCGTAATTTATTCATAATTGAAAACTAAGTGGTCAGATTGTTTACTCAATGTTTTTCTGACGGAAAAGTACAATTTAATCACAAAATTTGGCAATAAGTGATAATGATAATGCAAGTCATATATATTACCTGCAGTAATTTATCTAATACAGAAAAATGCTAAAAACTGATGAGTTTTGCAATATTATAATAAAAGACAGATCACGACTTGCACTATCATTATCACTTTTTTCTTGTTGTCAAATCTTGTGATTAAATTGTATGTTTTTCCCATCTGAAAACATTAAGTAAACAATTTGACCACTTAGTTTTCAATTATGAAAAAAATTATGACGTCAATCATAATCATGAATTAAGCAGTGTTGTTGTGATTTTGATTTTTAAATCAAAATTTTGATCAGATCAAGATTATTGGAACCTGTTCGGTGATCTGAACAAGCTCTTAAAAATCTTTGAATTTGATCTAAATTATTTTTAGAGCCATAATTGGCTTTATTTTTCATCAGATCATAACTTCAAGAAGTTGAAAAAAAAAAAAAAAAAAAAAAAAAGTATACGATAAAATGTTCATTAATTTTAAATAATAAACTAATTAATTACTATACTAAAAAAAAAATCTTGTATTAAATATATTACATTATAACATTCAATATTAAATAACATTCATTTAAAGCAGAAAATATCAAATTTAAAAACAATTATGATTGAATCATTCGATCATTTTTTGATCGTGTAATCTAGAATTTTTGTACCTTTGATCTGATATTTATATCGATGAAACAGAGAACTATATTTGTTTGATCTAATCTTGATCGAATAACCAATAATTGACTACAACATTGCAATTAGTATTCTAGGTTTTAACTTTAATCTGATTTTCCCCTATATATATAATCTCATTATAAAAGTGTTGCTAATTTTCTCTCCTAATTTGCATCTATATAGGAAAGTTTGAATTAGATTCATATTAACGTAAATTGGCTAACTGCATGTGACTAAATAATTACAAAATAAGAGCAAACACATATCAACTTGAGTGGTAAGGTCAAAATATTTAAAAAGCCTGTTATTCGTTTTTTGTTATCTTATTTGATTGCTTGCATATAATTATAATATTTAGTATACGTCCTATAGCGATAACAAAAATTAAATAAGAAATTTCAGCAGTAGCAATACAATATCTACGATATATTTAACAGAAATTATTCTGCATAACAAATTCGTTATATATTAGCATCATTTTAATTATTTAGGCGTAGAACACCTTGAACAAAAAAGTTGCGTAATATCCTAACAAACCTGAAAATCAACGTTGATTTGGCCGGAGTCATTGATTTCTAATTTATTTTCCATTCACAAATGCTGCTGCCGGTCACTGACGTCACAACTCGCCTGGTCCACGCCATAGTAAAAACGGTCCACGCGCAAGTAAACCTGGCGATTTGTGACGTCAGTGACCGGAAGCAGCATTTTGTGAATGAAAAAAAAATTAGAAATCAATGACTCCGGCCAAATCAACGTTGATTTTCAGGTTTGTTAGGATATTACGCAACTTTTTTGTTCAAGGTGTTCTACACCTTTTATATACACTTCAAAAATATAATCATTATAAATCCAGCATTATTTTATCCATTATTTTAGCATTATTTATTTATTTTAGCGAAATTTGTTTTATCCGTGTACTCAAAATAAAATCTGTTTAACATATAGATTAAAACCTCCAAAACTATAACAACAACAACAACAATGTAGCATAAACTTGTTGTTTATATACGAACATTATTGAACCATGAAAAGGTATTCTATAACATTGAAACTTTGTGTTTATATTCTTACAGCCTAGGGGACTTTTAATTAACTAAATTTTCGCATCAAGAACGAAAGTATATGGTATATGATAGTTTTGAGGGTCAAATCAAATTATACACACTCTAAAAATTAGTGCATTACTTTAGTTACGAATACTAACTTATTTAAGATATACACTTTTAAGTTATTATGAGTAGCTAAAATAATGCATGTTAGCAAATCATTAAAAATAGCTAATTTTACTTAAAATAGCTTAAAAAAACTTTAAAAAACTCAAAACAACTTAAATTAGCTATTTTTAATAACTTGCTAAAATGCATTATTTTAGCTGATACTCATAATAACTTAAAAAGTGTATATCTTAAATAAGTTAACTAAAGTAATGCACCAATTTTTAGAGTGCACATACATAGATACACAACACAACACACACACATAATATATATACATATCATACACAAATTACGTGGTTGATACTGCATTGAATATAGTTATATTGTAGAGAACAAAAGGTACGTAATAACATATAAGTAATTATGCTGAACATCTTAGGCGTAGAACAACTTGAACAAAAAAGTTGCATAATATCCTAACAAACCTGAAAATCAACGTTGATTTGGCCAGAGTCATTTATTTCTAATTTATTTTCCATTCACAAAATACCACTGCCGGTCACTGACGTCACAGCTCGCTTGTTTTAAGCACGCGTAAACCGGGCAAGCTGTGACGTCAGTGACCGTCAGTGGTATTTTGTGAGTGGAAAATAAATTAGAAATAAATGACTCTGGCCAATGAACGTTGATTTTCAGGTTTGTTAGGATATTACGCAACTTTTTTTGTTCAAGGTGTTCTATATGCAATGTAATATAATCACTATAGCATAAATTATATTGTTATGCATACATATTGTTGCATTTAGCTAGCATAAATATTAAGTGTATATTTTTATCTATATTATAATACAAATTATAAATATTATGTATAAATCATACATCATACTATCCATTCGTGGAAATTAAAATATATGAAATGTCTAACAAATTGAACAAATAAATATATCAACATAAAAGTACGAAACTTTTATTTTAACTGAACGTTATACATATTCAAATATAAAAACTTTTATTAAAAAAAAAATTTGTTTACAGTTTTCTCGTAGAAGAAATCAGTGTGTTATATTTTATCTTATCATTCATTACAGTATGGTTAACCCAAATATTTAGTTTATTTATATACAATATGTGTATATATATATTAAGCATGTGTATAATATAATATACTTTATTTTGTGGAAATAAACTTACTCAATGCCTCATGACTTCCGCAGTATACTATACTTATATTGACTTATCTATTTTTGTGTCAATTTTTTTAATGTTTCGTACTGATATTTTATGTCAATTTACCACTTCCGAAAGTCATTTCTACAAAATAAATAATTATATAATGCGTTTCGTATGACTTGTTTTCAACAATAAAAAAAAAAATTTGTGTATACGAATCGTAAATCCATTAAATATATTTTTATTTACATTACTTTTCATTTTAAATTAAAAGATTGTCAGATTCATAAATAATTATTAAAATATGTAATATGGTGCAAGAATAATTGATAAATTTAGTAATAGTAAAAAAAGCGCTTCTTTTGAAATTCTTAAAACTTGATTGAATATGTTTAATTGCAGTCGATAATTTTTGTGGCATAAAATAGTGATCTAATTCCTTACCTCATAATTTTTTTTATTTTTATCGGTAAGTGTCTATAACATGACTCCAATATCTCTATTGTAAGTGGACAATTAGATCTGCTTAATGTTACTTTACCTTGCTATCAAGATATCCTTGCGTGTCTCGAAGTAAAAAGTGCCAGTCTGCTGTTTGCTGAGATTCACATGCTTCAGCCTCCACGTCCCATTCGATTAACTCGAGCTGAATGGACGATTGTTGTTCCTCGCTTACTGAAAGATTTGCTACACTGGTGCTCACTAGCATACACAGCATATACACCGACACCAAACTGAGCATCGCGACCCACTGCACTGACTGAGCCTAGCGACCGAGCGAGTGAGCGAGCGAGAGAGAGCCGCGAGACTAACTTACTTCTCCCCTCCATCTCTTCTCTCTCTCTCTCTCTTACTCACTCTCTCTTTCTCTCGCTGAACTGTGAATGTATTATCTAAGCTAATTAGTTAGTGAGTGAGTGAGTGAGTTAGTTAGTTAGTTAGTTAGTTAGTTAGTTAGTTAGTTAGTTAGTTAGTTAGTTAGTTAGTTAGTTGCTTCATTCATTCATTCATTCATTCATTCATTCATTCATTCATTCATTCATTCATTCATTCATTCATTCATTCATTCATTCATTCATTCATTCATTCATTCATTCATTCATTCATTCATTCATTCATTCATTCATTCATTCATTCATTCATTCATTCATTCATTCATTCATTCATTCATTCATTCATTCATTCATTCATTCATTCACTCCACTCCCTCACTCACTCATAGTTATTTATTTAATAATTTATTTATTTATTTATTTATGTATTTATTTATTTATTTATTCAAACTATGATTCATGCTATGTAAAATGTCTATCATTTAAATACTGGCTGTCTGTCTCTATCTCTCTGATACTCTTCCCTCTTTTTTTTTTTTTTTTTTTTTTTTCTTCTTTTTTTAATAAGTATTAATCTCCCTCTTCCCCCTCTATCTCTTTATATTATCTAAATGACACTTGAACAACAATGCTTTATTCTAAACATTAATTATATCTGACCTTCCAATACCTTTTCACTTACACTTAAGTACCAAATTACTATAGTTTTTTATATTTCATTGAACCTTATAGCTCTGCACTTATCAAATCAAATATAAAAGAATTTCATAATATACTCAATTTACAATAAATGTGATGGAAAAACAGGGAGTTTTATCAACGGTCGTGTATTTTTGTTTTTTAATTTAAATATATTTTTTCAACTGTACGCGCAGTGTTTCTTTATATAAACTTTGAAACAGGATTAAATTTTTAAAATTATATAAACACGTTAAAAGCTCTATAAAAGGTTTTTTTTTATAAAGTTATAACATGACACTAACATGATTTAAAGTAAAAAAGAAAGAAGGAAAGATTTCAACACCTCTTGATTAACCATATAAGGAATAAAATGATTTTGAAATCAAAATACTAGAGTCTTTGCCGAAGACAAAAATTACAAATACACCCAGAAAACAAATGTGTAGAGAGTACCTTCACGGACAAAAATAATTACGTATAATAATTATGATGTAGGAGATTGTTATGGTAGATCATATTCAGCATAATCTAGAATGCTATACTACATAATAACTATGTTAAATAGCATAATTATTATGTTGAACTGCATAACTATTTATGTTGCTCTAATTAGGTATATATTTATGCTATCATGATATAAATGCAAAAGCGTAAATTACGTAATTTGAGCTCTTCATGTGGGAAACGTTATAGTGTGTATATTCTCTACCCATTTCACTAGTACCCATGTACTTGTAGAGTCGAGTAAACATTTTAAATGTTTAGTATTGAATTTTGGATATTTTAAAATTATGCATTTCATGTATAAAAATACATGTTTATGACGACAAATGCATGAAACTTTTAACTGCTGGTCTATAAATAATAATGATAATAATAATAAAACGTTTTTATGCAGGAATGGACCAGAGAAAAACATAAGCATTTATATCACAAAACACTTGATGGGATTTACATAAATAACATTAGTTTGTCTCAAAACCCAACAGTAGCCCCGTAGCAGTGATGAGAAAATTCAATTTATGCAACCCGCACAACATTTTCATTCTAATTTTTGCATGTTTCTGACGTCATAAACATGAATTTTTAAGCAAATTGCATACTTTACAGTATTTTCACGCTCTCTCGTGGGGCTACATTAACATTCTGGTAAAAATTGTCATTAGTTTTGAAGATCCCATTTCGTGTTTAGTCATTAAAAAGCACATGTTGTTTTATGTGGTCTATGGCTTTAAAGTAATTATACTTATTAAAAATGCAATTTAACACAAATGTCAATTAAGGACTGAGATCACCAATATGGTGTACAGTATGTATTTTGTATGGTTGAACAGCTGATCTCCAGTGCACGTGTTAGTGAAGCCGTCGTCATAGATACAAAAGTCAACAGGTGCGCCAAGAGATAAGGTGCAAAATCGTATATTAATTCAATGTATAAACGACTTTACTGTAATAATAAAATGACTCATCACGTTATCTTATGTGTAAGTATCATATTATAGTATGATTTTGTAACTTTGTAATTATTATATGAAGTCAGATCATTATAATTTGTTAATAGCTTGGAGTAACAGTTGACATCATAAATATTTTAAATTATAAAAAACATTCAATTTGCATTACTATTATTTTCTTCTTCTTCTTCTTTTTTTTTTTTTTTTCTTTTTTTTTTTTTTTTATTCTTTTTGAGCAAGAAAATTTAAAGAAATTGTAAAATTCTATATATTGATATATTATTTTACAACTTACATTAATATATTATATAATGAATTAAGTTGGAACATTTATAAGATATATACCAAAGGGTGCACGCATGACGTCATACTGAATGCACATTGACGCCATACTGGAGCAATGAATAACATTGCTCAGCGCAGGGCAAATGTCATTTTTTGGCTATTTTCTTTGTGAAGTTTTTTAATTTTTGTGTTTTTTATTATTTTTCTTGCATATATTTGAAAATCTAATTGACAGCATCAATGCTCTCAAAAATATCGGGAAGTATTTTTAAAGTGTGGCAAAATGTGTTATTTTCATTTATTAGCCCAATTTAGTGCTCACATATGGCGCCGACTTTCTTATAAATGCAACCACCATATACTATGTCATCTATAATGCAGTTGAAATGTCTTCTAATTTAGGTGAAACCATGGATATATAAGCAGGATAGGAAGCTCTTGTTTAAGAAACGATCCCTGAATGATGTAGCTCATTTTCGCCGCAACAATGCAAGAATACAAAATTACGTTAAAATTATTTCATTTTATTTTATTTATTATTATTATTTTTTTAGATTTTAAGTTACAAGCCATCTTCCATTTATATGTACAGCCCTTAATGGTAAGGTAAAAACATGAAAAAAAAATGATAAATTAATTAAAAAATGCTACTATTTTATCAATTTTTATTTATTTTATAAGTTATAACAAAAAGCAACCGCATTCTGTTTGTAATTATTTTTTGTTTTGTTTAATGTATACTAACTGAGAGCTATGAAGATTATTATAATTAATTTGTTATTTTAGTTGTTCATATTAGTTACGTTTCACAAACATTTCACTGTAAAGTTAGATTGAAATTTAATTAAATTCACCTACTAGCAATAATTTGTGAAATTACGAAAATGTAGTTCGTTGCCGTACCAAGCGCCTGAAACAAAATATTTAATAAAATTAAAATTCTACTTAAAGGTAACATGAAACTAACACGTACTTTTAATCATTAAACAAAATATTAATATGGAATCACCAAAACTAATGACAATTTTACCAGAATATAAATATGGCCCCACAAGAGAGCGTATAGAAATATTATAATTATGTTATTTGTGTGACTATTCCTGTTTCTGATGTCAGAAATAGGCAAAAATTAATATATACATGTTGTGCGGGTTACATTAGTCGAAAATTTCTGAATACTGCTTTGGTGCTATATAGTTGGGTTTTGTGACAAACTGATGTTATGTATGCAAGTCATATGCTTATTATTATTCTTTTTTTTTTTTTTTTTTTTTTTTTGCTTATATGTTAGCTTTTGGTTTATTCCTTTAAAAAAAATCTGAATAGAAAGAATAGAAAATTAGAGATTATTTGTTCTTTCTTTCTTCTCAAAATGTTGTTATTGTAATTTTTTAAGAATTCATTACATCTGGATTCTGGACAAATGTATAGTACGTTTTTATCGATTTTCAAACACAGCAAAATCACCAAAAGAAACATTTTAAGAAAACACACATATATACCAAGAACTTTCAACATTTTTTTTATTCAAAACACAATATAACTTCATTTAAAATCAAGCAACAAAATAAAAATAATAGTAATAATAAAATAATAATATAACATTTTATTGATTATTAAATTTTTTTTAACGCATAGTGTTATTAAAAGGCTTCTTCAGTTTTTTAGAAGCTAAAAAGGGCATGGTAGCATCAAATTATTACATGCTTTGAAAAGTTGTGAATGACTTTTTGCTTTTAAAGCGTCGATTGAAAAATTTGTAAGGCTTCCAGTTTTGTCCACTCAAATTTATTATATTTTTTGTTGAATTTGATTTTCCAAGAAAAACTGTATACCATAGTACTCGATAGGACAAAAAACAATTCGTTTAATATAAAATATTGCTTTGTTTCATTTTTTTATTATTTTTTTATTATTGTGGAAAATTGAAATTGATAAATGGAAAATTCTAACAAAAATATAGACTTAATAATTTAAAAATAGCGTGCTTTTAATACAATATAAAAGATAAGTCAAACAATAGATGGAACTGAAAAAAATTTAATAATTTTTTTTTCTTTCTGTTACGTTTAGAATAATTAAAGTCAAGCCATACACATGGACAAACATAAATACGGAGTAATTGTAGTTGCTCATTTTTAAGAAGTCACTATGATTTACTCAACTAATAATAAATAAATAAATGAATAATCGTCTTTATTCAAAAAAAAAAAAAAAATGCATAGAAAAAAAATACAAATTTTTGAAAGGGCGAGGTTTAAGCCTGACAATATGTCTGGCCCACTCTTACACCTAACCCCAACAGAAAACATTTATGATAATCATTGATTGCATACATAATTCTAATATGAGAGTTAATTCATTAATTAATTATTAATTAGTTAATTCATTTCTTTATATTTTACAGTATTTTATTTTATATATATTATGTTTTACAGTGTATCTGACTATTTATAACATTTAATAATGTTAAATATAATTGATCTTTCACATCAGTAGGTAGAGAATAGTGATATGATTTACTGTATTGTGTTTTGTGTTATTATATGAATTATTTTGACCTGTTCTACTCAGTAGAACTCAGTATATATATAAAAAAAAATTGCGCAGCTTTATTGAGCTGCCGAAGTTTGGCGGGTTTGCATACTTTACATTAACTTAACGGTGATAGCGAAGATATTTCCTATGCTAGCAATGTTAATTTCAATGACTTTGCAGGGCTCTACTGTCCTTAAAAATTATCGCATTTGGTAGCGACTTACACAAAAATTTAAAGCAACATCTAGTTAACCCAAGTCCACTGCTTGAAATTAATGTCGATGCAAAATAAATTTTTGATTAATTTTCTCCGAGAGCTCTATCAAAACTACAAACAAAGGAGTTGAGAGAAAGAAGCTGCAATATAAAAAAAAGTGAACAAAGAGCACAGCATTATGGTACAGCATTATGTCCCTAGTGTGCTAGAAATATTATAATAAATGTTTTAAAACAAATACCTTAAATTGTTTCTAAATTTTTTCAATAACATTTTTATTTTGGAATCACGAAAGGGTTAAAAAAAAAACTTAATAAGGTATGGTATATTGAGATGGTAAAAGTATTAAAAAACATAATTACCACGAAGAGTAATTGCAGGTCAATTTTGAAGAGTCCACACGCTGAGAATTCAAACTGATGTGAGCGCACTACAGTCACTAGTGATTGGACCTGTCAATCAAAAATACATCAATATAAATATTTTAGCTCTATTCAAAGATATAAATAAATATAGAATTGAAAGGGTGAGGAGAAGGCCTGACAATTTTCTAGCCTACTCTTACACATAACCCAAACATGGTTAAAATTAAATTATATATATATATATATATATATATATATATATATATATATATATATATATACATATAATATACATATACATACGTGGTATCATTTTTACAAATTACCTCTTTTCTTGTGTCTGCTTTGACATATTTTGAGACACCCAACAGTCGCACGGAAAGCGTACTCGATTCACCAGCCTGTACAATATAAAAATCATGACATAATATAATGTATTAAAAAGTTGATTATTTGAATTTACAATGCATCCCTATCACATCACACGTGAATACGTTTTCTTTGACGTTATCACGGCAAAGTTACATGCAATAACGAGTATCCTGAGCATATCATATAGTGTGCAATTCTTTTGTTAATAAGAATAAAATAGTAACAAATAAATAAATAAAATCTACATATGGTTTAAAGTAGATAGGACATTTGAATTTTTCATGCGAACTTCAGAAGTAACGTGTTGATAATAATTAATAACTTTTATGAGCAAAATATGACCTTTCTTAAGTTTTGATTAATTATACATTTCACAAAACAACCCAATATTATACTTATACAGTAAGTTGAAATAATTTTTATTTTAATTTTTTTTAAGTAAATACTTGCAAATAGTTACATTTATTATAACAAAAAGATTATTTTTAATTGATTTTATTCATTCATTCATTCATTCATTCATTCATTCATTCATTCATTCATTCATTCATTCATTCATTCATTCATTCATTCATTCATTCATTCATTCATTCATTCATTCATTCATTCATTCATTCATTCATTCATTCATTCATTCATTCATTCATTCATTCATTCATTCATTCATTCATTCATTCATTCATTCATTCATTCATTCATTCATTCATTCATTCATTCATTCATTCATTCATTCATTCATTCATTCATTCATTCATTCATTCATTCATTCATTCATTCATTCATTCATTCATTCATTCATTCATTCATTCATTCATTCATTTCCATATTTAAAACAATTATATTATGCGCCAAGATAAATATTTTAAAACTTTTAATAATAATTTACAATAAAAAGTTATTTAATTATTTTTAGCATATTTTACTTACCTGATTTGTGACGAGATGGCAGCCCAACGTGATCAGATAAAATCTTCCAAAATTTGCCAAAGTGAGGAACAAATACCCAAGCACTTCATAAGAATCTTGAATACGATTTATTGAAGTAAAAAATGACAGAAATCGTGTCAAAGAGAAGAGAAATAATTGACATAAATCTAAAAATAAAAATAAAGAAAAACTACCATTTAACTCCCTTTGTACATCAATTAAATCATGAAAAGCAGTTTTAAGATTATTAACATTACTTTCGTTAGGTACAATATGTTTTTTAAAATTACGAAAAAGTTCTAATATTTTAATATTAAATTTTTTAATTCTATACGAGAGTTCTAAACAAAAAATAAAAAATAAATGTTCAAGTGCTTCGGTAGCTGAAGTTAGCATTGGTGATAAAATATTATATTTATTATATCTTTCATCAAAAATATAAAAAAATGTAATAACTTTGATAATTTCAAAAATACTAAATAATATTACAATAAATAAGATACAATTAAATCTATTTTTCTTAAAATTTAAAATTAAATCTACATTTTCAAATTTTTTAATACAAAATTCAATATGTTTACATGATTTAAATGAAAATTTTATCATAGCAAAACCAGATAATATCATAAATAATCTTGCAATTATTGTCGCTATATCGTTACTTAATTGCAATTCTGACATTTTATCTGCATTTTCGATTAATTCAATTAAAATATCCCAATGAATTTGTATATAAGAACCTAAAAATAAAAGTAGAAGTAGAAATGATATCACACGTGCAAAATAAGATATTTCTAAAGAATTATATTTAAAATTGAGATTTGAAAATGGTAAAATTCCATGAAATCTTGAGTATTGTAAAATTGGTAAAAACTGATGAGCAATGCATAAATGATTCGTCATTATGCCTTTACTAAATAAAACCTGAACCAGAAATATGTCAGTTTTTATTATGCTATTGTTTTTGTTTTTAGGTCGCACTAAAATGATTGTCAAATTAAGTGTTGTTTTTTTTATGTGATTATGCTGTCAATATGGCAAATGAATTGTTATGAAATTTAGTTCTCAGTTTAATCGATTTATTGGTAAATTTTTGTATTACATTTACTTTATAATTATTTTTTATAACGTTGTAGTCCTCGAATAAAGTTAAAATTGCTATAAATAAAAAAAAATTAAAAAATAAAAACTTGGTTTGAAAGAGTGAACTACTTGCAATTAATGAAATATTTAAAATAAATTTAAACATTCTTCTTAACGTTATCGTCACCCCAGAATATAAATGTGAAATAAACCACTAGGTTTTGATGCAATTTTAGACCTTATGCTACACGTACAGCTCTGGCCAAAAGTTTCCGAACGATTTATATAGGCAACCCGCAACTACACTATGTTATCTTTATGAGAAAACGCTGCAGCTGCCGCTGCCCCGTTCGGGAACTTTTGGCCAGAGCTGTACATAAGGTCTAAAATGGCATCAAAAGCTAGTGGTTTATTTCACATTTATATTCTGGGGCGACGATATTATGTTTATGAGGAAATCGTAATTATTATTAAGTTACAACATTAAAAAGAAAGAAGTTTACTGCAATTAAGTGATCCATTACAAGCATGGAATATATCAAATTCACAAATTTTTAATAATTTTTTTGTTTCGTCCTACATTCTCATATAGCACACCTAAAATGCCTCAAAATGAGACAATGTAGAAATGATACTCAATAAAATATTTAAAAGCATATATATGCAACGATGGTATCAGAAACAATTCAAAATTTACAAAATTAATTATTGATGCTTAAATAAGACAATATTTGGGATAATATTATATATAAGTGATTGAAAAATCCAAACTCTAAAGACATGTTTTCACTAGATTTGCAGTGCACGGTTTTCACCAAAAGATTTGCATAATTAAAGAGTACCACGAGTGTGGTACCTCATGTAAATGTAAATTGTGCATGTGTTGAGCAATGTGATCACTGATCAATATCATTTGCTGAAATGTACTAATCGTAGTATTAGTCTAACGGCATAAGCTCAAGAATAATGTTTAATGTATGTATTTAATTTAATATTCTTATTTTGTAAATTTATGTTATATTTTACACCATGAGTGTTTATTGAATAAAATAACAATAAGTGGTAAGTGCAATTTTAAGAAATAAAATATTTAACAAGAAAAAGTTACAAATAATTTATAACGTGACATATTTTTCTAAATAATGTCAAGAAAATTTGTTTCAAAAAAAAAAAAAACTTATTTTAATAAACAAAATAATAATAAATGACGTAAATTATAGTGTATGAGTATTTAATAATGACATCTGCAGTATTCAGTGATTTAAATAATATTTTTATGTAGTAACAATTTATTTAAGTTGCGTTATTATAAAAATATAATTGGTTGCTGCCCCGAATGCCTGAAACATTAAATGAATTATTATTGATTATTGATTATAATAACACTTCTATAACTTCTATCAGATATAACTACTTAATTTTAAATTATTATTTTAGTAGAACAATTTTAATGTACTAACATTTCATTAATATTTCACTTAAATTGATTAATTTTTTTCTATAAATATAAAAACTATGCATTTAATTTTTCATTCTGTATATTTCAACAAAAAAAAAAAAAAAAAAAAAAAAAAAAAAAAAAAAAAAAAAGCGAAACTGAAACTAAAAACTTGCTGCATGAAAATTAGAAATGCACAGTAACAATTTTTCTTGAAAAGTATAATAAAAAGCAATGCACTACTTAAATAATAATAATAAATATATAAATTTGAATATTAAGATATAATAATAAAACAGTAAAGGTCTACTATAGGATAGCCGTTAAAATTTGAACCAACAAAAAAGGAGTATACGAGTATATTATAATAGTAAATGATTTCATATAGTTAAAATTAAATTTAAGGTATTATACCATTTTGAACTTTATAAAGTTACAAAGTTTTTATAGCAAAGTATTCAAATTTCATGATTATTAAATCTTTAGTTATTTTATTTTATTTTTATTCGTATTTTCAAAGTTTAGGCTCGCGGAGTAATAAAACATTATGCCAAATTGAACTTGCCATGAATAGCAGTTGTAAGTCTACGTAAAAAAGTCCACAAGCAGAGAACCTCATAGGTAGACATTGAACTACTGTCAGCAAGCATTTCATCTGAAACAGTACAAAAATTTACTAAATTTCATCTGTAAAAGGATTTGTTTAACATCTGAAAGATTAGACAACTTGCATGCTGTTTTTTTATAGTCTTAAAAAATTCTTTAGGAAAAATAAATAATATTGGTGCATATAAAACTTCTTAAATATTGCTCCTTCATATTTAAAATGATTTTTGAAATTCAAATTTTATTTGAAGTAAAGACGGTGGCCATTACGCCGAAAGACGGTTCGCGTTTCTTTTGCTTTTTAATAGTTGAAATCGTTCAAACGAGTTCACACCAACTGAAGAATTTTTTTCAACGGCCGAATTTTTTAAAAAATCTGTATTTTCTCTTTTCTCCAACAGAGCTGTTTAAAAAATTCGGCCGTTGAAAAAAATTCTTCAGTTGGTGTGAACTCGTTTGAACGATTTCAACAATTAAAAAGCAAAAGAAACGCGAACCGTCTTTCGGCGTAATGGCCACCGTCTTTACTTCAAATAAAATTTGAATTTCAAAAATTATTTTAAATATAAAGGAGCATTTTTTAAGAAGTTTTATATGCACCAATATCATTTATTTTTCCTAAAGAATTTTTTAAGACTATAAAAAAACGGCATGCAAGTTGTCTAATAGAAGAAACTATCCATGTAAAAGTTGAATAATATCACACTACAAAGTAGTATATTAAAAATAGTATACTCACTAAACGTTTCGTTTATTGTATCTAAACATTCATGTCTATGCAATAACTTCTAATACATTAGAGCGTATTTAAACTTTTCCAAAATTTGATACTAGATAATATTTCATCTGCTATTTCATCTTACCTCTCTTCTACTCTTTTTATCAAGACGTTTTTTATTTTTGTTGAGTTTGAGAACTTCAGCTGCGACTTGTTCCGCCTTAAACAAAAAACATTTCTATACAAAAAATTATGAGTTACATAAAAATCTTATAGGAATAGACCAGAAAAAAACCTTAAGCATTTCTATAACAAAACACTTGATGAGGTTTACAAAAAAACCGTGGAAGTGATCAAAAACTGTAGACTTATGCAACATGCACAACATTTTCATACTAATGTTTGCCTGTTTCTGACGTTAGAAACAGAAATTGTCACGCAAACAACGCAGTTTACAGTATTTTCACGCTCTCCTTTGTGGGGCAACATTTTTATGGTATAAATAGTCTTCAGCTTTGAAGATCCCAAATTTGTGTATAATCAGATATTATTATTACATGTGGTGTAATGGCTTTGGGACGGTTCACCATTTCACTCATATTTCCTGCCTATCCATTCATCATCACCTATAACCAAACTTGCTGTAGACTAGGTAAATATAAGAGCCCTAGATAACACAAGAACAATTTGCAACCAAGGTTGACTGGACACAAAATGTGTATGGATTCTCAGAGTCTTTTCCAGTAACCTCATGGGGTATTAGCTTCTCTTCTGTATAGCCCATGAAAGATTGTATAATTACAATATTAAAGTTACTGTTATACATCAAGTTTTAGCATGCATTATTGTTACCATAGGCTTGGTACATCAATGATGTGGTGTTGAAAAATAGTGATGATAAACAGAACAATTATTTTCTAATAAATTATTTTTATTTTAATGTAAATACTACCCACTAACGTAAGCTTCAATCACTAAAAAATACTATAGAAAAAATAAAGTCTAAAATACATATATTATTATATAATGAAATCCTTAAAATGTTGAAAACTATGATGCAAATCATAATGTTAAACTTATACTGAGTAGCAGTATTTCCCCTAATTACAGTTTTTTTTTTTTTTTTTTTTTTTTTTTTAGAATGTTTTTATCCAACAGTATGATATTTCAAAGCTTACATTGTAAATGTTGATTTTTTTACATGTATATAATGATACGCAAATATATAACAAAGTAATACTTGGAATCGGTATTTTACAAATTAATTAAAAACAAATATAATCCATAAAAAAAATAAAAAATAAAAAAAAGTATATTATGGCAAGGATGAATACAAATATTTTCATACATACATACATAATAAAAAAAATGTAAAAAAATCCATCATTATGCGTATTTAAACTAAACATCTGCAAAGATGTTATTACAACTGTAAGCACACCCTTTTCTCGGATTCTAATCCAGTTATAGGAATAAAATTTATCATATGTGATAACTTCAATATTACAATGATAGGCAGCAAAATTTTGGTATTTATCTGGGGGAAATTGTTTGAAAAAAAGAGGTGCATTATTCGGTTGTTAAAGTTTGTAATCTTGATTTGGTCAGGGTTTATAAAATAAAATACTCCAGTCTTTATCTTTTACAATTCCAACCTATGATGGTTATAGAAAATTTATATATTATACTGTGTGTATATACATACGTATATTATATATATACAGTGTATATATATATATATATATATATATATATATATATATATATATATATATATATATATATATATATATATATATATATATATATATATATATATAAAACAAAAATGAAATTCAGAGAATTTTAATTTATAGATTTATGATAATATTGTATCTTGTATCATACGGTTAAATTAATAATAACATAATGTATAATTTGAAATTTTAATTATTTGCAAATATTTAATTTTAATTATATATTATCTATTATTAAAAATTTGGCAACAATTTAGTACCTAAATTTAAGTAAATAAAGACATTCAATTTTGAATGGAAATAATAATAATAATAATAAAAGTGTCTGTATAATCGAGTAAGTTTCTTAAAGTTGGATTCACATAATCATTTATTTGTTGTAAATATTAGCAGTAAAATAATTATTTCCCGTGCTTGAAACAATACTCTTTATTTAACTTTTTTAATTTTTCATTTGATCAACCTGCCGTTTGCTATAAATATGCTTATGAGTCTGCTTAGAGAATATAGATAAGCTCGTTCTATCTACACACAAAAATTGAGCCGGCTTCGAAAATGTTCCTTTGTTATAACAGCTAATTATGACTTCGTTACCTGTTTACTATGTTTATACATATGGTCGATCATTGTTATTTCTTCGTTTAGAACTTTGAACTTGATAAGAATGAAAAAAAACTCCACAAAAAAAAGTTCCATGCTCTTCATGCGACTCAATTTTGTTGGTTCAAAAAACAATATCAACCAATGAATGTGTCGTATTTTGTTTGTCAGCCAATCACTGTTGTTGAGATTCACTATACTTTACAAAACAAGCTATAGTGTTCTATCTAGAGTACCTATTTGTGGTTGTGTACTACTCAATCGTAAGTATATTCGTTATTAGTATAGTGCTTAATGCTAGAGATAATAAATTTTTATGTTTACATTTTTTTTAGTTTTACAATGTAATGGCAATATCATGCATACTTTATTATTTTTTTGTAATTAATTTTTTATATGCAATATTGACTTATAAAGGAACAACTATTTTGAAGCTGACTTAAAGCAATTTTGCTAACCTCCTCTTCCGTTTTTACGTACTGCGCAAGCGTAGTAAGTAGAAACGGAAGCAAATATGAGTGAAAGCCGAACACAACTATTGTATTTTTATTTGCAACCATAATTGGGTTAGGTGTAAGAGTTGGGTAGACATTTTTCAGGCCTTAACCTCACCTCTTTCAAATGTATTTTTATATAATAGGATTTATGCATTCATGTTATAGTCAACGCCATGTTTGATCACTCAATAACATGGGCAGCATAGGAAAATTAGTCTTTTTAGCAGATAAAAAAAATACGAACTCTATTTTTGAGTATCTCAAGTATGCGAGGAAAAAACAATAACAAAAAATTAACCAGTTTTCTAAAGAAAATAGCTAAAAAAGAATTTTGTCCTATACTGGGCAATGTTATTCATTACTCCGGTGCATGACGTCATGTGCATTCACCCTATACATATAATTTATTATGAAGATGTAAATTTATTTATTTATTTTTCTTATAAAGAGATTAAATATGAAAAAAAAAAGCATCTCAATGTAAAACTATTTGCCTTTAGTTACAACAAACACACAAAAAAAAAAAAATCAAAATCAAAAATTAAATACATTTACTTTAATACATTTCTAAGTTTGTTTATTAATTAACCTCACCTTTGCATCTACTGTGTTAGTTGCAATTGCAATGAATACAAATCGAAGTGCATACCAGATGGTACCAATAAATGCAGCAGCACAAATTACACCTTTGCCATGACACTGCCTAATTTCATCTAACCAATACACGAAAAATGTTACATAGGTTATAAAAGTTTGAATTAAACTATTAAGTATAAAAATACCAAACTTTTTTTCTATTAATTTATGAGTATCTGCTAAAATTATGTAAGATTTCTTAATTTTATTCCACTTGCAATCGATTGTAATTTTAGTTTTTATGTTAGATAATCGATATGAAATTTCAAGCCAGAGAATTACAATGACACTCTCAAAAATTGCAATCATATGTATTGAAAGTTCGACTAGAATTTTCGTAAATGTAATAAAATATGACCAATAAATTACAAAAGTATATAAAAGTTGAAATAAATGCACAATGAAAATGATAATAGTAATTTTTAAAGTTTTCGAGTATGTTTTTTGTCTATTAGTATTCAATAAATTATCAACTTTTGTTAAATTAATAATAAATAAATTTAAAACTTTACAAATTACGCGAGTAAATTTGAAGATTATAATCGCTGAAATAGTATGTAAAATTTCACACACGATATAAATTGCATCTTTCAAATATTGCGTCAAAAATTCATTTGATATAGTATTAGAAAACAATATCAACATTTGCTTTGCACTTGATATAATTGTACAACTTAAGGAAAATATTGAAATCGTAAACCAAATTTTAGAAAAGTAAATTTTATTTTTACTATAATCTAATTTTGAAAACGGTAAAACACAATAATATTTCGCTATGTATAAAATTGGAGCAATTTGATATAAAACTGAAGTGCGTTGGTGAGAATCCATTTTGTTAATGAAGTTATTACAAAATATGCTTTTTTATTATAGTTCTTATACATATATAAAAAATATTGATTCTAAAATTCAAAATAATATAATAACAATTTGTAATTTAATGAGATACTAATAAATATTGTACAAATAAATAAATATTAAATATTCATCGATTAATACATAAAATTAATTTGATGGCATTTTTTGTATATTAACATTTATTTATGACCAAAGAGAACTGCGTAACTCGCCACTATTCTAAGAAATAACATACATATTTAATGATGTGTCTAAAAATGCATTTCAACCAAGGTCTACTTTATTATGTTACTTAGTAAGGACATCAAATTGATGTTATTAATGAATCCTTCAAATATATAATAAATGTAGTCCATAATGCTTAAGTATAATTTCTTCGCTTTTATTCTAATTTCTCTTCGATATTTCGATTTTATTTTGCGATTGATTGTACTTGATTCTAAACCAATACGTTGCCGTTCACCAGCTACGTCACTGATAAGGTGAATAAAATTGTAAGTGGTGATATGACGTCTTTGGTGAATTTCTTTAAGCTGCGTGACTTTGGCCAAAACTTTTCCGGGAGCAACTAACTTCTTATATAATGGAACTTGATCGTTATTGTTCTATACACCAATCCCAGTCCCAGTCAAGACATTGTCTTATCGACAGATAAGGACTTTCCAATTAATGAAAAAGCACACACGGGCCGGCCACGGCCTAAGTACACAGCCCGGAATTCGCCATGACAGCCTAGAGAAACCGTGGAAACATATAGGCAGGCTGGTTGGTGCAATCACATCAATCATGCACCTCCTGAATACTGTGCGTCGTCATGGAATGCATGTAAACATGCATCGTAGAACGTGTTGTGCTCTCACACTTGACGTACGCACCCAGCAGTGGCTTGAGACAATACACGAACCAAACTTTTTACATGGGACTTGTTCCGGCTGGAAATCTCTTAGCGGAACTATTCCCACAATGAACCCCCTCACATGTACCCCTCCCTTTTCTATGAGACATTTCTTACTTAAGTTTATTAATTATCCTCACCTTTGCACTTACTGTGTCAGTTGCAATTATAATGAGTATAAATCGAAATGCATACCAGATGACAGCAATAGAAGTCACTGAACAAAATGCACCTCCGCCATTACACTGCCTAATTTCATCTAACCAAAACACGAACAATGTTACATAGGTTACAAAATTTTGAATTAAACTATTAAGTATAAAAATACCAAACTTGTCTTCTATTAATTTATGAGTATCTGCTAAAATTATGTAAGATTTCTTAATTTTATTCCACTCGCAATCGATTATAATCTTAGTCTTCATGCTAGATAATCGATATGAAATTTCAAGCCAGAGAATCACAATCACACTCTCAAAAATTGCAATCACATGTATTGAAAATAGTGTCAGAATTTTCCAATATGAGTTAAAATAAGGCAAATAAACTTTAAAAACATATAAAAGTTGAAATAAATGCGTAATGAAGGCATTATACTTATTCTTAAAGTTTTCGAATATGTATTTCTTTTATTGGTAATATTGTTTAATAAATTATCAACATTTTTTAGATTTTCTATAAATATATTTAAAACTTTACAAATTACTACAGTTACTTGTAAGATTATAATTTCTGAAATAATATTTAAAACTCGACACATAATCATTATTGCATTTTTCAAGTATTGTGACGAAAATTCAGCCGATATAGTATCAAAATAAAAATTGAAAACCAACTGTGCAGATGATATAATTGTACAACTTAAGAAAATAATTGAAATTATAAACCAAATTTTAGAAAAGTAAATCTTATTTTTGCTATAATCTAATTTTGAAAACGGTAAAACAAAATTAAATTTTGCGATGTATAATATTGGAGCGATTTGATGTAAAACTGAAGATCGTTGGCAAGAATCCATTTTGATAATGAAGCTAACAAATTACAAAAGTTACTCTTTATATAGTTCTAGTAAATTATATTTATTGATTTATTTAATTCAATTTAATATAATAGCAATTTGTAATTTTATGAAACACGTACTGATAAATATTATATATTCATCGATTTATGCATAAAAGTAATGTATTATTTTGTAATTTTGGAATACACAATGGCCCTGCACGATAACTATTGGAGAGGAGAGGAGAGGAGAGGAGAGGAGAGGAGAGGAGAGGAGAGGAGAGGAGAGGAGAGGAGAGGAGAGGAGAGGAGAGGAGAGGAGAGGAGAGGAGAGGAGAGGAGAGGAGAGGAGAGGAGAGGAGAGGAGAGGAGAGGAGAGGAGAGGAGAGGAGAGGAGAGGAGAGGAGAGGAGAGGAGAGGAGAGGAGAGGAGAGGAGAGGAGAGGAGAGGAGAGGAGAGGAGAGGAGAGGAGAGGAGAGGAGAGGAGAGGAGAGGAGAGGAGAGGAGAGGAGAGGAGAGGAGAGGAGAGGAGAGGAGAGGAGAGGAGAGGAGAGGAGAGGAGAGGAGAGGAGAGGAGAGGAGAGGAGAGGAGAGGAGAGGAGAGGAGAGGAGAGGAGAGGAGAGGAGAGGAGAGGAGAGGAGAGGAGAGGAGAGGAGAGGAGAGGAGAGGAGAGGAGAGGAGAGGAGAGGAGAGGAGAGGAGAGGAGAGGAGAGGAGAGGAGAGGAGAGGAGAGGAGAGGAGAGGAGAGGAGAGGAGAGGAGAGGAGAGGAGAGGAGAGGAGAGGAGAGGACAGAAATAATGAATTCTGATTATTGCCTCATATCAGGAATTAGGAATTTTATATTTTTTAAAATAACATTACAATATAGAATTATTGAAATTAGCAGTAAAAAAAGTCATTAGTACTTACTTTTGAAGAAACTTGGTGAGAAGCAATTGACAGCAGAAAAAATCTTAGAGCATAAAGGCTAATGTAAATAGCGAAATTCACGCAAGATTCTTTTTTAATTAATTGCTGAGAAAGTATATAAATTGTCATGTAAATAACCGACAAAAAAGACTGAGTCAAACTCAAAAACAAAACAAGAGAAAACTTCTTTTGTAATTTTGCTTGAATTTGGGATAACATTAAATAACTCAATTTTAATTTCAACACTGTTTCCGAATAAATTTTGTTTTTTCGAAGTTTGAATTTCTTCTTTATTAAATTTAATCTGCATGATATTTCTAAACAAAATACTAACAATAAATGTTCAAAAATAGCAGAAATTTGAAATAAAAAGGGCATTAAAATTATTATTAAATTTTGTAGCAAAGCCTTACGAAAAACGTAAATAAAGAAAATAGAAGCACCAAAATGATTAAAGAAAAAAAACGCAGATAAAAACCAATTAAAATAATAATTATTTAATGAATTTGATATCAATTGATCAACTTTTACTAACTTGGTTATAATATTTTGAACAAAACTACAAATATGAATTGTTTTTACAAGTACGACGGTTCCTAAGGTGCCAGTAAAGAGACGAGATACGGTAGTTAGAAAATGAAGAAAATTTCTTAAAGTTAACTCTGGATATTTAATATATAATTCAATATTATATATATAAAAAAAATTAATACTTGCAAAAATTAATAAGATATATATACAATAAAATATGTATTCAAAATGTTTTGATTCTTTGACAATATTATTTGAAAAATCGAGAGATGAATATGGTAATATACAGTTCAATTTTGCAAGAATTAAAAATGGTGAAATTTGTTTTAACACGGACATTTTGCTTTTCTCAGTCATTTTTTTTATATATTTATTTTATAATATTAGTAAAATAATATATGTCTTTTGTGTACGAGTGCTAATTTAAAACTGTTTTCATGATAATAATGTTTCCAATTCTTATATTTTCATTTCTTTTGTTATTATATATAAGTTCTTATTATTTCAAAATATCTCGCAAATAAATCAATAAATAGAATTAATAAATAATGTATTTATATTTGTTTTAAAATTTCTTTCTGTATATATTACATATAGGGTCAATTTGAGTTTTCAGTGGCTTGTCGTTTTCATAAATATGTACTGTATAGTATAGTAATGACCATTTCATCAGGAGGGTTTAGGGGGATACTCCCACAAAACGTCTTAGAAGTGGGAGTAATTTGGTTAAAAAGCAAGAATGTTGAAGTTGTTTTTTTTTTTTTTTTTTTTTTTTTTTTTTGGCGAGTGGCTAAAACATTTCGAGGCAAAAATCGAAAAATGCCAATCCGCTTCTTATGATCAATGCGGCACTTAAGTTACTGAAAATAAGTAATATGACAAATAAATAAGAATTAAAGAAGAGTTGCATTAAAAAAAAGTGTAGTAAGAAATCAGATTTGAGTCGTTCCATTAATCGATTTGGACATTTAAGATAAATCCAAAAAAATTGACAAGAAAATTTTAGACTTTTAAATTAGAAAAATAAACAATGGTTTTCATATTGCACGTTAAAACAATATATTTTACAACTAATATTTCAATTTGATACTCTTTAGTTTTTAAATAATGTATGATATTACAAGCATAATAATTAGGGAAAAAAAAAAAAAAAAAAAAAAAAAAGGAAATTTAGTAAATTTACCTTTAAAAAGACTAACATCATTGTAAAGTAAAATATTGCTTTTTAAAATATTGTATATTTTTGAAAATTTAATAATATGAAAATCATTTAAAAAAAATTAAATGAAAAGCTATCATTTTAAAGATTTTTCACAATTTAATTAATTATTAATTAAAAAATAAATTAAAATAAGAATTTCAAAATTGATTATGTTTTTCACACGCAAGAAATAGAGAGCGAGAAAAAGAAGAAGAAGAAGTTGCAATTAGCGTAAGATTTTTTCAATATTGACATTTGATGGTGCATCAAAAATCAATAGAAAATGTTGTGTGGGTTGCATTAATTGATCATTACCACGTCATCATCATCAACAACAACAATAACAACAACAAAAGATGACTATGATATTGCACAACTAAAGCTATTTTCATACGTACTTAAATTAAAGGCTCATTTCATAAACAATCATCATTTCTACGCCTCTATTATATTATAATTTATATAAAACGTAAGTTACTAACATGAAAAGGTAAAAGCTCGTTGCTATGGTTATACAGCTACAAAATACAAAAGTTGTTTTGAAATAAAGTTCTTAATAAATTAAAAATGCAGATATTTATGATAGTTGAAATCGAATATTTCTCTAAATAATATATTATTTGTTTCATTTCATTATTCTATTCATCATAAGAATTTGAAATTTTAGTTTTTCGCAGTCAATAAAAATATGTGTAAAAAAATTTATGTTGTAATTAATTTTACAAATTCATGCTTTTTATTTTATTTTAAATGTTGTTTAATTATGCGGTAACACCGCGTAACTATATTGAACTAAAATACTGTTTCACAAGGTTGGAGATCTTGTTACCTTTCATTCTCACGTCAGTGTTTACGTCCGTAATTATATTGTTCCAGACCTTTACTTTGATAAGAAACAAATAACTCCTAATTTACATTATATAGGATTGCTAGTATTTCAGCTTAGGATAGTAAAACTGATTAACTTGAGTTAGCTATACAATTTTATAAAAAACAAAGTTGGTAAAATTTACTAACTTGTCAATTACATACTATCACTCTGTTGTTGATCGAGTTAACTAACTTTTGTTAGTTAAATTAACTAAGAAAGATCGCTAAGTACTTTTCAACTAAAATTTTTAGTAACATACAGTGAACCGTTAGTAGAAATTTTTTTCCGTGAATGTAATTCCATTAATTATTGGCCTGTTTGTTTTACCTGAGTGGGTATATAATAGTGGCGTATGAAGATAATATTGAATCAAATTTTTATAAACCTACCTTTGTTGTGACGCTATTAGATGCAAGCGTAAGCATGAAGAATCTTACAGCATAAGGGAGCACTATAAAGGTAAATGTTACAAAGTTCTCCCTCAGCTGTGATATCTCATGTGTATTTACAGCATCTGCCATATTTGTGAATGTATACACGTAACAGACAAAAATTTCACTTAAATTACACAACAAATGTACTGAAAAAAAGTTCTCTAACTTTTTTTGTGCCTCCACTAAAATTAAATATCCTAATTTTAAACGAAAATATATTTTTCTATTTAAAATTTTCTGATTTATAATTTCATTTAAAAAATTGATTCTATTTGAAATTTCAAAACATAAAAACAAAAATACAGTTTCAAAAATAATAGTTATTGTTGGTAAAAAGAATCCTAAAGTATATAAATAAAAGTTTGGTAAAATTTTTAAGGAATATATTCCATATACGATTTGAAATAAAACTAAAATTAAAACAAAAATTGTTACAACAACATTTTTAATTTTTCTGCTTTTAATTTTACCTATATTTACGTCAAATTGAGATAAATCTAAGATAATTTGAGTTAGAAAATTACAAAATGATTTTGATTTAAAAAATACTAAACAAGCTGATAACATTTTAAACCCACGGCCAATCGATGTTATATATAATTTTATATATGCTTTAAAATCACCATTTCTTTTTGGTAGAATATAATTACTGTATTCTATCAAAAGTAAACACCAAGATAATATCATCGAAGCTTGAAAAAACACTGAAATTATGTGAACAAAACGTGAATACGTAATTTTAGATTGTAATGCAGTATTAAGAGTTTTAAAAGGTAATATGCAGAAAATTTTTGCAAGATATAAAATTGAAGAAATTTCTCGAATAGTTTTTGATGTGCGCTGCATGATGAATAGAAAATTTTAAAATGAATAGTAAAAATGATATTTTAATTATCTTGAAAGCATTTATTGATTAAATTCAATAAAAATTAAAGTACTCTAATTTTAATATTATAAAGGCCTATTATTACATTCATTAAACACAAAATAAACAAATAATTAAGGCATTTTATAAATATATTTGCTATTATATTGCTTAAGATTTTGGAAAACAAGACATTAAATTTCAAAAGAAATGGAGCATTTTTCTTATAAAATATTTGAACAAATTTAACAAATTAAGAACACCTTGAACAAAAAAGTTGTGTAAAATTAACGTTGATTTGGCCGAACTCATTGATTTCTAATTTATTTTCCATTCACAAAATGCCACTGGCGGTCACTGACGTCACAGCTCGCTTGTTTTACGCGCGCGTAAACCGGGCGAGCTATGACATCAGTGACCGCCAGTGGCATGGAAAGTGAATGGAAAATAAATTAGACCAAATCAACGTTGATTTTCAGGTTTTTTATGATATTACACAACTTTTTTTGTTCAAGGTGTTCTACGCTTTTAAGACTAAATCAGCACCTTTTCTTAGAAATAATTATAAATAATTAATACACTTACCTTTGAATAAATTAAATGACACGCCAAAACAAGAAGAAAAAATCGATATGCGCAGTTTAAAATATTTAAGTAATTTATAATACTGTAAACCCAATTATGTGACTTATTTGCCAAAGAGTCAATCTCAAAAATAGATAAAGTTACAAAATGTAAAAATGTTTGACTTAATGAAAGGAAAATATATAAACTTGAAATAGTTTTTAACTTTCCATAAATCTTATATAAATTTAAGTAACTTAATTTTATATTCTTCCACACGGATAATTTTTTATTTTGCTTATATTTCAATATATTAGTTAGAACATGTAATCTAAATGATATTTCTTTGCATAGTACAAAAAATAAGTCAATAAATGCATTATTCATTATTATTATTATTATATATAAATATAAAGTTCTATTTTTTTCTTCCACCATAATTATATTTGCAATGTGAAATAAATTAAAAATTGACGTAAAAAAGTGTATAACATAATATATATAAATTTTTGAATTGTTACAAAAATGTGCATTCATTATTGACAGCATATTATCAACTTTAGTTAAATGATATATAAATATATTAATTACTTGATGCAATGAATATGATAATTTTAAAATAGTTAAACACAAAATTGTTAGCAAGATTTGCATTATGATAAAAACACAAAATTTAATTTTTTGAGGAGAAGTTATATTTTTATGAATTATAAAGACATTTTGAATCATTTCATTCATTGACCAAATTAATGTTAAAATATTGATGATTTTTACTGTGGAAAAAAGAAATCTTATTTTTTTGGATAATATTATTTTGTTATTTGAATAATCAAGTTTATTAAATGGTAATAATAAATGAAACTTTGCAAAATATAGGCTTGTTGAAATGTTTGACAAAGCTGAAACTGAACTTTTCTTCATTTTTGTTGCAAGTAACAAGTAGAGAAAGGACTCTAGTAACAACTATACTAGTAATTTTTTTAAGAACTTTAATTTGTGTATGAAAGTAATCGTTAAAATTTTAATCAGCCAATAACAATGCACAATTGAGAGACTAAAATGCTTGTTGTGTCCGGTACATTATATTATTATACAATAAACATGTCAAATTATATATTAAGCCCTTATGTATTAAAACATTATATTTAATCAAGAAAAATATAATATTTATATATATGAAAAAGCAGTTAGAAGCGAGAAATGAATTCAAGACACTCTTAAAATAAGTGTTGAAATTCTAGGTTTTGCAATACTTAAAAGTATTGTAGAATTAACGAGTATGATGTCACAAAGTGTTGACATCAAATTTAGCCATTGCAAACTGATATTTTCCCCATTAAAGGAACAGACCATAGAAAAACATAAGCATTTATTTATATCACAAAACATTTGAAGAGACTTACATAAATAACTTTAGTTTGTCTCAAAACCCAACAGTAGCTCCGTGGCAGTGATCAGAAATTTCACTTTATACAACCCGCACAACATTTTCATACTGATTTTTGCATGTTTCTGACGTCATAAACATAAATAGTCATGCAAATTGCATACTTTACAGTATTTTCACGTTCTCTCGTGGGGTTATATTAACATTCTGGTAAAAATTGTCAACAGTTTTGAAGATCCTATTTCATGTTTATTCATTAAAAAGTACCATGTTGTTTTATGTGGTCTATGGCTTTTGTAAAAATTTGTAAAATCTCCTTTTTAGTACTGTTAAAGAATTTTTAGTGACGTCATAACCGTCAATTCTACAATTATTAAACAAATTGCAAAACTGTGTTAAATCTTTTCAACACTTTTTTTTTTACTGGGTCTCTCACACGTTAAAGCAGCATGCATTATACAACTGCACTAAATGCTCATTATACAAAACAAACATAAAATTTACGAACCTGTGAGGTAACACGATGACAATCTTAAGTAACAAGAAAAAATCTAACAATGCTATTGAACATACTGAACAGCATGGCGGAACAACTCAGTATATGACTATCTTCTCCAGTACACGATGTCACAGTATATAAATTAAAAGTAAAAATAAATGTAATAAAAGCTTCACTAAAAAACACAAATAAAACTGATGAAAATCTGTCTTGAATTTTGCATTGTATTTCAGATACTAAAATATAACTGATTTTTAATAATAAATATTTCCCTCGCGTTCGCTTATTAACTATAGAATTTAAACTAATTAGTCTCAAATATAATTGTGAACAAATAACAAAAAATATATTTATAATTAAAGAAGTAGAATGTAAAGTTAGTATTGTTGGAATATCAAAGAAACTTATACTTGAAATCCAAATTGATGCAAAAATTATTTCAAAAATAACTAAAATTTGTATAATAATGATTACAAAAATATAAGTATTACCATTTTGAAAATTTGTTATTTTATCTATTTTTCTTAAAACTGAAATAAATTCAGAAATAAAATTACAGAATGTAGATGTATTTTTTAAAATAATTATTCCCAAAACAACAGAGAAAATACGACTTAAATTATAAATTAAAAATTTGATTATTACATTTGATTTTACATTTTTTTTATTAATAAAATTTAACGTAAGTAAATCGTAACATAGTTTTACGGTTGATAATACTGAAATACTTTGAATTAACAATGAAAACCAAAGAACAATTTTTGAATTAACTATTGTATTTTTAGAATAATTAATCGTACCAAATGGTAAAATACAGCTAAATTTAGCGAGGTAAAAAATAAATGAAAATTTAGACACATAATTTGGTTCCATACTCATCCCTAAAACTGTTTCTGAAAATGCGTAAATAACAGTACAAATTTTGTATGTGTTGCAATAAAAAGGTTTCAAATTATTCTTTTTTTTTTATTTTTTTTTCTTTCTATAAAACGTTTCAAAATCCTTATTTTATTATTATTAAAAACGTTATAATCAATAATGGTGTATTGTGTATTGGCAATATCTGTAATGCTATTTTATTAAATATTTACGTTTTTCTGGAGGGGGAAAATGCCCTATTTTAATTTATTAATTTCTTAAATGGGTTTAGTTTATATATATAATATACACTTTCTTAATTATGAAAATAACTCAAACACAATGTTGTAATATGAATTGATAAATATACATTTATAGGGTCTGTGCAATCATGTTAATATTGACGCCAACATTGGCCGCATAGTAAAATTGCTCATTTTGCAGTTTAAAAACCGTATGCAATATTTTTGAGAGCATTGAAGCTGTTAATAGGTTGAATTAGTATCTCCAGTATGTGAGAAAAATAACAATAACAAATATTAATTGATTTTTTAAAGAAAATAGCCAAAAACAAAGATTTTTTTCTATGCTGAGCAATGCTATTCATTACTCCAGTATGGCGTCCAAGCGTATTAAATAAAGCATTATGCGCGCATACATCCTTAATTTATAATGACTAATAATAGATCATTTTTGCAAAGCTGCTGCAGTTTTTTATTGTTTTTATTGCTATATGATTATTTGTATTTGTTTTTATATTTGTTTGTATTGTTTGACTAAATATTATAATTTTTTGTAGAATATGTGGATTTGCTCTGTTGCTAAATAAAGAACTTATTTGAATTTGAATTTAGATAAAGGAATATATATATATATATATAAATTAATAATATATCATATTACTAAGATTCATCAGTACCAGGCAGTGGTGGTCTCTATTAGAAAAACTGAGAACTTGAACGATACTATGTTGCTATAATCATTACTAATTTAGTTCATCCTAGTAACAAAATACAGGATGTATGCAAAATGATTGATAAAACCACACGTAATATGTTCAAAGGACCAAGTTTTATCTCAAAAAGTAAGGTTACAAAAAATTGTAGTGATTACACTTCGTATTCTTATAGATAATTTAATAATAAGTTATTATCAAATCAAATTATTTTGTTTGTGTGCATATACGCTATATTTTCCATACATATATACAATACAATTTTCGTATAAATGGAAAATAAATTAGAAATCAATGACTCCGGCTAAATTAATGTTGATTTTCAGGTTTGTTAGGATATTACACAACTTTTTTGTTCAAGTTGTTCTAAGCCTTTAAGTGGTTGATTAGATAATAATATTTTAAGTTTTCATGAACACATCTGTCATAAACAATTTGGACCAAAAAATGGATCTGGACCATAGTCTATACTACTATATCATGTACTGTATATTATGCGTCTATACTATTTGGACCTATAATAATTATTAATATTGCAACTCTAATAAAGCTTGAATATACAAATTAAATCATTCAAAATGATAAAATAAATAACGTCATAAACAGATTGAGATTTATACAGTATCTTATGATTATTATTTATCTCATCGAGACATTTATTTTATCAAATGTTTTTATAATTTTTAATACGACAAAGTTTTTGTAACCCAAGGCTTCAAAGTTCCAATTGTTATTTTCTTGAGTATTAGTTTGATTAGATCTATATCTTCTCATGATAGGATTTTTTTTTATTATAATACCTTTGGCTTTATGATATAGTACGTATTTAATCAATTATTTAATTAATAAACAAGTACAGCTAAGAAATAAAAATTATATCAATTTGGCATTATGACTTAAATAAATAAAAAATTTATAAATTTTTTATTTTTACTTTTTCTTAAATTTAAATTCTAATCATTACTACAAAAAGAGGGTATGGCTAGAGTAATTATTATACATGCTTTACATTCAAGCGAGGAAACATTTAACTCTTATTTTCCAGCTCATTCAAACATTCGTAAAATTTTTTTAATTTTTTCGCGATATTGTAAAAATATTTTTTAATTTACATTTAATAGATATTACTCCATGAAAAGTAATGAACCACTAACTTGAACTATGATAATTTAATTAAAATTTGAAAATTAAATTACTTGAACTTTTTGGAGGAAAATATGAAGTATATAAACATTAAAAAATATGGATTTAAGTGAATTAACCTAATTGATTAACACGCCATTTTTAGTATAGTTCATAAAAATTCAGTTCAATACGTTAAAAATTGTATTTCAAATGTTGTTGTTTTCTGCATAAAATTAAAATATATTTTTCGTATTAGGGATTTTGTTGGATTTATAAGCGTGAATTTCCAGAAAAGTTATGTTTTTCCCATGAACTTTGAAGTGTTGTGCCTTATCAGTATTTTTTTTTCTACTCATATTATCATGTAATTAAAATTAAAGATAACAGAAAGATGCATCAAAACCTTGCAGTAACATGCATTGTTAAATGATGTATGTGAATCGTTTTATTATCAACAAACACAAGAACAATTTAGTACGCAGTTTTAAACTACAACAGAAAATTTCTATGTTATATAGCTTAAAGGCGTAGAACACCTTGAACAAAAAGCTTATCTAATATCCTAGCATACCTGAAAATCAACGTTGATAAAGTCGTTGTTGGAGTCATTGATTTCTAATTTATTTTCCATTTACAAAATAATGTGTGCGGAATCTGACATCACAGCTCACCTAGTCCACGCACGCGTAAAACAAGCAAGCTGTGACGTCAGGATCCGCATGCATTATTTTGTAAACGGGAAATAAATTAGAAGTCAATGACTCCGGCCAAATCAACGTTGATTTTTAGGTATATTAGAATATTTGACAAGTTTTTTGTTCAAGGTGTTCTACACCTTTAAATGTTGTCATTAAAAAAATTTATTACATGATATAATTACTATATAGCTTATATTAAGATATAAGATTTTATTACGTTTCATGTTTTTACAGAGTAGAACAAGTCATAATACACAACAGCAATATTCAATATAATGACAGTAATTAAAATATAGTATTATCATCCATTTAATCAATTAAGGACATAAAATGGTAAATTAGCATCAGTATTTCACATTGTTTGAGGATAAATAATCTGAAACACTGTAAAACATATTCTCAAGCAAATAATTTTGAACACATTGTTTAAAAGATGAATATGTTTTGCACATGATTGGGAAGTGCGCTATATATAAAAGAGGAATACAGTATACTCGGGGCCTTCTTGCTCAAAGATAAAAATGCTGCTTGCACAATTATTATGTGCATACATTTTGTTTTATTCAGAAAAATAAGCTATCTTTTATAAAGTAAAAATATCAGGTATAGGTTCTTGCATGAATTTTAAAAATAATAATAAATAAACAAAATCATAGGCCATTTTACAAAAACCTTCAAAAAAAATCTATCCGTAATGTAATTATGCCGTATTGAATGATTATTATATTCTATAATATAAATATGTAAATGTTGATCTTTTGTTATAACGCATGTATTATTATGCTATGTATAGTATAATAATCGCTATATACAAATTATGATGTTATGCATAAATATTGCTACATAATTATTACGTATTTATTTGTTTCCGCGTACACAAATTGTAAGAGAGTTTTTTTAACGCATTTTTTTCTTTAAATACTCAAAATTCAGTGATACAAGATGACAATAAAAAAAAATCAACTTTTGAGATAAAATATTAAAATTTATAATCACTGATTAAGAAAAAGAATAGTATTTTCTGTTATCAAAAATTTGATGACTTTTTTTTTTTAACAAATTAAGTTATCTTTTTTTATTATTGCTAATCAAACACTTGATTTAAGGTTAAAAGTTAGATGATTTGACTAAAAGTTATGAAGACACATTTTTTTTAAAATTACTTATACTTAAAGGAATAGACCAGAGAAAAACATAAGCATTTATATTTATATCACAAAACACTTGATGGGATTTACATAAATAACTTTAGTTTGTCTCAAAACCCTAACGGTAGCCTCGTAGCAGTGATCAGAATATTCGATTTATACAACCCGCACAACATTTTCATACTAATTTTTGCATGTTTCTGACGTCATAAACATGAATTTTCACGCAAAATGCATACTTTACAGTTTTTTCACACTCTCTCGTGGGGCTACATTAACATTCTGGTATAAATTGTCATCAGTTTTGAAGATCCCATTTCGTGTTTATTCATTAAAAAGCTCATGTTGTTTTATGTGGTCTACGCTTTTAATAGCATGTCGTGAAAAAAAAATAGAAATTACGAATTTTTAAAAACTTACTCCCACAAAACACGCACCTGTAAATTAAATTGAATAATTTTGCTTTCCCTTATTCGACAGGTGCAAGTTTTGAAGTTTTTTACTATGGACATAGGTACTCTATTTTTATAGAGTCTGATGTACAGAAATGATACACAAAAAGAAGGAGAAATAACTTTTTAAATTTCAGAAATATGAGTTGTCTAAAATGACACCCAGCTCATAATGAAAAGTTTCACATTTGTTTTTTTTATTAATTTCCTACAGTGAGCTGATATGAAAGTAAATGTTATAGTACTTCCAATAAGTATCAATCAGCATTAAAAATACTGGAAAATTTTAATCAATATAGCTGCGTGTTATTTTAGAGAATAGCGACATTTGACTTTTCGTAACTTATTTATATGGTTATAAACTTTAGGTGGGAACCATCACCATGGATGGGTAGATAGAAAAAATGAATTCATTTGATGATATAAAAATTATGTTGTATAATAAATTTTTAAATATTATTTAATTAAAATACTAAAACAACTGTAAAATTATTTAATTAATATTCAAACCAGCCGACAAGATCCAAGTGAAGATCTTGGCTGGACGAAAAATGTACGCAAATGTAACGTAGAATTTTAAGTAAAAAAAAAATAATAATAATAATAATAAACTTATTATAAAATTATTAAAAGTTGATAATAATAGTCATATGTATTGCATGTCAAGTGTGCTGTCTTTTTACTCATTTTTGAGTTTTAAACAAAAAGTAAACAAGATGAAAACCTGTTGAACTCACTAATGTAAAGAGAGAAAAATATACGTATAATATTGAACGTATTATTCATTAAATTATTCATTATCATTATGATTTACTTGTTGAAGTTCAAATGGTTTTCCCCGATCCAATTTTAAGTATTATAAAAAACAATAATCACATCATAACAATAAATCTCCTTTTTTTTTTTTTTTCTTTTTTTTTCTTCAGTGTAATTAAATGAACATTTTAATAACCAAAAAGCTCTATAACTTTTTATAAAATGTATCAAAATAATTTTTGATAATATGTAATATAATTAATATCTATTTTTTTTTTTAATTTTAATCATTTTATTTTATCTTTCGCATACTATAAACTATAAAAGAAAATATATATAATATATAACGCAATGCAGTCTAAAAAAAATGCATACTAAAGACATAACTAAAGTGTAACATTTTGAGTTGAACAATATTTGCTTATATATATACATACATAGTGTTGCGTGGTAAAAATTAATTGATCTTATCTAATCTAATGATAAATTGTTTCATCGCTACTCAAAGTCAGTTCTATTTTTCTCATTAGAACACTATTTTCAGTTGTGTTGTTGAGTCGTCATGAAGCTAACGTGTGGTTTAGTGTTAGTGGGGGTCATCTTGCTATGTACTTTACCCGCAAGTAAAGCTGCATCTTCAGCAAGAAGAAATGCAAGAAAGACCGAACAAGAAATAACTACATATTTAAAAGGAGAATATCAGACTGAAGCATCTGCAAGCTGTAATAAATTAGTTAAAGCAGATTGGGATTATACTACAGATTTGGGTAATCCAGATAAAGAAGCAGCATTGGTGAGTATTTTGATATCGATGTCTCAGGTATTATGCTATGTAGATTTTTTTTTTAAATCACATTCCATTTTTTATTATATATATATATGTTGGCAACCATTGCCGAATTCGCTCATTGGCCGAAATAAGTGACCACGTCGCGGCGTGGCAATGCATTTTTGCCAAGATCCGAAATGCATCGTAATTTTGACCACGTTGCGGAGTGGTTTTTAACAAATACCAAATTTTTGGCAAATACATTTTAGCCAGTTCGTGGAGTGGTTTTTGATAATTGCCACGCTGCAGCGTGGTCAAAATGTTTAATACGCAGGTTACGATATTCGGTATAAGTATGAATAATATCATATATTTTTTTATTATTATTTATAACACATCATTTTATATTATGGTTTTCAGTTAATTAAAATATTTATAAATTTATAAAAACGATTTCTTATTAAATTTGACAAAAAAAATTGTCTATGGTCAACATTACGATGCACAAGTGCTGAATTTCGGATCTTGGCAAATTTACATTGCCACGCTGCGACGTGGTCACCTATTTCGGCCAATGAGCGAATTCGGCAATGGTTGCCAACATATATATATATATATATATATATATAAATAATATATATTGCATAATGAAACTTGGCTTATTTAAATACGCAAACTAAATTTTTGGCTATGCAAATTGTAATGATAGTAATAATAATACACTAGATTTTCAAGAAACTAATGCATTCCATTTTTTCCCACTCGTGCAACTGATTATATTTAATATATTTTTGGAGTGAAAAAAAAAAAAAAAAAAAATGATGGCACTAAAACGGAGTCTATAATACAAAAGAATACCTTTTTCTTCTCCACAATACCTTTGATTTTTCTTCCCCCGGAAAGTTAAACATAATGTCATCGTCATGTTTATAATTTACATGTGAATTTATTATTGTGAATTTATTATATTCATTTTCTTTTTCTTTTTTTTTTCAAAATTAATTTATAATGCATGTTTTTTTTCAAGCAACTTCTTATTAACGAATAGGAATATTTGTGTTGGATAGTTTTTTCATAATTATATTTAATTATTTTTTCTCATATTATTTTTATATTGACTTAAGAAGAAAAAATTTCTAACTTTTTATAATTGCGAAATTGATTGAATTTATGCAGAATCGTAGAAATTTTAAAAGTAAATAAGTAATAAAATAGAGAGAGAGAGAGAGAGAGAGAGAGAGAGAGAGAGAGAGAGAGAGAGAGAGAGAGAGAGAGAGAGAGAGAGAGAGAGAGAGAGAGAGAGAATGCAGTACTTTAATAAAATAAATTTTTGCAAATTATTTTATTAGTTGATTCAAGTTTTCCTTATTGACAGTACAACCTTTCATTTTTTTTTCTTTCTTTTTCCTTAACGTATTAAACTACAAAATTACCTGTAATGTTTGACGATATAAAATCAAAGTAAAACCTGATCATCTAAAAATATCTACCACTTGATTTGTATTTAATCTAAAAAAAAAAAAAAAATCTCATCATCCACCCACAAATTGACTCATGTTATCTCGCTTACGTGGGATGATTTTTGTATACGTAAAATTTTGTCATTTTGTCAAGTAGCTACTTCAACTATTTCTAGCTTGGCATGACGTCATATTAATAAACATCTACTTTTCCTTAGGGATTTGTCAAAGATAAATGCATTTTCAATTTGTAGAAACAAGGTGCATATAATTTTAGTTTGGATATACGTGTTTTTTTCCTCGAATATAAAATCTATCTTAATAAAATATTTATTTATTTATTTATTGATTTATTGATTTATTGATTTATTTATTGATTTATTTATTTATTTATTTATTATTTATTATTTATTTATTTATTTATTTATTTATTTATTTATTTATTTATTTATTTATTTATTTATTTATTTATTTATTATTTATTTATTTTATTATATGTTTACATACTAATCAGTAACCACCACAAGAATTATCCCACAAAGTGACAAGTAAAGACAATAAGATAAATAACTCTACATATTTTTATAAAAAATGATGACGTAATCCTTACAGTTTGGTCAAGTAAGAGCACGAAATGACTTTGTAACGATGATTTGAGATTTCTTTTGTTTTATCTCTCATTATGATAGACACGTCCAACTAGATTATAAAAATTGCGTCAAGTAGATTGCGACATCGTAGTATCATCGTGATATATACAAATTTCAAAACTTAATGCACTATATTTATATAAAGATAAATAAATATATTATTTATTACAATTTTGCTTGTTGAGGCATACCTAACAGATGAAGGCGAGAAATTTCATGCCTTTTAATAATAATAATAATAATGAGTATATAGAACCACACTTTAAAGGTCTGCTCATTCAATGCAATATTTTTAATATGTAGTAAATTTGAGTGCATGTAACCTTCATTTAAAGCCATTAAATATACATATCGTCTCTAAAGAGGAAAAAAGGTACTTCTGCACTTATCACCAATTTCAAATGAAGATATCACGAGTTGGAGCAAACCCTGCTGTAATCCCTGAGCATTTGGAACATTTGCTTGAACTTGTGGCAATATTTCATTTGGCACAAGAGCACGCTTTGTGATATGTTCCAACGTACCAGTCTTGTAATCGTTAACGTTAAGTTAACTATATCGTTAACTGGTTATTTCTTATTTCTATAATATAGATTAACAACATTGTAAAAAGTAATGTTAACGTTATTAATAATAATAATAATAACGTTATGGATTAACAAAATTTGAAGTTAAAATAGCGTTAACTATAACGTTACTTTTTGAACAAAACAATTATACTGATTAAAAAAATATATATCAACTAACAAAGTGAGAGAAATAATAAATAAAATTACCCTTTTATTTATAAATGAGTAAATATAAGTAATATATTAACTTGTTAAATGATTACATTTACGAATAATCATAAAAAAAAATACATATCTTCTAAAAAAGCTGTTAACGTTATAGTTAACGTTATAGTTAACGTTATAGTTAACGTTATAGTTGGGGACAAATTAGAGTTAACGTTATATATCGTTAAAGTTTTAGTTTTATAGAAATTAACTTAACGTTAACGGTATAGAAAAATGAGGTAGCGACCACAAGACTGAAATGTACCTATTTGTCGCGATAGAGACGATAATATGAAATCACATTAATTGCATATTGTTAATATATCTCCAATGAATCACTTGCAATGAAATAACTATTTAAAATGATGTTAGACATAAATGTATTTCGTTATAGTATGAATACGATACAAGAATTGAAAAAAACGCTCATTGCAAGTGGTTTAATTTTTGGAGAAAACTAGAAAACTAGTGCATTTAAAACCGGAGAATTAGAATTACGTTTACTATATTCCTCATTTTACATATTTTAAACTAATGAAAATTATCACCAATAAAAACAAAACCTTGATAATATGTTTTGCATAGGACCAAGCAACGATAGAGGATGCTACGTTCCAAGAAGAAACATGGAACGAATGGTTCAAAGATGCTGATTACGAGAGTTTCACGGACCCAGCGGTGAAACGACAGGTCATCTTTCTTTCTAAATTGGGTACTGCTGTCCTGGATGAAACAGACCTCAGTCAGGTAATACCATGTTTGTTTTTTAAACTGGATTCTAAAGGAAAAATATAATATGTCACAAGTAAGAAAAAATTTTAGAGATGATTTCATTAGTTGTCTTGAATCAATCGAAATGCGATTTTGAAAAGTGATTTTTTTTTTAAGCCATAGACCACATAAAACAACATGTGCTGTATAATGAATAAACACGAAATGGGATCTTTAAAACTGATGACAATTTTTACCAGAATGTTAATGTAGCCCTACGAGAGAGCGTGAAAAAACTGTAAAGTATGCAATTTGCGTGAAAATTCATGTTTATGACGTCAGAAACATGCAAAAATTAGTATGAAATGTTGTGCGGGTTGCATAAATTGAGTATTCTGATCTTTGCCACGGGGCTATAGTTGGTTTTTTTTTTAGACAAACTAATGTTATTTATGTAAATACCATCAAGTGTTTTGTGATATAACTGCTTATGTTTTTCTCTTGTCTATTCCTTTAATGATCAATGATCATATTGAATACTATTTTACATTCATTAAAGTTTTCATATCAATGCACTTTATGCAATGAGTTACAACAAGGTAATATTGTAAAATAATAATAATAAATAAAAAAAAATCGTAGTTTTTGTACTTAAATATCATATATTAAAATATTTTTCAGTATAACAAAGAGCTGCAAGAAATGAGTACTACCTATGGCACTGCCAGGATTTGTCCTTTTGATAACCAAAAGTGTGACCTCAGTAATGAAGATGAGAGTCTCGTCTTAGAACCAGGTTTGATACTTTTTTTTATTGATTGGCTAGATTTAGTTGGTTAATTGCATGAAAAATAACAACTATTAATGATATAGATACATGAATCCAGGTAAATTTTAATAGAGGTATATATTTACCTGGAATAATACAGGTAAAACATACTGTATTAAAGTTACGTCTCGTCTCACCTAAATTAAGTGAGTTTTTACCTGAGTTAGATCACATATTTACAATGCATTCATGCAGTATATTATGAATGCCTATTCCAGGTTAATACTATATTTATATACCTATTATTTACGGAAAGAATGAAGTACGTTAATTATGCTGTTTTTATATCATTATAGCATAATATTGATAAATCAGAACCACATAAATAATTATGCTTCCCGTGATACACAAAAAGTCTGATAAATGATTTATAAAGTATTGATAAATTTTGACTGATAAAGATATTATAAAATATGTATAATGCTCTGATAAAAGACTTATATGCGACACTTTTTAAACTTTTATCAGTCAAATTACCATGTATAAGCATAGGACAAATTTTTTCGTTTCGAAAATTTTCAAAAAAACATTTTTATATGCCTTAAAACATAGTTATTATGAAGTATATAGCATAAATTATACTCTATTGAACAAATTGTACTAAAAATTAGCTTTTGCATATTAATTACGTATTTAATTTTGTCAGTGTAATTAGCAGGATTTGAGTATCTGTCATAAGTTGTATTTTTTTCATGTAATTGATTGATTGATTGATTGATTGATTCTTTAAAATATACTGATTTATATATTAATTTATTCACAGAGATAGAAACAGTGATGTCCACATCTCGTAATTATGCAGAACTACAATGGACCTGGGAACAATGGAGAGAAAAAACTGGCAAGCTGATGAGAGAAAACTATAAGAATTATGTGACCCTCAGTAATAAGGCAGCAGTAGCTAATGGTAAATTATATATTTAGAATAAACATAACAGTCTTGGGTTATATATCCAAAATTTCTATAACGATACTATATTCTAGTATCACACTATAACGATAACGATATCGTTACTTTTAAAAATCTCATCCATGATAACGATACTATAACAATAACAAAGGTGTTTCGATAACGATAACTATAAATCATAATGCAATTTTTTATTGAAATAAAATATTTTAAATACTTGCTTCAGGACTGTACTATACTTACAATTTTAAACCGTATCATTTATATATACTTTTAAATTTTTGATAATTTTTTCTTATTTTCTGCGAACTTTTCTTACTTTTATGTGTATTTTTTTGAGCCAAAAATATCGTTATAGATGTAACGATAATATCGTCAATTTTTGTTGGTCTACAACTTTAACATTGATAACAATGACTTTTATAAAACTGTTAATCTATATCGTTTCGATAATCGAATATCGTTATCGTATTTAGGATAATTGAACCCTAGACTGAAACATAATAACAGTAACGTTTTATTGCAACAATTTCTGAGAGTATGAAATACATAATTTATATTTTTATTTGGAGACTTTTCTTGTAAAAGTTAGTTTGCATACATTGAAAAAATTAAATTTTCAGTTTAAATGTCAAAGCTTTTATAACATTAAATTTAAATGGGTAATTATAGGGTGGTTTCATTCATGTTAAAGTCGACGTCATAAGTGAGTACTAAATAACATGGGCCAGTATAAGAAAATGGCACATTTTGCCAGTTTAAAAATACTTCGCGATTTTTTTGAGAGCATTGATGCTGTTAACAGGTTGAATTAGTACCTCAAGTATGCAAGAAAAATAATAATAACCAAAAAAAAAAAACAGCTAATATACCAAAGAAAATAGCCAAAAACTATGTTTGCCCTATACTGAGCAATGTTAATCATTGCTCAAGATGAGCATCGAAAAGCACTCAGAATGACGTCATGCGTACACACCCTTAGACATGAGTACTGTAACATGAGAAAGAATCATAAAAATCTAAAAGTTTACGTATATTAAGATTTATGTAGCTTAATTATTTTAAAATCAAGTATACAATAATTAAATCTGATATTAGTTTTTCAATATGTAAATCATTTTGGAATTTTGTAAATACAAATGTTCTTTGCTGATATTGTCAAAGCAATCTACAAAAAAAAACAGTTTAAAAATTTAAGATGTGTATATTAAGATAAGAATTATTTTTAAGAAATATTGTTAAATTTTTTTTTTATTATTTACTGTAAAAATAATTGATGTTTACGTCCTTGAAAAAATTATTGTTATTGTCTTTCACTTACTCTATTTTATCCGATAAAATTTATGACTAAAATGATTAGATAATAGTTTTTACGCATACCTGGAATTTTTAGTTTACAATTCTTTGTATTATAAGTTCAAAATTGTAAAATAATTAAGAGTATAGATATAAACCATTTTCTTTGATAAAGTTATTTTATTAAAAGTAATTTTGTTCATGTTATATTTTCTTAATAAAATATGTGTATTGTAAAAACACATACGTACTCGTCATAGCTCATATTTCGTGTTAGTTTAATTAAGTTTCATGCACTTTTAAGATCATATTCACACACGGCTCTTTTTCCTGCACTTTGATTTTCATTTTGTACGTTTAAATTATGAATATGAGCCCTCATAGCTTTTTTTTTTTTTTCTCTCTCTTTTTCTTCTTTTTTTCTTGTTAAGATCAAATTATGATCTCGTCACTATATCTGTTTTCAACATTCACGTATTTTTTTACATTTTGAACTGAACATAATATGCAGATATTCGGGAGAAAAATAGTTTGCGTGCCTTAACAAGCAAACTCATTCTTCTCAGTTCTACAAACGAAGGGAAAAAAAATGAATGTATATTTTTTTCAGAGAGCATTGTTCAAGTTCATGTTTGTTTTTCACTTTATATTGCCTACATACCCATAAGATTCCATCATTTATAGTTATTATTTCCAGGTTTTGCCGACATGGGGGAAATGTGGCGAGCAGAATATGAAACTCCTGATTTCCAAGCTGACGTTGAACGACTTTGGAACGAAGTGAAACCTCTGTACACTCGCCTACATAATTATGTGAAGAAGAAGTTGGCAGCGACTTATCCAGACGATATGCCAAGTGGAGATTTCATTCCTGCTCATATCTTTGGTATGACAATTTAAATAATAAAGTAAAGTATCGTAATCGTACAGAAAATTATACGTCGTATCAAGTAGTAATAAGGAACACTAAAAATAATTGTATTGTGTAATTTTATTTCATGTTCAAAAAGAGGACATTATTTTGAATAAATTAGTATGCAAATTTCTAATTTTTGAGCTGATTATGTGATTTTAATCAATGTTTGAAAATTAAAAAATGACGTCACAAGCGATGACTTATGCATGTGGGCATAGGAAACTATTAACGCCCGTAACGTCAGTTTGTGATAGTAAAAAATTAATTAAAAATAATAAATGAACTCAAAAATTGCAAATTTGCATATCTATAGTTTCAAGATAATATCTTCTTTTAGAATAATTTAATATAATTACCCCCTTAAACGTTTTGGTATTTCTCATTATTTAAATAGAATTATTGAATCTATTACAGTAAAAAAAGGGTCTTCTGTAATAATAAAGCTGCGTATTTTATTGTTAAAATAAAAACGTTTAAAAATTAATTTCAAAAATTATTTGACTTTTTAAAAAAATATATTTAGTAAAGAAAATAAAAATTTATTTTATAATTAAATCGTATATTCAAAATTAAAGTTTAAATAAATATATTTCATACTAATATTGATGTATTAAATGTTCAGGTAACATGTGGGCTCAAAGTTGGGACAATATTTACGATATTGTAGTACCTTACCGGTACCCTGATGCAACTCCAATTGATATTACTGGAAATATGCAGGCACAGGTAAGTGTTTTTTACATCAATTTATTTGTCTTCAAAGAAGATACTTATTTATACATAATAATACATACCTAATTTTTACATTTTAAAACTAAAAGTAGGGTAAGAATAGTGTGTAGTTAACATAATAAAAATGTAAAATCATTTTACTTAAAAATGAATTTCTATTGGCTCATGGCCATACAATGCAATCAGATGGAGATTTCAGTTGACGCAAAACTCTATCTAAATACATGTTATTCCCATATGCCAATAGAATTTCATTTTTTTTATTGAAATGACTGTACAGTACATACGTATGCATATGTACATATATGTACAGCTCTGGCCAAAAGTTCCCGAACGGGGCAGCGGCGGCCGCTGCGTTTTCTCATAAAGATAACATTGTGTGGTTGCGGGTTGCCTATGCAAATCGTTCGGGAACTTTTGGCCAGAGCTGTACATATGTATGCATTATGTAATACGTGTATTATGTATTCTGTTACTGCATTATAACAACAATATTATACGATACTCTATATTTCCACAGGGTTACGATGTGCCTCGTATGTTCGACGTTGCGAACGATTTCTACGTGTCTATGGGTTTGTTAAACATGAATGTGTCATTCAAAGATCCAGCAATCATTGAACAACCTACTGGCAGAGATATCGTGTGCCATGCTTCAGCTTGGGACTTCTGTGATAAAACCGATTTCAGGTTAGGAAAAAAAAAAAGCAAATATTTATATCATTCGCAGCAAATAAAATAAGGAAAAATTAGGTGGTTAATTTTAAATTCTAAAAGATTCGAACGACATGCAAATTTTTAAGTTTATGAATTTTAATTAGGTGTCAAAAATCGAAAAATGACTTCACGTTCATGCATGTGAAACGGCATAGGAAAGGTTGCCAACTGTTACGTCTTTATGCGACCTTTAAAGGTTAATTAAAGATTTCTAGAACAAGTCTCATAATTTTAAAATATTTTTTATGTTCAAAAGTTGCAATTTTAATGTTATAATACTGTATATCATATTTTTTAATCTCCAAAGGTCCAAAGCATATATACATCATGGATAAAATAACTTATTATGGGAGGTTCTAAATTTTGAAATTCCCTGTTATTTTCAGAGTAAAGATGTGTACAAATGTAAACGAGGAAGATTTCATCACGATTCACCACGAATTAGGTCATATTCAGTATTTCATGCAATACAAAGATGAACCAATCACCTTCCGTAAGGGAGCTAACCCAGGTAAGCAAACTTAAGTATAGACCCCTTGCACATCCTTGCGCTTTGTCGCCATGTTTGTGGTGACTAATGCATTGTCCAGCATAGGGGAAACTTCGTTTTTCCTAATTTTTCACATAAAAAATTGTTTATTTCAACTCAACAAATTTTTCTCATATCTTTCGAGCTTATTAGGAGCTAGAAATAAGGCTTTGATTGAGGTTTGAAGCTTCTTTTGCTATTAAAAAATAAAAATGATGTTTTTCCTATGCTGGACTATGTATTCCTGACCAACAAAATGGCGGCTCTTAAATATGAGTGCAAGCGGTCTATATGCTTAAGTATACCGAGTATACTTAACTCTTCAATATGAATACAGTACGTAAAGTTATAGAATTCAAATGTTTTAGTTCGCTTCAGAAAGCAATCAGCTCGTATTAAAGCAAAATCATAATTACAGATTATACATAGAAAATAAAAATGCTGTGATTGTCTATTCACAAATTTTATACAAAATTATTGTTATCAATTTAAACAATAATACCTTTGTTACAATAATATATACCTGATTGATTGATTTTGCCAGGTTTCCACGAAGCTATTGGTGACGTGATCGCTCTGTCATCGTCCACGCCTCAACATTACGTCAAGATTGGTCTGTTAGATAAGTACGAAGACAATAAGGAGAACGATATCAATGCCCTGATGAAGCTTGCTCTCTCCAAGGTGGCTTTCTTACCCTTTGCCATGGTGATCGACTCGTGGAGGTGGGAGGTGTTCAGTGGGGAAGTCCCTGAAGACAAGTGGAACCAGAGGTGGTGGGAGTTAAGGTAAATATAGAGAATTTTATGGGAGAGACGCGCGTTACTACAAATATAGAATTCCTGCGTAACAAAGGGTCTAAAAGGTGAGTTGCCTACAAGGTTCGCAGGCAGCGTTGTATGATTCCAATAAAAAGCACGAAAATACTGGAAAAAAAGATTGCGTGTTACGTAGCACAATGCATGCCACATAAAGCACGATCTGATTAGTTCCAATAATTTTCACACTTTCGATTGATGGTACTCATTACGGAAAGTTGCCTGCAAACGTAGGCAATTATTTCAGACCCTTTGTTACGCAGGAAGCCTAAATTTATGGGAACATCTAAACATCTATTTATTTAAACATCTCTATGGTAAACATCTTTTCTTTACTCAATATTTCTATCTCTTCATTTATTTGATTGTATAATAATTTTTTCAAAATTTCTTTAGTAATTTTACCCTGCTGTTAAAATTTTATATATTGTTACAGACGAGAGTACCAAATGATCGACTCACCCACCGTACGTGGTGAAGATTTCTTCGATCCTGGAGCAAAATATCACGTACCTGGAAACTCACAGTACATTAAGTAAGCAGATATCATTACTATAGCATCGACTAGTTTAAATATTTGGTGAAAATGCACTCATGCTTTGTTGAAAAATCCATGCATGTCATAAATACTATTGAAATTTTTTAGCCTTGAGATAAATTTATTTTTTATTTTTAAAAAATTTAGCTTTTCTATATTTAACAACAATGTAATTATAAATAATAATTATTAATATCTCAAACTAAAAATAATCCAAATGTTTTAGTTATTTTGTGGCTCATATTCTTCAATTCCAAATGCATCGTGCTCTGTGTATTGCTGCTGGTGAATTTAACCCAGAGAAGCCCAATGAGAAACCGTTGTATAAATGTGACATCTACCAGTCAACTACTGCTGGCATGAAACTTAGGTATGTCTCTCTCTCTCTCTCTCTCTCTCTCTCTCTCTCTCTCTCTCTCTCTCTCTCTCTCTCTCTCTCTCTCTCTCTCTCTCTCTCTCTCTCTGTCTCTCTCTCTCTGTCTCTGTCTCTGTCTCTCTCTGTCTCTCTTCTCTCTCTCTGTCTGTCTCTCTCTCTCTCTGTCTCTGTCTCTCTCTCTCTCTGTCTCTGTCTCTGTCTCTCTCTCTCTCTGTCTCTGTCTCTCTCTCTCTCTGAACGCTTATGTAAAGCTAAAAAGCGTAAAAGAAAGTGCCGGAAGCGGAAACCACGTGATGTTAAAAGTGAGAGGAGCTCAGACCTAGCTTGCTGCTAGTGCGAAGTTTTCTCCCACTTTTACCATCACGTGATTTCCGCTTCCGGCACTTCCTTTTCCTGTTTTTATAGGTTTAAATAAAATCTCTCTCTCTCTCTCTCTCTCTCTCTCTCTCTCTCTCTCTCTCTCTCTCTCTCTCTCTCTCTCCTCTGAGTGAGTGAGTGCTTTATCATTGATGAGTTTGTTTCAAAACTAAAACCACGAAATATTGGAAGTGCTTATGTGTATTCTTAATTTAAGGCTTATATATATAGGCTAAAATATGTATTTAATCGTTTCAGAAATGCATTACGTCACGGTGGTTCCATCCACTGGACTGAAGTTCTCAAAGAAATGACAGGAGAAACCACATTAAACGGCTCAGCTTTACTTGATTATTTCCAACCCCTGTTTGATCTCCTAGAAGAAGGAGATGAAGATCCAGAACCTGTAGATCAAACAATTCCTATTGTAGTTGGTGCAGTTCTTGGTGCTGTGGTGATCGCAACACTAACTGCATATTTCGTTAAGAGACATAGAGATGGAAAGAAAGAAGAAACAGCGTAAAATTTATCACAAACAACGAATATACGAGGTTCATAGCACCTTGAAAATCTTGTTCACAGTTTCACAATGTTTTCAGTACTACGATATTAACGGTTATGACGTCAGTAAATGTTGATAATCTAACAATTAAACTGTAAATAAAGTTACTAACGTTAGAATAATGAGGATGACCAAAAACTATATTATAGTCATGGGCAATTTTATTGCATAATATATTCTTAAAAACAACATTGTCTTAAATCGATATATATACGAGTTTGTAATTTTTTTTAGTTAATTAAGTATTTTAATTCATTTTTGAAAGTCGCAACTTTTTTCTATACTCACATGCATATAAGTTGCCACCCGTGACGTATTTTTTAATTTTCAAAAATGAATTAAAAATACATTATAACATTAAAAATTATAAAATCACATATCAATCGAATCAGGATAATGCCTTCTTTTAGAATATAAAATTGCAGTCCAATTTTTTTCCAGTCTTCTTCATTATAATGAAAGAAACATTAAAATTTTGTCGTAGTAAATCCATACATTGTTTCCAGTCGCTCCAAAATACGTGTGACGTCACTTATAATTCTGTCATGATAATTTCAACGTTTAGTCACATCATAAGCGTTATTCTACATTATACGTAAAGAATAGAAATACTGTGTATACAAGCTTTTAAACGTTTATATTTTTAGAGTGAAACAAAACACTTACAATGATCTATGATTTTAAGTTCTTAAAGGCATAGACAACATTAAAAAATTAGCATTTACATCACAAAACACTTGATGGGACTTACATGAATAACTTTAATTTGTCTCAAAACCCAAGCGTAACACCGTAGCAGTGATTAGAAAATTTCAATTTTTGTAACCCGCACAACGTTTTCATACTAGTTTTTGCCTGTTTCTGACGTCATAAACAGAAATAATCACGCTAATTGCATACTTTACAGTACTTTCACGCTCTCTTGTGGGGCCACATTTACATTCTGGTAAATATTATCATCAGCTTTGTAGATATCCCATTTTGTGTTTAATGATTAAAAAGAAGAACATGTTGTTTCATGTTTTCTATGCTTTTAAATGAAAGTTGAATGATGGATACGTTCAATTATGTATTTGTTACGGTGCTCTGATCCTTGTAGTATTGAGTTGATTCAAAAACTCCTCAAATCTATTCAATCATCGCAGTTGCAAGTAAAATGTGCAACATAATTTCACTTACCACCAGCAAAAGGTTCCAAGTGATTTAAATATGTTGCTTATTTTCACAGTAACCCCAGGATGGTTTTATTTGTTCATTAAAATGTTTATGTATTAAGAAGATATTAAATTATTTTTAAAAAAAATAAGAACTTGTTTTTAACTGTCAACTTTTTTTTTTTTTTTTTTTTTTTTTACAATAAAGAATACTGTATAAATATATAGTCTAGAAAATACAAATTGAGCTTAATTATTTAAAACTCGTTATTTTTTAAAAACCAGTTTTTCAATGTAAAAATTTAATGAAATATGTATTTTTTTTAATTGACAATTTTTTTATCCATATACCACAGGAAAAATTATGAACACATAAAGTAGCTTATTTACAATACAAAATTTTAGATTAGAAATACAAAAACATATAATATTTCATAGAAAAATGAGAGAGAGAGAGAGAGAGAGAGAGAGAGAGAGAGAGAGAGAAATGGAGATTATTTCCTAATATCATATAGTATAATAATATAGTATGTCTGTGAACAGTGATCAGTGTTTAAAGTTTATTTCATCATCTTACATTAATACATAATGATAACTATACAAAAAATCATTAAAAAAATTGCTACTAAATCTTTTTCTTTCTTTTTCATAACTACAGGAGAGAATATATTGATAAAATTTTATAAAGAATAAAATACCCATATAACCTGTTCACAACATGAAGTAATAATTTCATCAAACAATAAATTGGAATACAATAACAATATAATCCACATTACATTATCAAGCAATCAAAATTATTGTAAATAAAAAACGTTGCAACGTGTGATCACTGATCAGGCTCATTATACATTAAATTTTTATTATTTTCTTATTGCACATAAAAATATTTTACCATGTAACTATAGGCCCTTATATATTTAAAGTTAAATAATTGTATTTGGGAATAAATAAGTGTAAGTATATCACAATAAGGTCATGATTAAAGAAAATTTATATATCTTAAAAAGAATGAAATTTCTTTAATTGTAGTTATCTATTCATGTCGTACAAATTGTTATCAATTTTTGATATTTTTATCTTTAATAAATATTTTTCTTCTTTACATGACACAGATTATTAATAGTCAACAGGTGCGCAGCATTTTATTTAAATATTTATATAAACCTATGCATTAACTCATATGTAAATATCTTTAGCAAGTTATCATGATTACAAAACATTAAACAAAAATATCCTTTTTTTAAACATTCAAACTTTAGATTTATACCAGATTTGTGTAAAATAAATAAGGAGAGCAAGCATTTAGAAAAAATAGCGCATTTATATAATGCAAACCAGTTGTAAACTATTGTAATGGATGTTCGTTACTGAATGCGGCGCTTGCGTGGGGCCTCATTCATAAAAAAAAAAAAAAAAAAAAAAAAAAAAGTGCTTTTTCTATGTACTGTATTAAAAAGAAAATTTTAATTGAAATAATTTTAACTGTATTTTAAGTTTCAAGTGTCCTCGTGCAACAGTAATTATAAGAAGTGCGTATAACAAGTTAATGTTAACAATAAACATAATTTCATACACGTCACCTCGCAAATTACTTCTAGAACCCAGGATCGGTATACACGCATAAACCCCGTCATAACTATACTATTAATATATATACATATATATACATATATATATATATATATATATATATATATATATATATATATATATATATATATATATATATATATATATATATATATATATATATGTATATATTTTTATATATGCTAAAATTTTCAGGAAAAAATGCAAATATCTTATTCCAATATTTATTTAAATTAAGAGAAAAAGAAAAAGAAAAAAAAAAAAAAAAACAGTCGTAATTTAAAATGAAACCATTAATTATATAAAATAAGAATGACATATTAATCCAATTTACTGATGACAGTGAAAGATATATAACTTATTTTTTAGCTGTCAATAACAAAATATATTGATATCTAATCATTGACTTTGGTCTAATTTAAACCCATGTTTTCTCGTGCTTGTAGTTCACATTGAAAGATGCGGTTACTGTGTGCACTTCTCGCGTGTTTCGTCCTTGCCGAGGCCCGCTTCAGGACCAGGGCCCCGGGTCCTGAGGAAATTGCTATTACTGATCATTTAACTGGAGCTTTTGAGGCCGATGCATCTTCCATGTGTAATCAAAATGTGGTGGCCGAGTGGGAGTATAATATTGATATTAACAACCCTATCAAAGAAGAGGCATTGGTAAGTTTAACCCTGATGTAACGTTAGTTTTACGGTACTAAAAAAAAAAAATGTTATTTTTTGTTTTTAAGAAATCTTATTATATGTATATATTTAGATGTTTTAAACTCAATTTTATATTGTGCATTATTTTATAATAGCTTCAATTTTATCCTATTGACTAATAAAGGAGATTACTGTTTTGCGGCCAACTTTAAGCGATTTTGGTCCCCTCCGCTTCCGTTTCTTCTTACTACGCATGCGCAGTACATCGAAACGGAAGCGAATGTGACCAAAATTGCTATAGTCGACCACAAAACAGTTGTTCCTTTATTAGTCAATACTTCTTATGAAAGTTTGGAATATATGCCAATATTTTATGCGTAAGAAATTTTTTATTCGGAACACGTAGGATACTGAGTTCAAAAAGTTCTCTCCTTTATTAATTTTTTGGAAAGGAGGGGGAGGGAGTCACAATTATATAAGCTTTTCGAAAATCTGCCATAATTAGTGTAATGATGGAAAAGAAGGCAATTTTTTTATTACATAATCTGAAAGATTATGCATCTTGCATGAGTGCACACGTAAGACTTGCCAATCGTATAGGCATATAATAATGATATACTAAAATTAATTAAAATAGTTAAAGAATCTAAAAAATACAAAAAATGTTATTAATTGATTTAAGACTATGGCCTCGTTTAGAATATGCAATAAATTACCCCTAACAAATGCTTGGTAATTTTTATTGCAGATTATTAAATGAAATAGAATAAATACTGAAATTAACATGACTTAAAACAATCTCAGAAATTCAAAATATTACGTAATGGCCCCCTCCACTTTTTTTTTCTTCTTTTTCAAGTTTTTTTCCCTCTTATTCTGAAGTTTAACTGAGCAGAAAAATGCAACACTATTTTCAATTTTTATCCCATCAGTTGATATTATAAACTCTATTATTTTGCAGATTAACGCGACTCTGTTGAATGCTGCGTTTAAGAAGGCTGAGTGGGAACAATGGTTCCGAGATGCGAACTGGGAAAGTTATGAACAAGCAGATATCAAACGTCAGGTTATGTTCCTCTCTGTGCTAGGAACCTCTGCTCTGGACCCAGTCACACTCGAACAGGTGAAATATCAATATAACATGTGTACACAAAACAATACATTAAACTTGATGTCATAAAAGTAAAGTTTTCACTTATTTTTAAAGTAAGATATTTTATGTTTGAAACTTTAGTACAAAAAAATAAATAAATAAATCCCATTCAATGGATGTTGTCGGTTTAGCGCGCGGGGAGACGCGGGGAAAGCTAAGGGTCCCCTAATTTAACATTACGCTTATGGGGAAAAACACGTTTTTTTTTGCGATTTTTTAGAAAACCACTGCACCGATTTCGGAGAAATTTAAATGAGAAATACTAGACATACTTTTACGTGTTTTAAGCCATAGTCATTTTTAAGCATTTTTTTAAACCGATAACCTCCATTCTAATATTAAACGCGAACTAAGCTCTGTAAATAAAAATAATAGAACTTTATTTAAGGCGCATGAAGGGCTTTTCCATCCCTATGACATGAACCTTTGCAATAACATATATGCCAATACTTATAACATCAAATTTTGACTTAAAACATAACAATTCACCACCTTGTAGGTGGGCACTTGACCATGGTTTCATGTTATTGACATTTACACTAGTTTGTTGCAGATAATTAAATCATTAAAAATACAATCTAAGACTATGAACAACACATTAATAAATAATAATATAACTTTCAACACAACTTCTGTGTTAATGCACACATATTTGTAACTCTCATGTTTGAAGAGATTTAACTTTGTTATTTGTTACTTTGCAGTACAACAAGGAGATCACAACAATGACTAGCATTTACAGCAGTGCCAAGATTTGTCCTTTCAATAATCAAAATTGTGACTTAGCAACAGAGGGCATCAGGCTTGAACCAGGTTAGAATACTAGAAAAAAAAAAAAACTTTTATGAGGAAGACGAAAAAAAATTTCCCGGTTAATTTTATTTCATATTCTAAAATAGAACGTTGTCCTGAATCGATACTTTAATTTTTTTAAATCAATAATTATCTTTAATTAATTTTTAAATGTTGTGAAATGACGTCATGGTCGGTAATTACATGCATAAGTTGCCACGTGTGGCGTCATTTTTGGAACTTTAAATATTAATTAAAAACACTTATGAACTAAAAAATTAAAAACTTACAAATCTATCGATTCAGAACAATCTCCTATTTTAGTATATGAAATGGAATAACCTTCACCTAATAATTTTGTTGGTTATGCTTATTAATACAAATAATTTATACGTGGGAAGAATTGAGTAAGACTCGTAAGATTCATCATTTTCAAAATTTCTGTACAATTTTTGTTTTTATTCTTAAATTCATTAAAACATCCAACCAAGGCCGAGGCCTTATCGGCTGGTTCATATAGGTTATTTCACTTACATTATATCAATTGTTATAATTTATAACCTCCAAAAAATAATTAAACATCATACAAACTAAAAAAAATAATAATCATACAAAATTTTTCATTTATATTATGTAAATCAAAACTGTAGTAACAATACAAAAACTTGCTCTTTTTTTTCCCCCTTGGAGCAACGCATGTTGTATACCAACAATTTTTACCATGACTTTTCTTGTACAGATATGGAGAGCATCATGGCTACGTCACGTGACTACGCTGAACTGGAGTATGTGTGGACACAGTGGCGACAGGCGTCAGGAGCTCAGATGAGAGGAAACTACGGAAGTTACGTCGACCTTAGCAACCAAGCTGCACAACTCAATGGTGAGAACAATTACATATTAAAACAACTAATGTGTGTTCTTGATGGAAAAAGTGATATTTTATTGCCCCCCCTCCCCCTCCAAAGAGAAATTTAGGTGTGTCTAGTATATCACCCATTTTATTTTATACAGCCATAGTATATTAGTAAAGTACTTTTCTAACATAATAATTAAAGAAATGTTAAAACTAGCTTCAAATTATCTATTTTTTCCCGCGTTGCCTGTGCATATGATTATCTGGATATTATGCCCCATTAAGCTTATCCGTAATTTAAAATGTATGTATATGTTGCATAATATCTGCTGTTAAAGTATACAACCTCCCGTAACTCATGCAGCCCGCTTTACACGCATGAACAAAAATTTGCCTATGTGTGCAGGATACTTTAGAAGTGAAATCATGAAATTGAATTAAATAATGAATGAATGAATGAATGAATGAATGAATGAATGAATGAATGAATGAATGAATGAATGAATGAATGAATGAATGAATGAATGAATGAATGAATGAATGAATGAATGAATGAATGAATGAATGAATGAATGAATGAATGAATGAATGAATGAATGAATGAATGAATGAATGAATGAATGAATGAATGAATGAATGAATGAATGAATGAATGAATGAATGAATGAATGAATGAATGAATGAATGAATGAATGAATGAATGAATGAATGAATGAATGAATGAATGAATGAATGAATGAATGAATGAATGAATGAAGGGAAATATAAATAAACAAAGAGGAAAATCTATACTTAAATATGATATGGTAGTTGTTTTTTAGTGACTATTTAATAGGTAGAAAGAAACCCTATAACAATTTACGTAACTTATGCCAGTGGTATGATTTACGTTAACTTTTACGTGGTGAATATCTTTCCATAATATATTATTTCACATCAGAAATATATTTAAATGAGTTGTGAAATAGATAATAGATATTCATTGAATGATTTTGAATGCACTCTTAATTTTTGTTTCAGGTTTCAGCGATATGGGTGAAATGTGGCGCGCAGATTATGAAACACCAGACATGGAAGCCGATATGGTCAGACTTTGGAATGAGGTAATTAAATATTAATTAATACTGGATTTTATAAGTAAGAAGATGAACTTAATAAAAAATAAACTAATGATACTAATGATCTTTTTACTTGGTGCAGCATTTTCAAAGTGCAATCTATTATTTGAGCTGCATACAAATTTGATTCTCGTTAATGAAGATTATATAGATATGCAATCAATGTTACTACATACTATACTATGTAAAAATACTAATATGCTATAAAGTCTTTATAAATGTTTCGATTAAAAAAAAATGATAAATATGGAACGTTATGCATATTATTTTTTATTATTATGTAATTTGTTTTAAAAACCAGTTAAGTACATTTTATATAAATGACGTTTAAGTCTCTAGAAGTAAACCAAGTACTCTCCCAAAACGTTGAACAACTCACTCAAATAACATGCATTTTAATGGCAATCGTGACCTCTTAACAATGGACTTTTTTTAATTAAAATTCTAATGGAGTTAGAGTCACTTAGTCTTTTCTAGTGAATTTACCAATGGCAAAACTAAACGTATGCAAATCGATCTTATGAGAAAGTGGACTTGTTTTAAAAATATATAATTCTGTCATGCAGGTGAAACCCTTGTACGATCGTCTTCACGCTTACACCTTGACCAAACTGAAGGGTGTCTATGGATCTCAAATCCCTGATGGTCCTTACATTCCTGCACATATCTTAGGTAAAACTGAAGCATTTACAACAATTTCATCTTATTTGATTGGTCAATAAGAAACTTGGCTTACCGTGATCAAGTTTTAAAATGATTTGTTTTTACTTTTTAATTGTATTAAAATTTGGTGTTTAGAAAAAAAAAATATTATTTGAACATTTTTTTGTTGCTGGAAATAGTAATTCTTAATTCTTAAATAAACTAATCTTGAAAATATCTTATATTTTTATCATATAAAATTTTTCTATTTTATTTTTTCTTTCTAATTAAGTTTTTTATTTAAAGCAATTTAGGAATATATCTTATAATTCACTATTATAAACACTGAATTTAATTATTTTTCTAACAAAAAAAATAATATCAATAATAATTGAATCCTTGAATAAGAATTCAATTTAACAAATTAAAATAGTATTGATAAATAATATTGATAGTATTAAAATAACATTGATATTTATTATTTACTATTAAAATGTAGAAAATTTGAACATTAAATTATAAGCTGAAAAAAATAAAATAAATAATAAATAAATACTAATAATAACTATGTACATAAATTTGGGTATTTTTTTCAGGTAACATGTGGGCTCAATCCTGGGTCAATTTGTACTCAGTTCTCGTACCTTTCCCAAATGCAACTGAAATCGACATTACTGGAAACATGATTGCACAGGTATCGTAATTTTGTTTCTTATCATAATTTAAAACTACATTTTATATAAACCACAAGATGTACAGTATACATAAAAAGACCCATTTAAATAAATAGTAAACAAATAAATAAAAATTTGTCTCTATTTAAAAATATAGGGTGGTTTCATTCATGTTAAAGTCGACGTCATAAGTGAGTACTAAATAACATTGGCCGGTATAGGAAAATGGCACATTTTGCCAGTTTAAAAATACTTCGCGATTTTTTTGAGAGCATTGATGCTGTTAACAGGTTGAATTAGTATCTCAAGTATGCAAGAAAAATAATAATTACCAAAAAAACAGCTAATTTCCAAAGAAAATAGCCAAAAACTACCTTTGCCCTATACTGAGCAATGTTAATCGTTGCTCAAGATGAGCATCGAAAAGCACTCAGAATGACGTCATGCGCACACACCCTATAAAATAAATACAAGTGAAAAGGTAAAATTTAGGCCTGACAAATATCTGGCCCACTCTTCTACCTACCTCAAAAATGGTTACAGTTAAAGATTAATAGTTCTGATGATTATATCTGAAAAACATTAAAAAAATATATAAATAGTATAACAAGGAGTATGGTTAGTTAAAAAAAAAAGCAATATAATTATGTATAAAGGGAAAATAAAAGTATGGAACAGAGAAAGATGAATGCTATGCTATCGTATGCTAGTTATTTTTTTATGAATAAAATATTATTCACATGACGCGTAAATTTGACGCGTGTCACCGTGCGTCGACGTGCGTAACAAAGTTGGAACAATGTAAACAAATGGAGTCGTTCACATGGTTTTTTAAAATTACATGTGAACGGCTACGTTTGCTTACATTGTTCCAGCTTTGTTACGCGCGTCAACGCACGTTGACGTGCGTCAAATTTACGCGTCATGTGAATAATACTTTAAGGTATTAAATTTGAGAGTCCATAGATAAAGTTGATATTTCTGCTCAGGGTTATGACGTGCCACGTATGTTCGACGTGGCCAATGATTTCTACCTACAATTGGGTTTGGCTGGTATGGAGATGTCGTATGGAGACAATGCAGTGATTGAGCAACCTCCTGGTAGAGATATTGTATGTCACGCTTCAGCATGGGACTTCTGTGACAGAGAGGACTTCCGGTAAGAAATTATCATTATTTTAAACTTTTCTGTATCACTAAAATATTAACTTTTAGACTAAAAAAAATAATAATAATAAGGTGTATAGCATATTCTAAATGAGGACATCGTCCTGAATTGATAGATATGCAATTTTTTTAATTTTCGAAAATTTTCCAACTCCTTCCAATGCCTATACATGCATAACTTGACGCCCTTGACGTAATTTTTTTTTTTTTTGAAAAGGAAATTAACAATACTTAATGAACTAACATATTAGGAATTTACATATATCAATCGATTCAAGACAATGTCCTCTTTTAAAATATGAAATAACCCCTCCGCCCAAAAAATATATAAATTTAGTCTTGCACATTTTTGTGGATACAAATTTTGATAATTTACGATTGCATACAATCAGAAAGGCAATAATAATAATAACAATAGAGGAGTGAATATATTGCATAATAATTAATCAATTGATATGTTATTTAATTTTTCGAGTACATTAACTTCTCCTTTTTTTTTAATCATTGTATGACGTCACAGTCGATAATTTTTGCTTACATATACTTATGCTATGAATAAACAAATGTCACTAAAATCATGCATAATAATTCTGATTTTATTTTATATCGAGTTTATACTACTAGTGAGTGGCAGTATAAAGATTGCTTCTCATTTTTAATGTAATTCTGATTTTTTTAATAACTTTTGTGGAGAATGAATTCACTTTACAATTAAATTACTATTTAAGACTTTATTTAATAATATGAAAACTAAATGAAAAAGATTAAAACTGAATAAAAAAAGTTGTGTAATATCCTAACAAACCTGAAAATCAACGTTAATTTGGCCGGAGTCATTGATTTCTAATTTATTTTCCATTCACAAAATGTCGCGAGCGGTCATTGACGTCACAGCTTGCTTGTTTTACGCGCACGTGCACCAGGCGAGCTGTGACGTCATTGACCGCACGTGCCATTTTGTGATTGGAAAACAAATTAGAAATCAATGACTCCGCACAAATTAACGTTGATTACACAACTTTTTTGTTCAAAGTGTTCTACGCAATTAAGTTATATTATTGAAAAATAAAATGTGCTACTTATAAACAATTCCATAAATGTGCAATTTCTATGTTTGTAGTATCAAAATGTGCACCAATGTAGATGAGGAAGATTTCATCACGATTCACCATGAGTTAGGTCATATTCAATATTATCTTCAGTATAAGGACCAACCAATCACCTTCCGTACCGGAGCTAACCCAGGTATGAATATACTGCATAATTATATGTTTGAACAAAATACTTATGTTGTTGGCTTAAGTTTGAAAACAGTAAATAAATAATAATAATAATAAATTAAATAGAGCATCATCGCTAAATTGCAGGCTTTAAATTTATTGCTTGAAAAATTTTATTTATTAGTTGTTGTTTTTATCTAATTACTTTGTTTTATAATATTATTGTTATATATAGTTTTTATAATAAGTTTTTTCAATGTACTTAATTTGACATTTTTAATACCTGATATATTTTTAATTAATAATAATAAGATCTATATAGTTAATTATATGCACATTAGCTTAAAGAATTGTAAAATTTATACCCACATTTATTGTGATGTAAAATAATTATAATTTAAAGAAAAAGAATGAAAAAAAAAAAAAAAAGACTTTTGTCACACAAATAGACATATTTTTTATATTTTTATATAAAAAAAAAAAAAAATCTCAAATAATATCCCATTTCTATAATATAAGATCATAAATGCCATGATCTTATAGGTTTTATATAAAATACTACCCTCATTGATTATCACCTTTTTGAATGGATACTTCAATGATTGATTCAATGATTATTTTATAATTACATATTTCACAGCATGCATGATAATAATTGAATGACTTGACTGTGCCAGGTTTTCATGAGGCAGTTGGTGACGTGATCGCGTTGTCAGTCTCTACCCCTCAACATTACGTCAAGATTGGTCTACTCGAGTCATACGATGCAAATTACGAGAACGATATCAATGCCCTGATGAAGCTTGCGCTCTCCAAGGTGGCTTTCTTACCCTTCGCTATGGTGATTGATTCGTGGAGATGGGAGGTGTTCAGTGGAGTTACCACTGAGGACAGGTGGAACCAGAGATGGTGGGAGTTGAGAGAAGAGTTCCAAATGTTGGCAGCTCCCAATGTCAGGACTGAGGAGCATTTTGACCCTGGTGCAAAATATCACGTCGCTGGAAATGGACAGTATATCAAGTAATAAGACTTTTTTTATTGTTATTTAATCAATTGAGGTTACCGGAGTGGTGACCTAGCCAATCACAGGGGACGTTAAAAAATACGTAATCCCACTGAAGGGACACATTTTTTAAGAACACATTGCTAAAAATTGGCACACCACTATTGTCTTGTTCTTGATAGAATTTCTCTCATTTACAAGGAAAGAATAAATTACGTAATGTATGCTGCATTATTTATGTAAATATATAGCATAAAAGTTGCTAAATTAGTACAAAATAAATAACTATTTCCGTGTGTAAAAGGTAGGACCTTACTTAAGTCCAGGATACAGATTACCAAAAGTTGGCCAGGTTCATTCAAAGGAATAGGGGTATAATATCCTATCTTTTAGTTTTTTTCTTTCTCTTTTCTCTCTCTCTCTCTCTCTCTCTCTCTCTCTCTCTCTCTCTCTCTCTCTCTTATTAGATTACAAGATTACTTTATTGAGATTGAGACCATAATACAAATTAATAATGGATACTAAACATAGACATAACTCAATGTCTTTTACTTTTAAACCAATAAAAAATAATAATAAAAAAAGCTATGGTATCAGCCACTAATTTATTATTATTTAATTAATTATATTTTGTTAATTTCGATGTTTTGTCTTATGTTTTCAGCTACTTCGTGGCACATATCCTACAGTTCCAGATGCAACGTGCCTTATGTATCGAGGCAGGTGAATATGATCCTAACAATCCTGAGTCTAAACCTCTGCATTCTTGTGACATTCATCAGAGCACCGCCGCTGGAGAGAAACTCAAGTAAGTCATAGAAATGTCTGGGTCAATATATCATTTATTATTATCTTCATACAGTACTAGCTTACAAATAAGCATTTCAAACTTCATTATGTAGTTCGTTATATCATGCTTAAACGACACGAAAATGTTCAAAGTTTCTTGATTTTTTTTACTAATAAGTAGGGACCGGATTTTCAGTTTTGAAAATGTGCATTTTCAGTACTGAATTCAGTCCAGTTTTTTTGCATAATCAGTTTGCAAAAACAGCAAAATCAGTTCACTTTCAGTTCAGTTATACAAAAACAATGAAATTCAGTTTTGATAATTTTTAACTTAAAAACAAAAATTTATCAATAAAAAAGGATAAAAATTATATTAAAAAAAAAAAAAAAAAAAAAAAAGATCAGTTAAATTATTATCCAATACACTATATACATAGTTTTGAGCTATGCATTGAAAATAATTATATCAAATTTCCTTTTTTTTCCCCCCCTTTTTTTTTTTTTTTTTTTTTTTTTTTCCCCCTTTTTTTTAAAAAACACGCAATTTTAAGTTTTTGTACGGAAAAAGTCTATTTTCAGTTTCCAAAAACTGAGAAAAACTGGAAAAAACTGACAAAAACTTAAAATAACTGACCCAGTTTACAAATTTCAAAAACAGTTTTTTTCAGTCCAAACTTTTTTGCATTTTTGGCAATAAAACTTCATGATTCGTGGACATCTGAACTCAGATGTGACCTAGCATGCATATTTCAAAAACTGAACAAACTGGAGATCCGGTCCCTACTAATAAGTAATAAACATTAGTTTGCTTGCTAAATGTAAAAAAAAAAAAAAAAAAATTAATATCTCATAACTTTTTTCTATATATATATATTTTCTATTGATTTAATTAAAATTAAGTTAAACAATTCTTTATTGGGTAACAAATAACAAATTACATAAAAAATAATGTTTTTTTTTTCTTCTAACGAAGAGGTGAAGAGAGAAAGAGACAATTAAGATTATTACACATAATCTCTCTCTCTCTCTCTCTCTCTCTCTCTCTCTCTCTCTCTCTCTCTCTCTCTCTCTCTCTCTCTCTCTCTCTCTCTCTCTCTCTCTCTCTCTCTCTCTCTCTCTCTCTCTCTCTCTCTCTCTCTCTCTCTCTCTCTCTCTCTCTCTCTCTGAAACTGGATACAGATAAAGTTCCATATCAGTTAAATAAATTGATATTATTTTGCAGAGCTGCGCTGATGTTGGGTAACTCCGTGCACTGGAGCGAAGTCTTACAGCAAATGACAGGAGAGACACAACTGACGGGCACCGCTCTGCTCGAGTATTTCGCACCTCTATACGATTTCCTTGCCCCACCAACCTCCAAGTAAATAAATAAAATATCATCTAACTGAAGTTTGGGTTTTATTTGTAATTATCTTTCAAGTGTATATAACGATTATGCTTACAGTTAGTTTATATAAATAAATAAAATAAGAAATATTTTATTTCACTTCGTCATTTTAGCTTGCAAAAGAAGGTTTAGATGAGAAAATAAACAAACTGATAGGTCAAGACTACTAACAAAGTTCTAACAGACCATATAGCAGACGTCTTTGTATTTACTTTTGTATTTTAATCTGTATTAAACAGAGGAATTGAGTTAGTTTTTCAAGTATGGGAGAAAAATAACAATAACTAAAAATTAACTAATTTTCCAAAATAATAATAATTAAAGCCAAAACCAACGTTAAAGTAATGAGCTGAACAATATATGTCATTCATTGCTCCAGTATGGCGTCAAAGGGCATTCGGTTAACGTACGTCATGCGCATATTAAATATTTTTTGCCCCGCATATATATTAATTATAAGAATATAATATATGAATAAAATTATATAATAAAAGCACACAAGGTAGCATTTTTTAATATTAACGTTATACTCTTTTGAACAATAAATTACTTATTTATTATGAACTTGAATATTCTAGTAATTCAGTAATTTTTGTTTCAAATTTTTAATATATATAATATTAATATTATGAGACGATCGATATATGAATATATAATGCGCAAAATAGTTGCGAATCCGCACTTCATTTTAAAACTCGTAGAACTGTTTTCACTGCTAAATACTATACTAACATATTTTTAAAAAGTAAATTTCAACGTGTTTTTAATTTTAAGATTGCATTTTAATTTGATATAAACTAAAATTTTAGTGAAAACCTGGAAGTATTAATTTTTGACAACTTAAAATTTTCATAGCTTTGCATTTAGTTTACTAAACTCTAATAGTTCTAATTTCTTTCACATTGGCAGCACTATGCAAGAAATTAAAATTATTATTTGCATAGTAGTGCCAATACGACAAAAATCCGAACTACGTAATCAATTTTTGCGCATTTCTTGTCAGATTACAAGAATGACGTGTAAGGAATGATGAAAGCTCGGTTTGTTTTGTCTTTTTATTGATTAAATTGTGTTACTTTTAACTCATAAATTTAATAAATATTAATTAAATAAGTTCAATTGTTAGTGCTGGAGTGATTTTTTTTAATAAAAAATTGATTAAAAGTTTAAAAATCGCGGTAAATCAACCATTTTAGGTTGAGCAAAAATAACAGCTGATAAATTTTGTAGATTTTTAATGGTGGCTAAGAAAGTCGACGTATTTTTAAGAGAAGTTTTTATCATGAAATAATTAAGTTATTTAAGATCTCAGCAAAAATGACAGACGGCAAAATTACGTCGTCCTCTCACAATGAGCCTGAAATGAAAGGATGGCTTTTTAAATGGACGAATTATTTAAAAGGATACCAACGTCGTTGGTTCGTTCTTTCCAATGGTCTCCTATCTTATTATCGGTAAGTTACTCTATAAAATATAAATTTTTGGCTGCCTAAAAAACACTAATTAATAAATAAATTAGTAATTAATATAGTTTAGAATATTAGTAATTGTTACATTACAGGATAGCAGACAATTTTTGTAGATAAAGTACATTCTAATATCATTATTTTATTGTGAACGTGTACAGAAATGAGCTTTTTTTCTTTTTCTTTTTTTGCAATGCGTAGCAATAGAAGAATAGAAAACAGTGATCGATTCTTTTGTATATATATATATCATATTACTTAATATTTTAATATATGCACTTTTTCCCACATTGCACAAGCTTTAATTTGTAGTTTTGTTATTTCCAAAATGTACAGCAGACCGGTTTACATTATGTATGTACATATACATACATACCAGTACCAGTAGCACTTTTTAGCAAACATAAAATATTATTCTCATATAACTTTTAATACCCGTCACTTACACACATTTTTGTTTACCTCTCTCTTTAGAAGTTAACCTTCATTTTTATATCCAGTAGTAAAATTTAAAGTAAACAATTCTAAATATATACCTATCGGTATACATACTTACATATACATACATATATGCATATTATTTAAAATAAACTTTGAGGTTTGAAGTGCGTGGTGTAAAGTAATAGTAAAAAATATCACAATTAATTTTATAAAAAAATGCAAATTATTAAAATCAATTACATAATAATTATGTATCGTACATACAATTGCATAATAGATACATAGTATGCATATATATTTTTTCCCGTTTTTTTTTTTTTTTTTTTTTTTTTTTAATAATAATTATGATTTATGTAATTTCAATTACAGTGCCAGTTAAAAAAAAATATTATAATACAAACAGATTTTTTATATATTTATATACATACCAATATTGGGTATGCAATGGTACCTAAATCCTAATTAAAGATATGCATATAACCCATACATTGATTAGTTTTTTGTTTTTTGTTTTTTTTTTACAGAATGTATGAAACCTTTTTATTGTTATTTTTGTTCAAAATTTATTTTATTCTAAAAAAATATTTCCCTAATTACTTTTGTTGGGTTATTTTTACATGTCATCATATTCATGATATTTTTTTTTTTTTTTTTTTTTTTAGAATATAATGTAAAAAAAAATGATACAGTATACAATACATACTTATCCCAAAACTAAATTAAGGGGAAAAATCAACAACTTTTGATAATTGTATAGGAATAGTAACAACTACAACTGTACCGTACTATTTTCAATCTTAGTTTTGTTCATTAAAAAAAATCGTACAAGATTTTAATATTGAAATGGACTTAAAATACTTACTGTATTTAATTTATTTTGGTCATTTATTTTTGCAGGGCAAATCGATTTTTAAGACACAAATTGAGAATTTGGAAATAGCCTATTACAGAATGATACTTTTTTTTATGCGTACTTATTATTTTTGCAATTTTACATGATTTTGTACGTAATATGACAATGCGTTTTTTTATGCATATCTTTGTATATCTTTTTTTTTTTATAGATACTTTTTTTCGTTTTTTTTTTTTTTTTTTTTTTTTTTTTTTTGCTGCTGCATTTTTAAATTGTATTTTTACTTATGCATATAGAATGAATGATGCCTGCTGCATTACAATATATTTTTATGTTCAAAGATAAACAAGAAAAGAGCCGCAGTATAGGCTGCAATATATATTTATATAATTTTTTTTTTCTTTTGAAGTTGCTCGCACAAAGGAAATAGCCGCAGGTCAAAACTTTAAGAATGAAAACTGGGTCAATTAAAAAGCGAAAATTTAAGATTTTGCGTTGTCATGGTTTAATACTTTTGAATACTTAAAATTTCTCTTAAATCTAATCATTTCCATCTTTTTTTTTTTCTTGCTGTAAATATATTTTTTCTTTCCACTAAATTTTATAAATTTTTCATTCTTGTACAATATTGTATATTTTTTAACTAAATTTTTAATAAAGAAAAAAAAATCATTTAAATTTTCAGTTTATTTAGGCCCCTCATAATTTTTATTATTATTACGTGTTTTTTTTTTTCGTGTACCTACATTCCAAAAATGATTGATTTTTCATTGATTTACTGTAAACTGAATTTCTATTTTCCAAGCACTCGTTTTTTTTTTGTTTTTTTTTTTTTTTAATTAAGCGGAACGACGACAAGAATCACTACTTCCAAAGTAAACTTAATTAAAAAAAAAAAAAAAAAGCCTATATTAAAAAAGGGCCTTATTAACTAACCAGTAAACATATTACATGTAATCTAAAATTATAGACTCAAAATAAAATTTAAGAACTTTCAAAATAACTTAACTGATTTAATACTGTAGCGTTTAAAACTTTTGAAATAATTTTATAATTTATTTTTATATTTTAAATAAAAGTATTAGTAGATATAAATTGATTATTCACGTTATCAGTATAATTTGCATGTTCTGTTATCACTGTTTCCTTGATGCAATTGCTTCCATGCCACCGCTCGCTCTAATATTAAGCTTCCGTAATTGCGACTTTTAATAACAGAAAAACCACATAAACAAGTTTGTTATCAATTATTGGATTAGGAAATAAATATTTCAACATAAAGGGAAATTATTACCACAAAATTGATTATGTTTCTGTTGTGATTTTTTTTATTTTATTGCGATTTTGAGTTTTGCCTCAACAGCAATAACATGTAAGTCTATAATTGATTAATTTTATCACATTTATGCAAGTTAGATTTTTAAAAGTCGTTGATTTTTTTTAACTTTAATGAAAATGTTATTTGTATAGGATGTTTGCATTTATGTTAAAGTCGACGCAATGTTGGATCATTCAATAACATGAGCCGGTATAGGAAAATGTCTCATTTTGACGTTTTAAACTAATCAATATTTTTGAAAGCATTGATGCTGATATTAAGTTGAATTAGTATCTCAAGTATGTATGCGAGAAAAATAATAATAATAAAAACAACCGATTTCCCAAAGAAAATATAACCAAAAACTACGTTTGTCCTATGCTGAGCAATGTTGTTCATTGATCCAGTATGGCGTCGAAGCGCATTCAGTATGACGTTATTGGGACACACCCCATAGAATTTTTTTTTTTTAACTGACCAATTTCTTTCCTTACAAATTTTAAGTATTCTTTCACAAAAAAAAAAAAAAAAAAAAAAAAAAATAGTAAAAATTTATTTTTGAAGTAGTTCTAAGCACTTTTTTAAATAGCTTCCAAAAAAAAAAAAAAAAAAAAAAAAAGACAGCTTTTCAACTTTTGTATAAGCAAGTTCATTTTTAGCATTATATTTTTATGAGATACAAGATATAAATATGTATTTACAAAAAAAAAAAAAAAAAAAAAAAAAAAACACGTCATGCCTGTAAAATGTAAGTTTACATAAAGTATAAAGATAATTTCCACTCTTGTGAATTTTAATATTTGTCATAAGAAAACAACCATTTTTTTTCTTTGCCTGTTCTTTTGTACAACAATTCTCTCTTATCATTTGAACTGAAACATTGTGAGCAATATTTATCAACTATTTTAATTTATAACAAAAACTTGCATTTTAATTACAATTTTAATTAAATGAATTTTGCTTTTTTGGAAGTGATGGGAAATCAGTTTTTAAACCAATTATTTCAATATATGACTTACTTTATTAAAACTATAGTGATCGATCACCAACAAAGAAATAAATTATTACTGAAGTGGTATTACGTAATTCTAGAATTTTTATCATTAGCATAATATAACTTCTTTTAATATTGCTAGGCAAGGTTTTTAATTATAACTTTTGTTAAACTCGTTTCTTGAAATTCGTGTGTAAATTAATTGTAATAAAAAATAAATAAACACATAAAAATAGCAATATAGTATTTTAAGTCTTACATTAAGACGATAATAATAATTTTTTAAATGAATTACGTGCTTACGATTAAAACTTATAAAATGTATTAAAAATTAAAACCTAATCCTTTGCGTGTTGTGAATAAAGTACTTTAGTTAGTCAATTTAAATGAATTCCACATTTTGGGGGTAATGTTGATGAACCATGTATTTAAAAAAAAAATAATAATAAATGATAATATACACGGTATAATATAAAAATAAAAATCCATTAAAAAAAAAAGGTATTAAAGTGTGTAACTTCAAATTCGAGGTTAAAAATCATTGCGCTTGCTGCATGCTAGCTTCCTCTCTATCTCTATCTGTGATTGTGCACCTCAAAATTTCATTCTATGTTTCTGGGGTATGCCAAGATATCCTATAAAAGATGCTTTGGTCTTACTCTTTGAGTTAAAAACAACAATCTCACTCTCTCCTATAACCCTATTTCTATAATCCCTTTTTATGTTATTTCAATCTGTTTATCTATTTTCCACCTTATGGGCACAATTTCTAATTCTTGTAAATTTGCCCTATCCCTATTTTCTATAAATCCCCAGTTTTTATTTATTTTCATCGTAGCCCTATTTATCCTCTGATATTTGTTATCTAATCGCTCTTTGATATCACTAGTTTTCCTAATTCTCTATATTATGTTTGGTTAATTTTCATTATTATTTTTTCTTATATATGTTACCCTATTTACCTCCTCCACCATTTCTGCATAACTTTTTTCGTTGCCTTAAGTTCTACCCCTATTATTTCGTGTGTCAACCACTTGTTTATTTACCTATGCAATTTAAATCTTTATTTGTCCTCACGTTACTATTTGCCTCTATTATTTTACCCCCATTAATCAAATGACCCTTATTTCTAGATACATGTCCCTATTTCTGTGTGCATTGATGCCTATCTCTATTTTTGTGTACCAGTCCTTTTTTTTTTTTTTTTTTTTTTTTTTTTTTGCACATACCCCCTATTTCTTAACCGCATTCCTATTTTAGTTTCTGCCATTATTTTATGTTACTCCAATATATATCAGTCATGTTCCTATTTCTCATCCTTACCAATATTTCTATGCCCTATTTCTCACCCTTGCCTCTATATCTGTGCATATATACCAGCCCCTATTTTCTGTACATATATGGCCTATTTGTGTATACATGTCCCTATTTCTGTGTTATGTCTCGTGGTGTCTCAGGGCTGAAAGCTCGGTAGGCTCTACGTCCACCAAACTATCGATGCGACGTCGTCGGCGTCTCAGTAGAGCGGTTTCTATCGACGAGTAAGTATTATTCGTGACACGTGTGTGTGCTATTGTCAAATATACACGTGTCAGTCGCTCGCTCGCTAGCTCGCTCACTACTTCTCGCTTCCCTCCCTCACAACCCTTATAGCCCCCTAGCCCGCAGTCTCGTAAGTGGTAGCTTCATATTCGGACAACGGATGATAATATTTTTATTTTTTTGAAAATATTACTATAAGGTAGCGAATTCAATTACAAGTTTTTTTTTAATTAGTAATGGTGCTTAAGAGCGACAGCTATGGAACCAATTTTTTCGTAAAAATTTATAAAAGAGTCAAAAACCTCAAAAAAATTTAGCAAGCAGGTTTTGAAAACAACAACAAATAAATACATAAAAAAAAACACAAACAAACAAAACATAAAGGTCTATAAGATTCCCAGTAAAATTCGACCTTTTTCTATCTTATTTATTTTAATGGTGACAGGACCTTAAACTTTGTCTAATACTGAATACCAGAATCATGTATAATTGCAATTTATAGGATTTATGTATACGTACCAACTATATGTATAGTAATTTTTGTCCATGTCATGGAAACTTAAAATGAAGATTATATAGAATCACATTTATTATGTATTATCGTGTCATTATAATTAGAGGCTAATATTTTAAACAGATGAAAGTGGTAAAATATATATACGAGAAAATAATATATGCTTTAAATACAACGTTAATACAGCGTAGTATAAGTGTAAGATACAGTTCGGCATATAGACATTGGAGTTCGGAGACTTTAGCGTAATAAGGTAAAAGGTTTACGCGTTACATAAATATTTTATGTATAAGAAGCCCCGGATTAATATGATGTAAACTATAATAGCTTCTTATTTACAGCAAATGAGAAAAGATTAAGCCAACAATGGACCAAAATATATAAAAGTAAAAAAAAAAAAGTGACAATAATAGCCGCTAAAATATAAAACGTTGCCAAAAAAATATTTCTTCTCGCCCTGCCATACATACATACACAAATTATTTAATATTTCCGACACTGTTGTTCATGCCAACTTATTATATAACTATAAAAAATTATATTTAACCATTTACACAATTTTATTTGGAAGAAAGTGTTAATTTTACACGTGGTATTTTAAAACAATATATTTGTCAAGGGAAAAGAAATGCGATATATTTTTGTTCAAGTAATTTGTAAAAATTTGTTGGTTTCATGGTTAAAAAATGTTTTGCTTTTTCCCAAAAAAAAAAAAAAAAAAAGGCAGATAATTAAGCACTGTTAGTACATGGACAAAATAGGTAATAATTATGCTAGCACATTTTCAGAACTTTTTTTTTCTGTTTTTTCAATACAGCATAATCTATATGCCATATTTTATTTAATTTACTTAATTTAATTTTTCCTTGTAGCTCTGTGAACAAATACAATTTCTAATTTTACTTTTAGAATCCTTTTTTTTTCTCTCTCTCTCTTTGAAATTGACAGCATCAAAATTAAACTAACATTTTCATGATCGGAAATAATAAAAAAAAAAAAAAAAAAAATGTCGGTTTATTATTATTTGAGTTTTGCTGATTTTTGTGATGTCTCTTTATACGATCATCAAAATTTTCACTTCTATACGAGTTTAAAATTGACTTCTATAAATCTCAAATTTTTACAGAAAATTAGCATTTTGATTCAGGAGATTTTTCAAATTTGGTTTCTTAACCCTACAATTTTTTTTGGAACAAATTTTATTTAAAACTTATACAAATTAATAAACTAAAGATTTAAATTTAAAGTGTATTTCGAAATTTGTATTAAAAAACATAGAGCGAAAAAAAGTTTAGTAAAAAATGAAATATCAGCAAAAGAAAAGTGATATAAATATGCATTGCAGTCATGTAGTTAGTGAAATCAATGTGTACGTGTATATAACAAAACAAAAATCATTACTCAAGTTATATATTGATAAATGACATGCACATGTATTACTTCAATATTAGATTACGTATTGTACAAATAATACAAATCAATTGACTTACATAAGTATACAGTACGACTTCTGTAATATTGTTATATATATATAGAAGTACTGTATGGAGCTGGTATGGCCGAGTGGTGAAGGCAGCTGACTCGCAACTCTGTACTCCTCACCAAGTATAGGTTCGAGCCACTGCTAGGTGCGTACGTGAAGTGTGAGAGCACAACACGTTGCACGATGCATGTTTACATGCATTCCATGACGACGCACAGTATTCGGGAGGTGCATGATTGATGTGATTGCACCGATCAGCCTGCCTAGATGTTTCCACGGTTTCTCTAGGCTGTCATGGCGAATGCCGGGCTGTGTACTTAGGCCGTGGCCGGCCCGTGTGTGCTTTTCCATTAATTCGAAAATCCTTACCTGTCGATAATACAATGTCTTGACTGGGACTGGGATTGGTGTAGAGCACAATAACACAATATGGCAAGCAAAAAAAAAAAAAAAAAAAAAAAAAAAAAAAAAAAAAAAAGACAAAATAAAACTCATATTTTAGTAAAATATAAACATTTACTCTATATATTGGAAATGATACATTTACTCATGATAGTCAAAATTAAACAGTTTATTCTTCTACAAGCAAGATCGATGATTTTCTTCTCGATTATTGAAATAAACTTAACTTTTATGCATGTGTTGTTATGGAAGAAATCTTACCTTAGTTAATCCGTTTTCTTTATGGACCGATCAAAACAAACTATATTATAATAACGGTTTCCCCTATAAAAAATAAGATCGATCTATAAGAAATAATCTTAGCAATGTATCAACATAAAGTTCACGTATCTTCCATAACACATGTAAAAGTTAAGGTTATTCCAACAATTGAAGAGAAAAGAAAATCGTCGATCTTGCTGAAAAGCTGTTAATATTGTTTGCTTTAGATCAATAAAACGTTGTTAAGTAAAGATGCTAATTAGTTGCTTAGTTCCACTTAAGAAAAAAAAAAAAGATTTTTAAGTAAACAAAACAAAAACATAACGATCAAACCATAGCTAATTCTTAGTGAAATTTTCTTGTGTGTAAAAAAAAAAGAAAAAAAAATCAGTTTAATTGTGAACACGTTTTAGCTCTACTCAAGCCTCGCATGGAAGCTTAGCAAGAACCTTTAAATCAGCCAATCAGAGTACGATAAAATAACGTCATTGGTTACAATGCCCCTTACATGTCTTCCAACTTCCTATGATAGCACGGAGTTCATAAAACCAACAATGTGACACTGGACGATATACCATTAAAAAAAAAAAAAAAAAAAAAAAAAAAAACTATGAGCTTACGTTGTAGTTCAGGTGTCGACATATAAAATGATCCCGTGAACTAATGTACAAAAAGTAGCTATAGAGTTGGAAGACGTACAAGTAACACATTTTATTGGTTTTCATGCATATCAACAAACCAAGCTTAAAGTATTTGATTGTTTACATCTACAACCTGTGACGTATCAAGGTGAGTGAGAGCAAAGGTACCCTCTGATTGAATCATTCCTTTCTATGCGTGAACTGGATGAATTTAAGTCTTAAAGCACTGTACCTTGATACGTTATCCAGGCCTAAACCGTGTCCTCTCAAAAATGTATTTTTCCTCTACATATTTGAATAAAGGTGATTATTTAATGTATAGTTGACCCATTTGTTGGCAGGACTCAATTGTTGCATGATCGCAGATGTGGAAATTAAAACTTAAGAAATAAATAATTATCTCCTCAACCAATAAATCTAGGGACTTAAAACTTGAAAATTTGGGGTATAGGATTGAACTCATTGGTGACATCAAACTATTTCTCAACTCAATATTTCTCAAAGTGCCAATAATAGGAAATATACTTTTTCCATTCAAATAACCTGTAAAAAAAAAATAATAATAATAACAGGCATTTACGTGTCATGCAGAAAGCTGCAGTTCTTGGCACAGCTAAAATCGTGCGCAAAGTGCTGAGTTTGTGACCCTTCTGTATACCATCTGCAGTTTCTGACATAATTGGTACTGGATTATTCTCACCTTCACCTTGAATCAAGTAGGATTCCGGTGTTGGTGTTACACAAGAAGAAAGAAAAGAACTCATAATAATAATAATAATAAAAATAAATACCATGCCATGCCAACAATTGAATTTGGACCTTACAGTAAATAACTATAAAATAACCACTTTATCAAATATATAAACTTAAAGACTGCAGCACGGGAAAATATGTCAAATTTGGAACAGACATCTTCTATATGGATGTTCATCATATTGGAAGACGTTCTGGACATTCCTCTCGCACTCAGTTTGTAATATATATAATTGCTATCTTAACTAAGTTAATGATTACTTCTATTGACTAACCAAAGTTGTGAGGGTTGCCTTTTGCCCCTTAAATTTACAGTGCGATTGCGAAAATATTTCCTATATACTAGTAATGTTATAATTTCAATGACTTTAAAAATCATCGTATTTGGTTGCGGCTTACACAAAATTTTAAAACAACATCTAGTTAAACCATAAGGCCGGTGATTGATATTAATTTCGATGAAATAGAACATGTTATATTCTACCTGTTAGATCTTCAAAAATTATGTTTACGAAAACCCCACTTCGTAACACTTATACGCAAAACTCTATATATAGGAAGCGCAAAACGCTTAAATTGATTTTGGTATAGAACAAGTCAGTTTAAAAACATAAAAATAACAAATACATAACATGACAATAATTTTAATCTGATTCAGCAACATTTCTTATATTTATTATACATTAACTTTAGAAGTTAGAAAATTAACTGAAAATCATTAATTCAGTTCATGAATTTATTATAAGAAACTTATTAAATGATACTACAGTTTTAATAATTACACATATATATTAATAAATAATAATAAATCATTTTTATAAATAAATAAATTTGTGCCGTACAAATCTTTATGTTATTACAACAACAACGATGACAAAAAAAAAAAAAAAAAAAAAAAGGAATTGAAGACTTATTAAAAGACTTATTATTAAGTAATATCGTAGAAATATTAATGTAAAAACACGTCAAATTAGTGTTGCAGCTGATATGGGGGAAAGAGACTTACGAGCATAGCTTTATCTATTTTACTAAAATATATTTGTAAACTCAGTTCCATAATTCCATACAATATTAAAAAAAAATAATAATATATATTAATTAAATAATAATAAAGACCATGCATAAATTATACAGTCCAATACAAACAGTAAAATTAATTGATTTTTACTTATCTTTTATTTAAATTAAAGGTAAAACTTAAAATCTTATTATAGAAAAAAAAAAAAAGAAAAAAAGAAAGACAAGAAAAGAAAAAAAAAAAAATTAAATTGTTATATTTTAGAATGTTTTTGCTAGAAAGTTCAGTTAGTTAATTTAAAAAGACGCAATGCAATTTAATGTGTCCGAAAACGTTTGCTAGGCCAAACTTTGGTTGCTGGCCAAGATTGTTGTGTTATGTTTGGCATCCTCTGACCATAGCCACTGCTTATGTGTGAAACTATACGTTAGCTCTCTCTATACATACAGTGTATAGTAGCAAATTAGTAGCGCTCGCGCTTAACATCTCCTGTCACGATTTAAGAATGAAAATGAGCTATTGAAGACATTTAACTAAAATGTTCATACTCAACGTTTTTATTATTTTCTTTGCTCAGTGAAATATCAAAAATTGGAAAAGGGGAGAAGGGGGTGCACCATGCATTATTTTGATTTTAATTTTTTTTTTTTTTTTTTTATTTAACTCATTAAGGTACTACTTTAGGGTAGCGATGTTGTCGTAAAATTTAATATCACATTTTAGGTTCATAATAAACCAAGGAACAATTCTGGTACTCCCAAAAAGTTTCGGCTCAAATCAAATCTTCCGCAAATTAGTATTAAAAGTCGTTGGCATACGCCCCCTTTAACACGTAAAACATATAAAACTTCAAGCTCCCCGTGTGCAAAAATTTTCTTGATCAACTTCTAAACAAAAAAATACTAGTGTGTTCTATAGATCAAGTTTTAATGAGTTTGACTTTTTATATTAAACGATTTTTACGAGACATTTATAGAGAAAAAAATTAATGAAGATTGCATATTTAAATTAACATGGGTCAATTTGCGATAATTTTTTTCTCGGCAAATTCATTCTAGAAAAATCTAAAAAATCATTTTTCATTAAAAATCAACACGAAGAACAAGCTAGTATTTTTTTTTTAACCGCTGAAAAAAATTTTGAAGTGGGTTAAAATTGGGGTCCAAATATAGGGTGTGTACGCATGACGTCATTCTGAGTGCTTTTCGATGCTCATCTTGAGTGATGAATAACATTGCTCAGCATAGGACAAACGTAGTTTTTGGCTATTTTCTTTGGTAAATTAGCTATTTTTTGGTCATTATTATTTTTCTTGCATACTTGAGGTACTAATTCAACCTGTTAGCAACATCAATGCTCTCAAAAAAAATTCGAAGTATTTTTAAACTGGCAAAATGTGCCATTTGCCTATACTGGCTTATGTTATTTAGTACTCACTTATGACGTCGACTTTAACATGAATGAAACCACCCTATAGATTCATTAGAATTAGGGGGCGGGGCATTTGCGATACTTTGACGCTCTGTTGTGACGACAGTTTTTAAGATAGAATTTTTTTTATTTCATTTTTGGGTACACCAGCCTGAACTTAATTCAAAGTCATAATAAAAAATTTCACTCCTACCCTAAAGTAGTACCTTAAAGAGCCCAAATTTTAATGTTTTCTCTCTTCTGATGCTTCCTGCTCTTAAAATTTTTACTCTCAGGGGTTTATAGTTTTTCTAAAATTTACTTTCTTTTGGCATCAAAGAAGTAGTGGGTAAAATTTGTAAAATACACATTCAATTTTTTTTTTTTTTTTTTTTTTTAACATTTTTGTTATTTTTCTTATATAAGATTATTGACCATTATTTGCAATATTAAATTGTCAAATATTAAACCTTATAGTTCAGAATACTGTATATAGAATAGGTATTATATATTTGCAAACCTAAGCAGAATATTTTTGTCATATAAGTTTTATGAACTCAACATAATTGTGCCACATTTCCATGTCAAAGTGCACTCACATTTTTATTATTATTAAATTTTACGGAGTTCATTGAACAACATGTCATAAAAAAATAAGTTGCCCTAGTTATCGCAACGTCACGTGCAATTTTGAAAACTTGCCATATTACCTTAGTAAGGGTAGAAATAGAAAAAATGATATACAGTATCATTTTAGATAAAATAAAATTGCAGTATAATCTTCTATCAATCACGGGCAAAAATAAATACGTAATAATTATGTTAGCTCATTTTCAGCACAATTTCTTTAATACAGCATAATTTATGCTATATGTCATAATAACTAGGTATGTTACAGCTAGGGCACAAATATTATGCTGTCCTACATAATTATTTGTGTTCTGCTAATTTAGCATTATTTATGCTATGACGTAAAAAGAGCATAAATTACGTAATTCATTCATTCCGTGAACACGCAATGCAAATCGCCCTTATGAAAATATTTAATTAAAAAATAGACATTTTTAGTGTCAACCAGAATAGTGTCCTTGTTAAACCATTTACATTTAGCTATATAATATCGACCAAAATCAATGAAATTCAACACCTTTACTATATAAAATTTTAGCCACTGCACCTATAAGTTATCTATAGTTAAATAGTTGATTGTAAATTGGAAGAATATGAAGCTACCACTAAAGAGACCTAATTTTTTGGCCTTTGATGTGAATATTTCTCTCTCTTTCTCTCACACCTGTGTATTATATTTTCACCTGCACGTAGCATGCTTCGCATCTTGATGCTTTTTTTTTATCTACCTTGAACTTTATAATGTAATTATTATGTGTATATTTAATTAAACACTCCAAGTATATCAGATTGTTGTATTTAGCTGAGATAAAACAAAATGTTTTTATCTCTTTTCACCATAATGTTTCATTTTCATGACTTTCATTTTTTTTTTTTTTTTATTGCAGTGTTGCAAATTTTTTTGCCCAAATTATAGAGTAACTGACGATTTGCATTTTGGTAATATTTTTATTGTTGTTAGCTTGGTGAACAAATAGTTAAATTATATAAAAAAAATTAATTTATTACCAATTTTGCATTTTTTTTTAATTGCTTAAGTTAAAGTAATTTATTTTTATATTTAACCATAAAAATAACAAAATAAAACGAATTTCTGTGCAAAACACGCAAATTGCAATTTTATTTGTGATAAATTATAATAAATTTACTTTTGATTATTGCAAATATTAGAATTATATTTGAAAAAAAAAATAATAATAAAAAATAAGCATTGAAGTAGCTTGGGCAACAGTGCTACATGAAAATGTATTAAATCAATATCTGTCAATTTATTATTTTTTTTATTAAATTTCTTATTTATGACAGCATTAAAATTGAAAAATATTTACGTGGAAGTGTAAAGAAAAGTCGAATAAAGAGTTGAGAATTTTTTTTTTCGAGATTTATGAGAAAGAACGCAATGAAAATTAATAAATGCTAGTCTTATCTTATTTTAAATTATTAAAAAATAAGTTTTTTCGGGTTTGGGTATTGCTCTCTCTCTCTCTCTCTCTCTCTCTCTCTCTCTCTCTCTCTCTCTCTCTCTCTCTCTCTCTCTCTCTCATTCTCTCATTTTTTTTTACCTTCTGTTCTCCGAGTTAAGAAAGTTATAAAAAAATTTCATACGTTGAATACTTACATAAAAAAAAAATTATATTGCATTTTTAAATGATAAAAAAAAAATGAGCAACGAATAATTTCATAAATAACTAATTATTTACTCATTTAGTATCGATAATTTAAATAATAGTGTACTTATAAATAGGAAATCAATTAAAGTTTATTGAAATCTTCGCAAAATTATTTTTCTTTTATAAAATAATAAATTTTAATTGTATATTATGGAGAGGGATGAAGAAACGAAACTGCAAACGAGCGTGAAAATTAAAACTCAGCTTTTATTTTTCAATTATTTTTCCCAGAAGGAAGGGGTGGGGGGTGTTAATATAATTTGTTACAATGCGATAAAATCAATATATTATTTTTTCTTCCAGGAGTTGGTAAAAACTTTTCTATTTATTTAGAAAAAAAAAGAAGGCACGTTATTATAGGTTTAAATATTTAGCACTATAATTATTATTTTAATCATGAAACTTTAAATTACCCTATTATTAAATTTTATATTTTTCAAAAGTTTCTTAACGTTTTACCATAATACCTTATACATACATGGTATACCCAAGATTATTATTACTACAATTCTTGCCTTTGGTATAGAGAAAATTTAAATTTGTTTCATAACAACTTTTTGCACATTGTTTTTAGCACTTTATTTTTAACACATCCACTGCATAATTTTCATGTTATTGCACAAGTTTTCATTTGTATATTTTCTCATTCCTATAATATGTGCATGTGTTTTTACAGATTTTTTTTTTTTTTTTTTAATTTGAAAGGTACGTAACAGTAATAGTCAAAAAACCGAATGAAATAAAGTTGTCTGCTATCCTTGCATGAGTTTAGATTAAAATAAAACTAAACTTTAGTGACATTATTATTGACAATAATTTTCATATTTAAGTTTATAGAATAAATAGAAATAGAACTTGTATATATAGAGAGTAGGGTAAAATATTTTATAGATTTTTAGTATTTATACATTATGAATGATTAATTTAGGTTATTACTTTTCTGAAAAAGATCGATAAATTAATAATATATTTTGTGCTTTAAGATATTATCCTAAAATTTTTACAATTTTTTTTTCTTCTTTTGACACAATATACGTATTTTGTATGCTTTTCTTGCGTATAAATTGACGGCTCTAAAGAATACTTTATATGCAAATGAGCAAGTTTTAATTAGATTCCATAGCATAAACTTTAAAATGTGCACGAGGGTTCAAGAAATTACATAATCTATGTAATAACATAAAATTTGGTCTTGCATAATATACCTTTAATCTTTATATGCAATTCATTATGCAATATGAATGTAGCATAATTTATGTTTGTGAATAAATGTTTTTAAAATTATTATTATTAAGTAATTATACCAAAGAAATTAAAAAAGAGAAGAAAGGAAAAACAAAAAAAAAAAAACAAAAAAAAAAACGTACGCTGCAAGGGATATATAGAGACTACTTGCGTACGCTGCATATAAATCCTTACACCGCGTCAAGCTTTTTTTTTTTTTTTTTTTTTCCCCGACGCAAAAACTTAAGATTGAAAATTACTCAAAAAGCTTTAAAATCAGCTATCAAATAAAATTGCGTTCTGAAACTTAATTCGTAACTCCTGATATTCATACGACGCACCAAAAATATTTTTGCACATTTTAACTGTCAACTTCGTGTGAATCTTCTCTCTCTCTCTCCCCCCCCCCCCCCCCACCTTCTTACTAAAATTGAAATTTATGCTATATGGATCTAATCGACAGCCTTGCAATGATTTTGCAATAATACAATCGTTTGCATCTAAAAACATTTTATTTATGACATATTTTATAATGCCCACTTTTGCTTCTGCAGGAAATTATGAATTTACATTTACATCCCTGACAAAATTTTACTGTTCATTTTGTGCACTTCATTAGTTCAGCTGCTTATTTGTTAAAATTATTTTTACACTTTTACAGTGAAGTGCTATATAATTTAGTTAACAAAAATACATAAATTTGTACCTTTTTTTTCTTTTTTTGTACGGCTTTGCATGCGATTTGAATTAACATACATTAGTGTTTTGTAATGTAAAAAATTTAAAAGCTCTTATTCATATTCAAGTTTTTTTCTGTAGAGAAAAAAAAATGCAAATAGAGTGTTCATTTCCTTTCGAGGCTGAAAATAAGAAATATTGAAGTTAAAATTTGCAAGAAACTATTTTTTTTTTTTTTTTTTTTTGAACAGAGATTTTATAAAATAAGATAATTCCAAATATTTTTATTCAGAGTGGGGGGAAATGTAAGCTTTTGATTCCGTTTGTAATATAAATTAAAAGTTCTTGAGGTGCCATATTATTAATTCCATTTTTCCCTCACTTTATTGTTATTATTATTTTTCATCATCATAAGTAGTTGTTACCATTAACTTTCATTCATTTTAATCATCGCTTTCACATATTATCATAAAATTAGGGGACCGTCTTTTAATTTCAAAAATATGTGAGCCTTGTAATTACATCTCTTAAATGAGTGCTATTTTTAAATAAAGTACACTCCTTCCGAATAAATCTGACCGGTTGCATTAAAGTTTCCCCATATATTTAACATTTGGAGACATAAACGTTGCGGTCAGATTTATTCGAGAGGAGTGTACAGCTCTGGCCAAAAGTTTATAAGAACGGGGCAGCGGCGGCCGCAGCGTTTTCTCATAAAGATAACATAGAAGGGTTGCAGGTTGCCTATAAAAATCGTTCTCAAACTTTTGGCCAGAGCTGTACGTTTTTTCGCCATAAATAATTAAATATATGAATACAAAAATAGTGTAACTAATAATTTCATTCATTTTAAAATGTTGTTATTACGTAGTATAAATCCAGTAATTTAAATTTCAGATTAAATTAAAAAATTCGGGACCAATTAAAAAAAAAAAAAAAAAAAAAAAAAAGGTCGTTCCTAATAATCTTAGCACATCGTGTATAAAATGTTTCACATTTCATTGAGAATATTGATAACTATTGCATATAAACTTAACCGCTGCTTTAAAAAAATAAAAATGACTAAAACTATATTATAGATCATATAACTTTCTATAGTTTTTGTATTTGTTATGTACAGAACTTATATTTAACTTATTTTTATTAGAAATAATAGGTTAGTTTAGTGATGTTTTAATTTTTTGTTTTCTTATTTTAATATTATGGAAAATTGAAACTTTGAAACTAGACAAACACATATCAATAATTTAAGATTGGTAAAAATATTATTCTAACTCTTGCAAAATGTTACATGCAGTCTAAAAAAGGGTACTATGATTAGCATTAGATCTTGCTTAAGTTTTATGAAATATCAAAGATTTTACACTACAGTAAATGTTATTCTCATTATGTTATTTATGTGTTGTTGTTTTGCCTGTTAATTGTTGTAACAGCCACCAAAATGGTCAAATAATTCGTAACTATTATCGCAAGTAAATTGGACTTCCGTATTACAATGAAGGCAGTTGAAAAGATGACTTGTTAAGATCAAGTCACAGCGAGACTCGAACCTAGAGAATATTAAGGAGAGAATCGCGTTCCCAAAACTTTAGGCTTACTGCGTAACAAACGAGCTGAAAGGTTTGCCTACGTTCACAGACGGTGTTGCATGACGACTACTGCCAATCAAAAGCGTGAAAATTAGGGGAGCCAATCAGATCCCACGTTACATAGTGATATGTAGCGCTACTTAGTGCTATATAACGCGCGATCTGATTGGTTCCCCTAATATCCACGCTCATGATTGGGGGTAGTCTTTTTGCAACGCCGCTTGCAACCCTTGCAGACCCTTTATTACGCAGGAAACATATATTTTTAAGAACGCGATTTTCTCCTTAAAATTCTCTACTTGAACTCCTTTAATGATACGGCATCATGTAAGTTAGAGTATGTGGGTTCTAGTCCCGCTGTAGTTTTCTAAAATATCTTCACCAAGGTATATACGAAAGTCAGATTTGTGGAGGCGTATTGATAGTTTCATTACGATATTTAAATACATTTGACATTGTCTAATATGATCTGTATGTCCAGGAACCAAGCAGAGATGGTTCACACATGTCGAGGAACAATCTCACTACATGGTGCCATCATCCATACTGAGGACTCTTGCACGTTTGTCATCAGTAATGGTGGCACACAGACTTTTCACATCAAGGCGGCTAATGAGGTGGAGCGACAACGCTGGGTCACTATGCTGGAGTTAGCAAAGGCTAAGGCTATCAGAGCCATGGAGTCAGGTTAGTAAATATCTTCAAAATTTTATATGAAGGCCCCTTTCAAAATATTAGGACCCCTGTAATAAATCTCAAACTACTAGGTCAAGACAAAAAAAAAAAAAACTTTTTTATTAATATTAATATGTAATAAATTAAGAAAAAATCTGACTATGCAATGATTGCTAGTAAAAAGATTTTATGGAAAAAGACATAAATTAGGGAAAAGTGGGGAATAGCAATAAGTTAGACTAACGGGGACGCCGTGATAGAGAAAATAATTTCTACGATGCATTAATATTTTTCAGCCTGTGTTGGAAGTTATTTTCTCTACCACAACGTTCCTGTCAGTCTAAGCTTATTACTGTCTCCCATTTCATAAGAAAACTTACATTGTTCTCACGTTTCTTTCTTATTTCCTTCCCTTACAAAAGTTGAAATATTTACAGTAAGCAAGCTTCAAATAGAAAAAAAAAAAAAAAAAAAAAAAAAAATCAATATTAGGAATTGAAGTCGTTAAGCTAAAATTGATGTAAATTAATGCTAATATAATTTCATTGTTTACAGAGGATGAAGAAGAGTTTGAGGGCAGTGGTGCTGTGTCAGAGAAAGAAGAACTGCAAGGAGTCCTGAAGCAGTTGACGTCCAGACTAGAGGACATGCAGACATGCAGTGATCTCATGGCCAAGCATGGAACTGCACTGCAGAGAGCACTTTCTGAGTTAGAAACTTCAGAGCCCTCAGATTCAGCAGGTGAGATGTTATATAGAATAACATATACGTGACTTGTGTAATCCAAAGAGAATTCCCACACAAAAGTACTGGTCAGCTGTATTGCAGGTCAAATATACCTTGATTACAACAAAATATAACATCCAAGATAAAATAAATTAAAACACAATAAAAAAAATTGAGTAGCTATTTTCTCTTCTGTATACCTAATTCATCTATTTACCTTGGTTATAATGTAAAATACAGGTAAACCTGTTTTTAAAATAGACTTCTGATCTTTCTTTCATAATTGTATCCTTGTATAATTATTTATATTACTGTATTGTTAAACTTTTGGCCTGAATGTTGACTAATATCACAGTAGATGATACAGTAGTCCATCTCCTATAGCGGGAATGTCAGATCGAATGCGCGCCATAATTCCGACTGGGTGAAGGTGACAGAACTAGACGCCGTAATTTGAAGTAATGTTACGTGTAGTTCTGACAACTTCACCCAGTCTGAATTATGGCGCGCATTCGATCTGACATTCCCGCTATAGGAGATGGACTACTGTATAATATACTGTGGACTAATATAAATTCCACTTCAAAACTGATAACTTTATTGATTTCTATAAAGCGAAGCCTTACAGTTAGCAAACATGTTGTGTGATACTCTTCTTAGCTAAATTGCTCACTAGACAATTTGCAAAACTCGTTGCATAAACAAGTAAAATACAGGAAGGGAGGGAGGTATTAAAATGTCTATAATACAGTACCCTAATAATCTTGTGGCAGTAAAACAATTAATACAGTACCGGTATGAAGTTTTATCCAACTTAATTGTGTATGATTTTAATGTTATAAACTTTTATTTAGTTATTTAAATTAAGACAGAAAGTTAAATTTCATGGAAGTTCATTTTAAAAGCATCTATTTGATTGAGAGATTTATTTTGCTTCATGACAATTTTTAGAGTTGGGGATATATGAACGCGTCAGATGCAAAAACAGACATTCAACATTGACTGCAAGAGAGAGAAATGAAATCATGCAGCCAATGTCAAATGTCTGCTTTTGCATCTGACGCGTTTATATAGGCTCTTTAATTAATTAACCACAAGTTCAATACAGTGTTGTTTATTGTCATGGAGGGAGGGAGAGGGGTGAACTTTTACAATAGTGGTATTAAATTTGTCTTACTAATAAATATTTTGTTATATTTCTCAGGTTCTAAGCTGAAGGCAATAGGTGAAAAAGCTACGTTATTCCGCATTGCGTCTAACGCTATGATCAACACGTGCTCTGAGTATCTGGACACAGCCCAGGCTCAGGGTCGACGCTGGCAACGTTTGTTAGCACACGAGAGGGAGCAGAGACAGAGGTTAGAGGAGATGGTGGAGACTTTAGCCAGACAACATTCAAGTCTGGAGCAAGCAGCTAAGGAGCACCAGACTAACAGGCCGACTAATACAGACAATAAAACTGATAATCCTGGAGATAGAAGTAAGTGAACACTTTAATTTTAAGAATTGTTGTAAGAAGGCTTATTATTTAAAAAATAATTACTATGGAAAATTAAAAAAAAAAAAAAAATCGAGTTTAAAGGTTTTTTCCTCATTTTTATATTTTGGTTTTCATATGATCAACATAATTATGTTTTCATATGGCTATAGTATTTGAAATACATGAATATGAGAAAACCAACAAGGGCCTTACCACAGTGAAGAGTCCCATAGTTTAGTAAAAATCTTGCTAGCACAGAGATAAAAAAAAATTAATAATAAAAATAAATAAATAAAAGGACTACATATTGGACAGCTTTCTGCTCTAAAATCCAAGAAAAACAGGCTCAGGAAAGAATAAAAATAACAGCAAGTGTCATACTACAATAAGGTCCGCAGCTTGGTGAAGATCTTATGGCACAGTTGACACAAATATTTATATTGATTAATATCTAGCTTTGAGTGTAAACTCTAAGCAACTAAAGAAGAGGACAATTGCCATTAAAACAATATTTTTTTTTTTTTTGTAACCTGTGCCATCAAGATCTTCACCTAGCTACTGACTTCATTGTAGACAGGTGTTTGTTAGTTTCCCTGTTATTTTCTTTGGTAATATAATCAAACTGAAACGTTTTTCAACTTCCTAATTAGTAATTACTGTATTTTTATTTTTTTTTTATCAGTGAAGTATAATTAAGTTGATTTATTTCCTTGTGTAGTTAATGTTGAATGTTTTCCCTTGTATGTAAATGAGGAAAAAACATTGTGGTTGATATATTAGATGTTTTTAAGTTACGAATAAAATTAATGAATGTTGCCCCTGGTGAATTAAAAATATTATTTCAAATTTTAATTTAGCCTCTTGATTGTGTTCTATAGATGCTCCACTGTCACCCTCTGACGAGGATGATGAAAATGAGTTTTTTGATGCCGAGGAAGACTCCACGTCTCCTAATTTCATCCTCAAGATTCCTCTCGGACATCGCAGAACTTCCTCTGCCCTCAGCTCAACCTCACAGGTAAGTCCGTACCACAATTCAAATTCCAAGTGTCAAGGGAACTACAGTCATGGTTATAGAATTATGTTGCTGAGGATCCTTTTCCTGCTTTCATTCACCCTCGAGGGGGGGGGGGGGGGCTCCTGGCTCTAGCTGCGTTAAAAAAAAAAAAAAAAAAAAAAAGTAGCCGACAGAAAAATTTAGGCGGCAAAATGCAATGTTGCTTAAAAAGATTTGAGATGTCAATATCATTAATCTGGCAGCGTTTTACCTCCTTCCAGCTGCCCTGAGCTACCCTTCAGCCAATCACCCTAATCGTTACCAATCTGCCTGTCAGGGTGGCTTTATTTATTATTTATTTATTTTTTTTATTTATTTTTTTTTACTATGATGACAGTTCCTGCAATTTGCCCGTTTGTGATAAAAATTTAAGAACTCGCCACTGCTGCATATAGGGAGAATTTAGCAATGCTCCATCCTTATTATATAGCTCAGTGGAGGGTCGTGTATTCCAGTTGCAAAGGATACACTAGTGACCAAAGCAAAACATCAAAACCTGTTTCAAATGAAAATAACTAAGGAATGTTTTGGGAGAAGCTTGTATGACATAAACTGATGAACTTGAGAATATACTCAGTTTTCAGACAATACTCTCATTGTTTACTTCAAAGATGCCACCCAGGTTACGTAACATGTTGGTTATGGTTACGATGATAAGACAAGGTTACATCATGTTGTAATATTTTATTGTTATTGCATTTAAGTATTGAAAACAATACTGGTGGTCACAGATATCGATGCTTCCGCGTCAAAAAAGATTATTTGCATTTTCCACCAGCGCGGCGAGTGGAGGATCTGCACTTTCCACCATGGAGCATCTGTAATGTTAAGTAAATGCCCGCTAGTCCACGCACAGTGCTGCGTGGAAAATGCAGATCCTCCACTCGCCTCGCTGGTGGAAAGTGCAAATAATCTTTTTTGACGCGGAAGCATCGATATATAAACAGGATTGGAAGCTATTGTTGAAAAACGATCCCTTAATGATGTAATTCAAATTTTCGCCGCAACAATGCAAGAATACACAATTACATATAAAAGTGGCGCTGCGATCTGGGGGAAAATGTTAAATTACTTTTTACATGTTGATTGTTGCGGCAAAAATTTGAACTACATCATTAAGGGAACGTTTTTATGATACGGCAATAATACAGAAGCTCACCAGCGTGCTGGTGGCCATGGTTAAAATATTTAATATAAAGGCTATATATCAGAAACTTCATTGTGATAGAGAGAAATACAGCATTAGAAAACATATTTTTCTTTTTTTGAAACAGAACTTAAGATGACTGTTTCAAATTGAGCCCTTTTTGTAGGTTTCAAAGAGTTAGTAGCTGATAAAGTTTTGTGTCCTCTATGCTGGACAGTACTATTTACAAGTGCATGTGCAAGGGGTCAATTTTTGTCTTGTCTCATCAGTCATGTCATAGGTGATAGAAATCAGAAATCTGATCAAACAAGACGATTGTCCATGTATACAATTAATGATTTTCAATTGTCTACAATTGAAAAGAAACCATATTGTTTGAAGTTCTATTTTGTATTATTTTCCACACTATTTTCACTTCCACTGTTTGGTTTCCCACAGTTGCAAACAAAAGCCTTTTATGAAAACTCTGTTGAGTTAACAAATAGATTTTATATGTAAATATAAAAAAAAAAATTACTCAAACAATCTTGCGGTAGTATGAAAAAAATATCCATACTGTATTATTTCACCTTATAAGATTATTAAAAGTTATTCATTGGTACCCTTTAATACATTAAAAACCATATTTATATACTGTAACTACCAATAGAGGTGATGAAAAATCAGAAGAAAAAAATTACATTAGCCTCTAACATGCAAAAGTGTTATTGAGTCTCATTTAAATATTTTTGACCTTTTGCAATAGTTTAAAATATTAATAATAAAACTAGTTTAAGCTTAAAACATGATGCAGCAATGCTAACGATAGGAAGTTAGAAGACCTTACAGCCTCCCCTATAACCTCAATTACAAATTCACTTGCAGCTATTTTTAATAACACCTACAACCAAGATTAAATGTTTTACAGCTAAAACTTTGGGCATATTTTTCTTAACAACCTCACAGAACATTTAGCGCGTGTATTGAAAGACACAACTTGAATCTTTTTTTTTTTTTTTTTTTTTTTTTTTTTTTTTTTTTTTGCTTGCCATATTGTGTTATTGTGCTACACAAACCCCAGTCAAGATATTGTCTTATTGGCAGGTAAGGACTTTCCAATAAATGGAAAAGCACACACGGGCTGGCCATGGCCTAATTTAATAAACAGCCCGGCTTTCGCCATGACAGCCTAGAGAAACCGTAGAAACATCTAGGCAGGCTGGCGGTGCAATAAGATCGATCATGCACCTCCCGAATGCTGTGCATTGGCAAGGTATTGTGCTCCCACACTTCGCGTACGCACCCAGCAGTGGCTCGAACCTATACTCGGTGTGGAGTACAGAGTTACGAGACTTACGAGTCAGCTGCCTTCACCACTTGGCTATACCAGCTCGGTGAATCTTGCTCAAGTATACATGCTTTGACACCATATTACTCACTGTGGTGAATCACTTTAGATATCAACATTTTGATTAGAAAAAGATAAAACACAGGTGGGATTGTATTAACACTTGTCCTATTGAATCATTATCAATTTATATAAAAAAAAAGTGATCCAATCATTTTTAAAGAACTTTATTTGTTTTTAAGTTAAAGTTATAAGCTCGGTGTTGCTTTTTTATATTATTTTACATTTCAAATTTGTTAAAAGGGAGTAATAAACTAAAAATTAGGTGTTACTTCGGCAAAAAAAAAAAAAAAAAAAGTCTTCAATTTTTCAAGTGTTATTGATAATGCAGTTTTCTTAAAAAATAATAATAATAAAAGTTATAGGGTGGTTGCATGAAACTGCACGCTGCTGCACGCTAGCGCCAAGCTTGCTCATATATAATAATAATATACAGTACATTGCTCAGCACAAGACAAGTGTCATTCTTAGCCTTTTTCGTAAACAATTTGATTTGTTCTAAATAAATACAACTTTTTTTTATTGTACTTTTCTCGGGTGTAAAGTGTAAATAGCTTATGTTAGCCAATGAAAAACAAATATTTAGTTCATGTACAATATTTTGATTTTAAAAAAAAAAAAAAAAGAAGAAGAGCTTTACTTTACTATAGTGAATGTTATTTACTGGTCAAGTATGACGTCAAAGCGCAAGCTTTAATCAATGAGGGAAACCTTTCCAATTAGAGAATGATACTGTAATTCTAAACTGCAGTTAATTACACCCCTATTGCTTTAACTTTACCACTGTTCAACTTCCAGTTCCCTGTTGAACTGAGGTAAGGCTCTACCTTTTACATACTACCTTTAGATATTTCACCCTAAAAATAGGTAATTTTTGTTCTTCTCTGAAACAATTCAATAGAAATTAGTCGTTTATTTGACTTTTCTAGCCCGCGGGATAAGAGAGCCCTACGAGGTCAAAAAGAAAACTCTGACGTAGTAGATTTCTTTTACTGTAAGTAAAAAATCTGTACACGTTTTCAGGTAAGCTTAGCAGAAAGGGGTACAATTTTTTTTACTCTCATACAGTCCACGCCACCTAAGGATGCGACCAATAAGAGAGCATCTAAAAACTCTCCATTTAGTTAACATTACCCCACCTCCTAGTGACCTTGAGCACTTGAGTGTCTATTGGCTCGTGGCTCGATTTCGATTAATCGTGAACATCCTTAGGTGGCACAGACTGTAGTAGAGGGGCGTGTACTCCATATCGTTACCCTTGAGGGGCTCGCTTATCCCTCGGACTAGAAAAATCAAATAATCGACTGATTACTAATTGAATTGTTTTATAAAAGAACAAAAAATACTTGTTTTAAGGGTTAATTATTGCTTATTCAATGAATGGGTATCGTTATAAATACGATTACAGTGGAAGTGCGTATTTTTTGTCACCACATAAGTGATTGGTAAGCGCACCACGCTGACATCATTTATTTCTACTCAATTGTAATACAACTTAATAATTATAATTATATTACTTTTCATGATAAGAGTTTTGATGTCTGGTTTCCTGAGAGGTTAAAACCGTATTTTATATTTCCTGAAAGTTACTGCTGTATATCGTACTTTACATACGTATTGTGCATTCATATAAAAGTCAACACCTAAATAACGTAAGGGATAATTCCAAAGTGACACATTTCTCCAGTTAATAAATATACTTATTTGTAATATTTTTGAGAGCATTGATGCTGTTAAAGGAACAGACCAGAGAAAAACATAAGCATTTATATCACAAAACACTTGATGGGACTTACATAAATAACATAAGTTTGTCTCAAAACCCAACAGTAGCCCCGTGGCAGTGAGCAGAATATTCGATTTATACAACCCGCACAACATTTTCATACTAATTTTTGCATGTTTCTGACGTCATAAACATGAATTTTCACGCAAATATAGCATACTTTACAGTTTTTTCACGCTCTCTCGTGGGGCTACATTATCATTTAGGTAAAAATTGTCAGTTTTGAAGATCCCATTTCGTGTTAATTCATTAAAAAGCACCATGTTGTTTTATGTGGTCTATGGTTTTAAACAGGTTGAATTATAGGCTTTCTTATAAAATTCATTAAAATTCTTATATTCAAAAGTTTTGCATTCCATAACCGACGTATACACAATCGTGATAATATATTTTAATTATTTAAAAGGTGGTGCTAAATTTCCAATGTTATTCTTATGAGAAAAACACGCGCTGGATGTAAATAGTAAAATCATATCGTAATCGTGTGTATAATATGTTTTATTGTCGCGCACAGGATACTATTACCATTCATTTTTATGTTTCGTTTTATATAAATAAAATATTTTACTACCTATTGCTCTAGTGAATCGGGCATTACTTATACTATAATGTATATTTACATTTTCAGTAAATTTTATTGCATATATGGATTTTAAATGGAGATTGCATAATAATGCAATCAATTTTATTGCTCATTAAATATATTACTCCGCATGAATGGGTCTTATGGTAGCGTAAGGTTATTATTATAGTTTGTTGACAATAACTCTTTTTGAACGTAGTTTTATCAATGGTTGGCGCCACACTGTGTATACAAGCAAATGTTAATATTAAAAAGTCAACTTTTGATGTTTACCCGTCGAAGTGAACGAACTACAATTTACAAATTTTGTTCAAAATGACCGATCTACATTTGGCGCTTTAAGGGAGTAAGATACCGACCTTATATCTCAAAAACTAGAAGTGTTTTGGGTCTAAATTTAGTGTCATTGTGTATAGCTAAGGCGGGTCACACCTAGCCGTGTGACCGCCCCGAAAAAAAGAAAAAAAATTATTGAAATTAACATGCGCTTTATGAGCTTAAAATTTCAAAAAATCATATAAAAATTAATTTACATAGTGACCCCCCAAAATTTTTATATATATTAAAAAAAAATGTCCCAAGCTGAAGTATCATTGTGCAAAATTTCAGATTTTTTGACGATAAAAGTTTGAGTCCAATAGCCGACGTCGGTACCCTACTCCCTTAAATAAGGAGAACTAAATGGGTGGTCTTGGAATTTGTGATGTGTAGATAGGTCATTTTCAACAAAATTTGTTAATTCGTTCACTTCATCGGGTAAGCATCGCTTTGTCGTATTTTATTATGAATTTTACTTTCTTATAAAAATAATTTTATGTTGTAGTATCATTTCATGTAAAATTCTTAAACGTTCGGCATGATTTTTGAATGAAAAAAGTTTTTTTTTTCATTTAAAATAACAAAACTCGATATATTTATAAAAATATTATATAAATTTTTAATGTGCAGTATATTATTCTGTGCAAAACTGAGTTATATATATAAAAAGAACTACAACTACTCAATAAAATAAATAAATATTATATGAATAGAAAATACGAGAAAAAAAATTTCACGACAAAAAAAAAGTGAATGACAATTTTGTACTACCTAAGCTAACTCAATAACAAAATATTGTAGTACCTCTTTGTGTGTATCGAACCTTGAGTATGTAGGATGTGGCTGTTATTTTATACTCACTCACTCACAGTCTCACTCACATACTCAGTAGGAAACGAACATTTTGTTCGCTAACTTCTCTATATAGTGTGTGTACTTAGTGATTTATCGGCAATATCCATTCAATACAAGTCAAACATTTAATTTGGTGTCATTGTCAAGTGTATTTTAATTTACTGGTGTCAACTGGCATTTAAAGTGTGTTTTCAAGAAATTATTAAAAAAACAAAAACAGGTAAACTATATAAAACGTTTTCGATATAAATATTAAAGTGGGTTTCGATCCTTATTTGTACCCATTTAAGTGTTTTTATAAACAATTTAAGATGTAAAATTTTATAGGATTTTTATTTATTTATATTGGCTTAATATAGTTTATTATTTTATATATTTTGTGTTGGTTATTTAATTTTTTATAATTTGACTTGTTTACATGTTTCATTTTTTTCATTTCCATAATATGTCATATTTTGTTTTTAATTTATCAATTTTGTCTACTTTTTTTTTTATTATGACAGAGCATGCGAGAGACCTTTTTCAAAATTCCCCAATGAATAAAACATTGTTTATTTTTTACATATTTTTTTGTTAGTCGTAAAAAGGTAATGTTTTCATGTATATATCATTTAATTAGCACAAAAATTAAATTAAAATACGCTGTGGCGTTAAAAATCGTCTTTTCTCCCTCAAGTTTATTTGATAAACGCCCAAATAATTTTTAGTATAAGAGATTTTAGACTATTTATTTTAGGGTTTTTAAAATAGACCATTACTTTATGTCACTTTAAAATTTTTGGGATAAAAAGGAGAGAGAGAGAGAGAGAGAGAGAGAGAGAGAGAGAGAGAGAGAGAGAGAGAGTTGAATCGCATCGACGTTGATCGTAATTCATGCCCTATATCAATTCAAGTACTAATAAAATGTTCTGACTCGTATAAATAAAGTATTTGAATATAAGGACATTTTGCAGGATCATTGTCGATTTAAAAAAAAATAATAATAATTCCTGACCTATTAAAGAGTCAATTAAAGGAATAGACCAGAGAAAAACTTAAGCATTTGTATCACAAAAAACTTGATGGGATTTACATAAATAACATTAGTTTATCTCAAAACTCACGGTAGCCGCGTAGCAGTGATCAGAATATTCGATTTATGCAACCCGCCTACAACATTTTCATACTAATTTTTGCATGTTTGTGACGTCATAAACATGAATTTTCACGCAAATTGCATACTTTACAGTTTTTTCACGCTCTCTCGTGGGGCTACATTAACATTTAGGTAAAATTTGTGATCAGTTTTGAAGATCCCATTTCGTGTTTATTCATTAAAAAGCACATGTTATTTTATGTGGTCAATGGCTTTAATTATATCGTTGATTTTTTTAATATAACCCAATATACTTGCTGTTAACCCTAATTTATTGAGGACACGTGTGTGTGTGTGTGATACTCCGTTACTTATTATATAAATTTTATCAGCAAAATGTTGATAAGACGTTACATTTATAATATCAGTCAACCGTATAAAATACGTAAAATTTATTAAAGTCGACATTTTGCACCTCAAATTTGCACACAAAAAAAGGTAAAAAAAGCAAAAATAAAAAAATAAAAAAAAGATAAATAAAAAAAACAACTTAAGAATATCTTTATGCCGTGTGATAAGTTGGGTACACATACAAAAACGAGCTGTTTTGAGACCTTGAAAATTAGTAAGAAGGTTACAAAATTGTCATCAATTTCAACTAAAAAGTAATGCTACCAATTATTATTGGCGTCTCGGCAAAAATCTCGTATATTACTAATGTTAACACGCAAATTTTAAACGTTTGTTAAGAAGCTTTTGTTGCGCACTTTTCTGTATTTATTTTTAAATATATATATTAAATAACTTTTTTTTTTTCCTTGTTTATTTTGTTGTTGTTTGAATTTAATTTTTACAGAAATATAAATTTTATTTTATGTTTTACTTAAATCTTAATCTTTGACAAAAATTTCCATTTGTTTATTAGTCCGTTAAATCCATTGATAACCTCTCGATTATGGCAGTCAATTGTCAAATGGCAAAGAGACGTTAAGAAAAAATGAAAAAGAAAAAGAAAGAAGAAGAGGAATAATAGAAAAAAAAAAAAAAAAAAAAAAAAAAAAGAGGCCTTGTCAATATTATCATAATTTTTTTACTACCAATATACTTTCATAATCTTATTTTCTTGATACCTTTTTTCTATATACAATAAAATTGCCCGCATTTCAAACACAATACAACATTTTATTGGTTAATTCATTCTTTGTTATATACTCTCTTTATCTGTCTCTCTGTATATCTCTTCCAACCTATTATAGAAAATCAAGTTCCAATACTACGTATATACATTACTTAAATTAAACAGACGCTATATAAGATGGAATTTGAATATTAAATAAATGATTTACATACTATTCATATGTCGTATATAGAACATTTGTTTTGTACAATATCTCGCCAGCTGGGTGCCTATGAATCATACTGTATGATTATTATAATGCTGCTGACTTCACATTTTCTTGTTGTTTTTTACCATATTTATAATCACGTACAGTATACTTTTGTAGTTGCTTAAGTGTTATTTTAGCTCTGTGTTATTATTTTTATGTGTGCAGCGTGAAACTTGTAAACATCCACTTTTGATAATTATTATCGTTAATATTGCAAAAGTTAAACGTGCCGCAATTTTTGGACACTTTCTGTAAAAAAGAATATCTCAAAAAATGATAAAACTATTGAATTACTGTCGTAAAAAGAAAATATAATATATATAATATATATAATATTTGCTGATTATTTTCCTGTTGAATTGCTCATAAAATAAAAATGATAAGAGTAAAATAACGATTGATAAGGAAACAATTAAATGGATCGTACTAGTCGATACAATCGAAACTCCTGGAATTTTAGATGTACGAGTAATTCTCAAAAAAAAAAAATAATAATAATAATAATGAAGACCACTTTAATTGCATATTCAAAGGAAGGGCATCGTCCTATATGCAATTTTTGTAATTTTGAGTAAGTACTTTTAAGTAAGTATTTTTAATTAATTTTTAAAAATCACGAAAGGACATCACGGACGGTAACTTTTTTGCGTGCACGCTCGTTCAAAAGTTACCAATCATGAATTCATATCACGTTTTTCAAATATAAATTAAAAATACTATATCATTTTTTATCCATACAGGACGAGTTGTTGTTTCTAAATATATGCAATAATAATATTATATTGTTAATATTGCAGGTTTGACATTTTTTTTTCTGTTTTATAGCAGTTCATTTATAAAAGTACGATAAGAATGGGTAATCTAGCAGAGGCTTTATTGCATTTTGATAATTTTGTAAGTTTAAGTGATAAATTGATGATGCCATTTTAGAGAGAGAGAGAGAGAGAGAGAGAGAGAAACTTTTTTTAATTTTTTTTTATTATTATTATTTTTTTAAGAAATGAGTTCAGTATACAACAACAAGCTATCTTTCTTTCACTTGTGTACTTGCTAATTATTATTGCTAAATATATTTATTGCTCGACGATGATACACAATAACATACGAGAGCTTATAATAATAATAGTAAACCATTCATGATGTATTTAGCGACAGTCAATAAAAAAATAAAAATAATTCTCTATTGTTTTATTATCAGATAATATGTTGTTGTAATGTTCAGCACATCACAAAGTTCGTATAATATTGCAACTCTCTCACCAGCTGTTTATTTAATTTGTTTGTTTATTTACAAATGACATTATAGAGCATGGTAGCATAATTAAGAAAGTTAAACAAGCTTAATAAGCTATTAACTAAAACCATGAATAAAATAAACAAATTATTCCTTAAAGCTAATGGCTAATGAGTAATAAGGGAGAAAATTGATAACACCTCACAAAAAAAAAATAAATAAAAAAAAATAAATAAATAAATTAAAAGCGTATAAGTTTGATAAAGCGGTTGATTATCTGACAAACAGACCGCGGCCGCGAAATATAAAATTAACATGAAGTAAAGATGAAATGTTACTTAAAATTTTAGTTATGTCAAACGCAATGCAAACAGAATCAAATATTGAAGTTTACTGTATACTTTAACTATAACATATTTATGTGTGAAAATTTGAATTTTATTAGCAACTTTTTTAAAATTAAAAATATAAAATATGCTTAAATTTTTACTCAGAAAGTTTTTTTTTTTTTTTCATTTAATTTTATTTGAAAATTATATTATTAGTTTTGCTAGCTATAAATAACGTATAGAAAAAAGTATTGTGAAAATAAAGCTCCATTTTTTGACTATTTTGTTAACTTTTTTCATTAAAGGCCGGTTTACGCAAACGTACATTTGGCTAAACGCGAAAAGTTCACATTTGACGCATAAGTTGGGATGCATGTTATCAAATGGTATGGTTCACGCTTTGGCGCGAAACGTAAAGACGTACAAACGTACAAACGTGAAACGCAAGAGTTGACCAACTCTCAACTCTTGCGTCAAGCAAATGTGAATTTCTCGCGTTTGCTCCTCCCACGCACTTATACGCAAGCGTACTTGCTCCGGTGTAGAGGCGCCAAATATGAACTGGATCACATTTCTAATAATGAGGAGGATTAAAATTAAAATTTAATTAAATATAATTTTTTTAATTTTAAATATTATAATTGGTCTATGAAAATGTAATTATTAATTATTATTGTTGGAATTTTTCCTTGCCTCATGGGAAACAGCTGTTGATTACGAAACGGGCCGATACGACTCGAGAAAACACGAAATAGGCCTCAAACGCGCGTTTAACAAGGATGCGTGAACCAGACCTAATTTTGACGTAAAACTTGAAAATGTAAAATTTAAAAATACGTCGACGTACGTTTGCGTAAACCAGCCTTAAAGCAAAATGCATTTTATTTTTTAACGTTTATTTTCAGATTTGCATTATATAACTAAAATTGACCTATTATTATGTTATTTATTTAATTTTAAATTAATTATATATTTATTTGTTTTTTTGTATGTTTATTTACTCTATAGTTAAAGTATAATTAAATTACCGAGAAGATGCTAATGTACAAATCTACTACCGCATGTTTAAATGACGTAGCCGCCAGCCAGCACTTACTTTGGTGTTCCACTTGCTAAAATAAGTCATGACCTTGCCTTACACTACGACTACCTTGATACTCTAAACAAAGAACTGCTTGACTTAGATAAAAACACATGTTGCGTGTGTGGTGCAATAATAGTATAAACAATAATTGTGCATTGAGTGCAGTTTAGTTGCATTAGAGAACAATACGTTGTCGTAGTAACTAAAAGAAATACACGTTTATTGTTTTATCGTGAAAGAAAATTGTTTCAATAGTTGTGGTGAATTTACTTAGTGTTTATTTACATTTTGAACGGTGATATAAATAAAAGTGTTCCTATCTCACACCCCCTCTGCTTTCCCCTCTCTGTCTCTCTCTCTCTCTCTCCGAAATACGTTTTTCGACTTTCTTGACGGCTTTCTTTCTTCTCTGTTTCTCTCTCCCTCGCTGCGAAATACTTTTTTCAACTTTCATCTTTACAACTTCTATCTCTCCCTCTTTCCTTTTATACAATAAAAATTTAATACAAATTTAATTCCTTAGTGGTGTTCGATTGTATTTCCACCATTGAAGTTCGAAAATAAAAATGTTCTGAAAGTCACATTTTAACAAATTTCTGTGAAAATAGAATGAGAGAACGTGACATTTTTATTGAATTGTAATCTATTTTGATCAAATTGACATTTTATGTGATTATAGACTTCGTAATTAATTGATTAAAGCTGTATTGGAAGTCACACTGCAGAAGTTCTGGAATTACTCATTATATTGAACTTGGTATACAAATAGACTGAAACTATGTGGGCTCAAGTATACTATGTGACAAAGTTACTTTTCGGCACTGAAAATGTAAAGTTATTTTATTGTGTTTGTATCAAGTATCGAGTGTTATATCAAGTCTTAACAACTCATTTACATATTATGTTGGTTGGTTTTTGGTTATATACTCGTGAGTTAGGAGAAACCACATTATTATACTATTATACTGTAGCGTTGATGTTTTATTGACGAGTTTTACGTCTTTTTTTTTTTTTTTTTTTTTTTTCACTATCCATTTTTGAACTAAACGAACATATATATTTGAATATGTATACATGATTGTGAAAATATAATTTAACATAACATTGAAAAAAAAAATTAAATTTACCATGTTATTCTTATGAGAAAAACATGCACTGAATTTGAAAGGTAAAAAAAAAATATTATCACAATCGTGTGTTGTGTACAGTACATTACGCCATTTTCATTGATAGTCACCTTATCTATAACTAAAAAAATAATAATAAATAATTAAGGTAGCTTTAACCAAATATGCACTTTTTTTTTTTTTTTTTTTTAAGATTCTATATTACGCATTAATGCACGTAAATTGACATGTCATTAAAAGGTCACTATACAATATCGACGGCTACGCGGCTAATGTGATCATCAGAACATCTCGCGCGCACACACAATCTGACTATCAGACTTCCTCGCCGCGCCACACAATATGACTATCAGACCTTCTCGCGATTCGCACAATCTGACTATCAGACTTTCTCGCCGTTCGCACAATCTGACTATGTCGATTTACACAAAGTGACTATCAGACATTCACGCACAAAGTGACTATCAGACAGTTTTATGATGACTTACCCCATGAAGGTCACGAATAATGTTGTTTAATAACTTATGTAAATAGTAGCAGTTAATTAATAATTTTATATTTTTTAACACTTAGTTCACAAGTTACATAAAATAACACAATTAATTTTATAATATCTATTTTTGATTTTATTCTTTATTATTATATTATTAATTAACATGCATATGCCACAGAATTTAATTTAATTTAAAACTTGTATAAAAAAACATTTAAGCTAAAAGAATAGCTTCACTAGAACTGCACTGACTGATGAACAGACCTCAACTGAATGATATACGCTTATTTTGCTTATAAAATAGAGATATTAGACTTTGTACTATTTACTATTCTCTTATATTTATATTTTTGACTGTGCCCTGTTTGATTGAAAGAGAAGTTGGAGTTTTTTTGTCTTGTTTATGTAAAAATACTACGTTATTAACTAATAATGTCGTTGTAGGTATATATAAAACTATTTTCCATTATTTATTTAATATTTATCAATTAGAGATCATAATTGTTTAAAAAGTTAATTGGAAATAATTTTGGCAATATTAAATCTTTAGTCTCTGAAATTTTCAAATTGCAATTTTTTATTTTATTAAGATAGCATTTATTAGGAAAAAACAAATCTAATTAAAAAAAAAAGGTTAAATAATAACAAAATTATAGGAAGATAAAATGTAATTCATTTATAAAATATCATAATCATTTATATATAATCCATATAAAAATCAAGTTTTCAATTTTCAAGAAATATTATAAATTATTATTATAATTACGAATAATAATTGTTTTCAATGACATTTAAATTTAAAAATTAAAAGACGTTTAATTATTATTATTATTATTTTTTACATTATGCTAACTTTTTTTTTTCACAGCAAAAGCGCGAGAAAGTCAGATAATCAGATTGTGCAAACGGCGAGAAAGTCTGATAGTCAGAATGTGTGGCGCGGCGAGGAAGTCTGATAGTCAGATTGTGTGTGCGCGCGAGATGTTCTGATGATCACATTAGCCGCGTAGCCGTCGATATATTGTAGTACTGTATAATAAAATGCCTTATAATATAATATATTGTAATATATTGAAGTTATTATTATTGTAATTCTTGCTGAATTAAAAATTGAAATACAAATGAGGGAGGAGGTGACATTTAATATATCGTGCTGGTATTAGTCGGTGTGATAATATTTTGCTGATTTGACTGACTAAGATGTGGATGACTTTGTGATGTTTCAGGTGTCTGAAGGTCACACAGGGGGTGGAGACGCAGGTGACGGTGGTTCAGGTTCCAGCAGTGAGGCTGACGAGGCCGGAGAAACCACGGTCTGTGTCATCACTGATAAACCTAACCAGCAATCTGTAAGTATATATCTAAAGTAAACGTTGTTTAAGAAGGAATTGTACAGTTACTATCATATTTATAGCAATTTAAAGAGAGAAAAACAAAACATAAAACATAGCTTTAACAAGGGTCAAGGAAATTTTCAGTCTAGGCAAGATGTATAAGAAGGTGGCGTAGTTTGTCTAGGGAGAACCAGGTATGAAACGTTATACAAGGTGAATCAAAATAAGAGTGGAAATTTTTTGTCACTCCTCCTCTTCCAGGTACACTCACAGACTTTATAAAGTTAACATCAAAGACGATGCCGCTTCCTAAAGAATTCATTCATGATTTGGCAACGCTGCTTTTACATGGCAATGTATTTTCTACCTTTTTCTTTAGAAAGCGGCATTGTCTTTGATGTTAAGTATATGATGTCTGCTAGTATACATAATGTATTGTACCTGATAGACCACGTGGGTCTGTTGATAATCTCCTTGTGTGACATATGTCAAAATTCGAAGTTTTACAAAGTTCTGATGGCAGTAAAAGGCCGTAATATATCACCTTATGCTCTATACAACTTGAGTCTAGATTAATATTTAGTTAAATAGCTTGGGACAATTTTTTTTTTTTTTTTTATAGCAGCTGAACATTATATTTAGTGTAGTTACGGCCCATTTAAATTTGTATTAAAACCCATGTTATTTAGAATGTATTAATCATTGTATCTAGTTATTTAAGTGTGTGGTAGCCTTTATTTGTTTTTTTCTAACTTGGGCTACATTTGTTTTTCTTTCATTAAAAACCGGTAAGAAGATAATTTTTCTGTGTAATGCTAAAAGCTACAATGTTATAGTGAGAGGGTTCTGTTTCCCATTTAAACTAAAATTGGTTAGCTTGATACACTAGCTACATTCATTGGGGTGATAACTTTTTAAGTTAATCTTAATAATAACATTAATGTGACGTTAAAATTTGATAGGGAGAAACCAAATGAGAGTTGGCGCCAGGCAGCAGCGTCAACTGAAAATCTCAAATGGCGATAGTGGATTAAAAAATATATATTTTAGAAAATATATTAGACAATATATGGCATGATATATATATTTTTCAAATATATATTTTTTAATCCACTATCGCCATTTGAGATTTTCAGTTGACGCTGCTGCCTGGCGCCAACTCTCATTTGGTTTCTCCCTATCAAATTTTAACGTCACATGTTTGTCCTTACCGCGATGGTACCTTTCCTTTTCCTAAATACAATTAATAATAACATTGTGGGGAAAAAAAGTTATTCACAAATAAAGTTATAAAATGATTTTTGGAGCCAAATTTGTTGTTATCAAATAACGTTGATATTTATGAAAGCACGTTTGTATTCCACTTTTGTTATCAGTTGATAGATGACTAACACATTGATGTTGTGGTACAGGGTGTGTCTGGAGGCTTGGCCCCTCGCTCGGAAGAGATGCCTGACAGCGCACCTAGCACGCCCACCTCCTCTCAGGTTAAACCTGGTAACTTGACCCCACGCAGGCAACGCAGGACACGTGTGCCTGATAAACCTAACTACCCGCTCAATCTATGGAGTATCATGAAGAATTGTATTGGCAAGGAACTCACCAAAATCCCAATGCCTGTAAGTATATACATACATACATACATACATACATACATACATACATACATACATACATACATACATACATACATACATACATACATACATACATACATACATACATACATACATACATACATACATACATACATACATACATACATACATACATACATACATACATACATACATACATACATACATACATACATACATACATATCATGACGCTATAAATCCCTTTCGGGGTAAGCCAACAACACAGATGTTTTATCCTGACCCAGTGATAGACCTCCACAACTTCCTATCCTGACATACTTCACTTGCTTCCGCCAGTCTCATACCTTGTTTCATACATTTCCTTTTGCATTTCATGCTGCGTACATTCTTATTTTTCAAACATCTTCCAACCACCTCAGACCATGATGTTTTAGGCAAGCTGCCTCTATCTCTCCTTCCATCCACTCTACTATGAAATACCTGCTTTGCTATTCTTTCATCACCCATTCTCTCATAATTCTCTTGATTTCTCTCGAATTCTCTGTAAGTATATCAGTACTCAAATTATTTAACAAGTGAACACATTAGATACAGGCTCTCATTGCTGCATTGTTGACCAATTTGGGATCTAACCCCAGCATCCCAAGACGCTAATCCGTAGCATGAACTGTGCTTATTGTAGACATATCGTTGGGTTACAGCACAAACTGTTTATCTACAAAGGCAACACGGTTCATAACATTATACAAAAAGATAAGAGTTTCGACTTTGCTGCTTTTGTAGATACACGGTTTGTGCGCTAACCTGACGATATATGTACTGATTATTATATTGTTACAGTGATTTTACTAACAGTTGTAAAGCCAGAAAAAAAGAAGATTTTCTTGCAAATCAATATAGGTATTCTAATATAAATTCAAGCTCAAAATATGATTATTGATTTCTTTTTTCCTATCAGCAGGAAGGGGAAGGGTAGTTTTAGACCACCAATGGCCATAAAATGAAGTTCTGTAAAAAAAAAAAATGTCAGTGCCTCTATTTCCTACTTACAAATGTAATTGAGTTGCAAAATCGAAATTTTTGCTCAATACTATTATGCAATTTTTTATTGTATAGTTCCCCCTTATAGAGTACTCTAGTAGTTAATCTGACATCAGAGTGGTCAAATTTTAAAAACACATACCTTCTAACTGCAAAATTTAAAGTATACAAATCATGTGAGTTTGTAATTTAACGCCTATTTTACATGGGAAGTTTTAATAAAAGGGTTTGACGTCCATGTTACATCTTGCTATACAGTAAAAGCAGTAAACTGACATTAAAAAGATGTTCGGCTTGCCTTTTTTTTTTTTTTTTTTCTTTTTTTTTTTTTTTTTTTTTTTAACAAATTAGGCCCCACGCACGTCAAATTCAGTAATGGAATGGGACTCAAACCCAGATCTTTGGTTTCCCAGACCACTGGTTAACGTAATAGTCTGGGAAACTAAAGATCCGGGTTCTAGTCCCGGTCAAGCCAAACTCCTTTTTAAATTCAAATTCAAATTAGTTCTTTATTCAGCAACAGAGCAAGTCCAAATACACTGAATATAATAGAGTCAAAACAATACAAAAAGACAAAACAAACATAAAAGACACATCGTCCATGCCTCAATCAAACCTCCCTCCAAACGCATGCAAAGATACGTCTGGAGGGAGGTCGGACCACGGCATGGACGATATAAAACAAGAAAAGAGAGAAAAAAAAAGCATAAAATAGTCATTTACAGTCACTTTACTGCTTATGTAACATAAAAGCCAAAACCTTTAATGTATACAAAATCTGTTTGAGTTTGAAATATTGTGTCAATAATTGAAATATTCTCCAGGTAAACTTCAGTGAACCGCTGTCCATGTTACAACGTCTTGGAGAAGACTATGAATATGCAGATATCTTACATAAGGCTGCCAAGTGTTCAGACTCTTGTGAACAATTAGCTTACGTTGCAGCATTCACCGTATCTAGTTACGCCACGACCAGTGTTAGGACTGGCAAACCTTTCAACCCTCTATTGGGAGAAACATACGAGTGCGATAGGACTGGGGATCTAGGGTGGAGAACTATTGCTGAGCAGGTAAGGAAAATAACTTCAGTCGTGCATGATATTGACTGACGTTTTTAATAATTATACCAATGTCATATCAATGTGATGTTAAGTTTAATCTCTATTGTGTTCAATAATTGTAAACTTTTGCTGTTGTGTAAAAAAAAAAAAAAAAAAAAAAAAAAAAAAAACTTTTTTAGGGCTTTGTATCATATTGCTGTTTTTTTTTTTTTTTTTTTTTTTTTTTTACAGTATTGATTAATTTTTTAGCACATTAAAATTGAGAGGCAAAAAAAATATTGATAAGAATGTATTTCATTAAAACAGAAATTTAGTTTACTTTTTTTTTTTTTTTTTTTTTTTTACGAACTAGTGCTTCTCATTAGGCTGAAAAAAAATCAAATGAAGTTTGCACATAATTGCTTTGTTTTGCTAAAAATAATAATTATAATGATTATGTGTAATAAAAATAATAACGTATCTATTTTATTATTGCGGCATAAAAAATTAGCATGAAATGATAAATTGATTAGCATGATTGGTTGCATGAAAGTAAAATGTATAAGTTAATGGATAACATTATTTAAATATCCTTTAACTTGAACACATGTTTCTTTTGTGCAACCAAATGCTATATTTATTAATATTATGCCTATTTAATTTTCATGCCATGACAATGATTAAACTTCTGATTTAATATGTTTAGGTATCTCATCATCCCCCCATGGTAGCCCAGTATGCAGAAGGTCCTGGTTGGAGATGTTGGCAAGAGTTCACTATGGCCTCTAAGTTTAGGGGGAAATACCTTCAAGTTGTACCACTTGGTACAGCCCACCTAGAGTTTGACTCTTCAGGTATGTTAACTTGTTTGCAAGTTTTTTTTATTGGTTAAAGGTGTAGAACACCTTGTAACATGTCTAATATCCTAATATACCTAAATATATATCGATGCTGTAGCAAGCATTGTGTGTAACTCGTTTTTTGTCACGCGTAGCAATATGTGTATCTCGTTATTTGGCATGTGTAACTATATCAATCTTATTGCGAAAAAAAGACCTATCTCGTTTTTTGTCAGTGGAAGCAAAAGGCGTATCTCGTATTTTGTCACGAGATAGGCCTTTTGCTTCCACTGACAAAAAACGAGATAGGCCTTTTTTTCGCAACAAGATCGATATGTTTATCTAGTTTTTTGTTATGTGTAAGTCAAGCAACATCTACATAATGTTCAGAAATGACTTACACAAATTGCTTTGCATGACAAAAAACGAGATGCACATTTTGGTACGCGTGACAAATAACAAGATGCACATTTTGCTTCGCGTGACAAAAAATAAGTTACACATATTGCTCGCACCAACATCGATATCAAATTTAATTTGGCCAGAGTCGTTTATTTCTAAATTATTTTACATTCACAAAATGGCAGTTGTGGGTTTATGATGTCACAGCTTGCTTGTTTCTGAGTGCGTGGACCAGTGAGCTGTGACATCATAAACCCGCAACTGCCATATCGTGAATGAAAAATAAATTAAAAAGCAATGCCATATCAACGTTGATATTTAGGTATGTTAGGATATTATACAGGTTTTTTGTTCAAGGTGTTCTATGCCTTTAACATTTTGTATAGTAATTACAACAAATAATAAAATCCTATTTTATTTTGCTTACAATGTTTTGTTTCTTGGCTTTTTAAATCATATACATATATTATACTGAAACAATAAAAATAGTAATTTTGAATAGCCAAGCTATTGTTGGTAACTGTTATGCCCAATGCCTGGAAACAAATCTTGTAATTCTTAAAAGACAGTTGTAGTTTTTCCATTATTGCAAATATATTAATCAAATTTGTTTTCCCATGATAAAAGAAATGTGTTAACAAATGGACCACTTTCAATGAACGTTGTTTTAATTGTAGTAATGTATTTATGATACAATAAGAAATGCATTAAGAACATTTAAAAAATCAGTATAATTGCAACAATGGAACTTTTTCTTAATGCAAGCCATCATTTTTCTTGTTATTGACAAAATATATGTTGCAGGTAACCACTACACATGGCGTAAAGTGACCACGACAGTTCACAACATCATTGTTGGTAAACTGTGGGTGGACCAACATGGCGACATGGACATTGTTAACCACAAAACAGGGGACAAATGTCACCTCAAGTACATACCCTACAGCTATTTTACACGGGATGTACAACGCAAGGTTAAAGGTTGCGTCATGGACAGGGACGGCAGGGTCAAGTGGGTGGTACAAGGTACCTGGGATAATAAGATTGAAATAGCAGAGGTTACCAGTTCTCAGGGTCCACCTGAAAATCCTGTCTTTAAGACTGGGCCTAATAGACTAGCATGGAAAAGAAGACCTCTCGCGTAAGTTTTTTTTCTCTCTCTCTCTCTCTCTCTCTCTCTCTCTCTCTCTCTCTCTCTCTCTCTCTCTCTCTCTCTCTCTCTCTCTCTCTCTAGCCTTGTTCACTATTAGCTTCTCAATAGTGATAATTAATAAAACGCTAAGATTCTCTAATTTATATAGTAAATTGGGACTAGGGGCCAATAATTAATTCCACTTAAAAAGTTTAATTGTTACAAAAAAAAAAAAAAAAATTAAGATTAAACTATCTTATGTGGAACTCGTAAATGGAATTTTCTTATGTAAAAAATCTGTTAAATTGTGAAAACCAACTTTCTTAAGTGGAAGTAATTAGCAATTTGTAGTTAGAAAATCCAATTTGTGAGCAAGGCTTCTCTCTCCTGTTCTTTCACACCTTATAAGTAGCAGATACCAGCAGTAAAAAAAAAAAAATAAAATAAAAAAAAAAGTTGAAAGTAATAATATAAATGAAAGGAAAAGAAACTATATACCATAGTGACGAGAGTCTTGTAGTTTGGTGAAAATCTTGTTAGCACAGAGCTAAAAACTAACACATACTGGATAGCTTTTGGCACTAAACTCCTGAGAAAACGGAGTCTGTTTTGCCTTTTTTATAGTTTTTCTCGAAGTCTACAGACTGACAAGGGCATTAACACACTTCTTTTCTCTTGGAGTTTAGTGCCAAAAGTTATCCAAAATTTTATTTTTATATTTTTTCTTTATTATTACTAAAACAATAGGATAGTAATAGGACGAGAGAAATTAGAGCACCGTGTATTGAAAGTTAATACAGAGCGAAATTCTCTAATTTTGATCTCGTCCTATCACTATCCTATTGTTTTAGTAGCATTAACCGCGATGGTTTTTTCACATATTTATATTTTCTTTATTATTATTATTTTTTTATCTCTGTGCTAGCAAGATTTTCCTTAATATAAATATTAGTAATATTTTGTCGTTTTAAATTTTTAGGGTTAATGGATCACTTGCAATGAACAAACTAAAAAACATTCTTAATGCACATGTATTGTAAAAATTGTTACAGTATCATAAATACTTTACATAAAATTAAAAAAAACATTCATTGCAAGTGGTCCATTGTTGTATAATTAAACTGTAGAGAGAGGATGACTGTGTTTATTTTGAACAAATTGCCTGACTTACTTTTTGATGTTCCAGTTCTGATGCGGAACGTTACTACAATTTCACAGAGCTAGCATGTCAGTTGAATGAACTAGAAGAGGGCGTGGCCCCCAGTGACAGCAGAAATAGACCTGATCAGCGTCTCATGGAGGATGGAATGTGGGATGAAGCAAATGCAGAGAAGTTGAGGTTAGAAGAGAAGCAACGAGCTGTGAGGAGGCAGAGAGAGGCCGAGGCAGAAAAAGCAGCAGCAGAGGGTCAGTATACATACACTACAGCCCTACATACACTGAAGTCTGTAGAAAGTACCAAGTATTCTCACTCAATAACATTTTTGTTCTCGTTGAGAGGTAACAATTGCCATTTAACTGCATGTTATTTGAGTGAGATTGTCAACAGTTTTGGTGAGAGTACTTGCTATTTTCTAGGGACTAACCATCACAGTTAGGTATAATTAATTTGAAAGAAAAAGGGTAGGAGGAAGCAGCCTCCTAGGAGAAAGGCCTTATCAGAATCCCATAGTTTGATAAAAATCTTACTAGCATAGTATTAATTAGTACTAGCATAGCGCTAAATAATTGAATTAAAAACTAAGTATACCAATTTAATAAGCAAAATTCTTAATTCATTTCTTTCATCCTATACACATAATACATAAAAATATGCAGCAGTCAAGCAGGTTATTGCTTAAAAACAACACAAGCAATTAGAAATCGAGGGCTACGGGGCATTTCAGTACTTGTGCAATCTCCGCGGGTGCAATTTTGGCACATGTGCAATCTACGCCACGCCTACTAATGGCACATCTTTGCAGGCTAAGCATTTAAAGATGTTGCAAAAAAGGTGAGCGAGGAGAATGCACATGTGCCAAAAATGCACCCGCGGAGATTGCACTAGTACCGAAATGCCGCGTAGCCCTCGAAATGATAGTCAAACATATTGCAAAAACAATAGAGCTAAAAAACTATTGACGCGCCATCTGGTGTTTTAGTTCAAAAGGGGCGTGGCCTCTTCGCCGAGAAAGGATTGCCCTATACTGATAGCATTGGGGTGCTTCTTAATTATTTTTTTACTCAAGCTGTATGTACGATATCACTACAGTGATAATTGATTTAATAACTTTGGGGTGTTAGGTATTCATAAAAAATATATCCAAGGTGCATCAACGTTTCTGTGCTGCTGTCACTTTGATTTAAAGTCAAAATCCTATCTCGGCTATCATTGCTATCCTTTCTCGGCACATTTGCTACAGTGTTGCCAAGCCATTTTTTTCTTCTATTACAGAATTTAAAAATGAACAAAGACAATTTAATTTACATGACTACTAATCTGAGTCGTTAATAAACTCATTGACAGAACAATACTGTACATATAATAAAAATGTTTTTAAGCTTTTTTTAAACATAATTTGATCTGGTTCCTTTCTTAAGATGCATGGCAGGTTATTATAAATGTTTAGAGAACCACAGAAAGGACCCCTATTGTACATTTCCATTCTTAAAGCTTACATAATGATCAAAATGATAATGATTATGATAATTTTGTGTTTTATTTTACAGGCCGTCCTTACCCTCCATATGAACCTATTTGGTTTAGAAAAGAAAAAGAGAAGGTAACAGGTAATGTTGGTTACATTTACCAGGGTAAATACTGGGACTGCAAAGACAAGCAAGACTGGAGTATGTGCCCGAACATCTATTAAACTTCCCTCTATCTCTATCTCACACTCTCTATCTTTATCACTCACTCGTACATTTGAAAAATGTTTAAAATTTAGTTACGTGCTATGTTGGGTACTAAGTTATGTTTCTATCATAATATAACAATGTTTTAGTAAAATTGAAAATATATAATATATTAGTACTCTATATAGATACAGTATTAAGGAAAATAAACCATCTCAGTTTGGTATGATAAATTTGTAAGAAAAGGATAGGAGAAACCAGCAAGGGCCTTATTATAGTGAAGAGAGTCCCACAGTTTGATGAAAATCTTGCAAGCACAGGTAAAAAAGAAAAAAAAGAAAAGAAAAGAAAGAAAAGGCTATATATTGGATAGCTTTTGGCACTAAACTACAAGAGGAACAGTTTGTTTTGCCTTTTTCAGTCCTGACAGACTTGGAGACAAACTATGAATGAATTTAAAAGGACTGACAGAGGCAAAATATACTTACTTTTGAGTTGTGCCAAAAGCAATTTCTTTTCTTTTTTTTTTTTAATTTCTGTGCTAGTTAGATTTTCACCAAACTATAAGACTTTTAATTTGAGCACTCTAAGTGGTTTGTTTAATGGTTTGGACATATAAAACGGTAGAAACTGTTTAAACAGGTTATAGTATAAATGACTCAAAGTCATCGTGGCAAGATTTCTCCTGACTAACTCACTACTACCACTAGTTGTTGTTATTTTTCCAGACTAGAAATAATAAATATTGTAATATATTTAAGGAAAAAAACCAACAACTTAATATTGTAATTGTTAATTATTTAGTGTGTAAGAAATTATATTGACAACGATGGTAAAAGTGACTAAATTTCTACAGTTTTCAAATGTACTTCCTCCTCACACAAAAAAATGCATTGGTCACCCATATGTATGGAAGTAAACTACGGCTTATTTTATGCTATAATGTAAATATTATATAATATGGAGAGTTTCTCAATTATTATAATTATTATATAATGTAGGCGGGGTGTTAATTATTTGTTAATTAAATCCATATAAATATTAATATATAAAAAAAATTAATCATTATTAACATTTTTAACCTAACTCTGATGTTTAAAAAAAAATGTTTAAAATAGGGAGGGGGGGGGGATATTATAGTTCAAGTATATAATCAAATTATATTATGTAAATTAAAAGTTTTGATGTATTTTTTTTTCTATAATTTTTATAAGTTTGCATAAATTAAAATTTACTTTGCCTTCAAAAAAACATTTTTAAATTGAACAAAATAGTATTTAGTCAGCTAAAAGGTTCAACTTTGAATTTATTCCTTAGAAAATTATTATTGTTATTAATTTATTTTGTATATATTTTTGCACTTGATACATAGAAATTTTATATAAAGTTATGCGTTTTTTTCAATGCAATATTTTGTTATAATTTTCCATCACTTTTTTTCTCATTATTTTTTTTTCTCATTATTATTTTTTTTTAATTGTATTTAAAAATTTCTAATATATAACTTCATTTATTAACTCCCAAAGTAAATTTTAATGAAAAATCACAAAATATGTTACTATACATAAATATTCTCTTAAATTAAATAATTATTAAAGGTTGTAGGTTTATAGGATTAATAGGTTTTACATCCTCCAGAGCGGCTAATAGTTCTTTAGAAATAATATTGAGGGGGAGGGGGGAGGGGAGTTTAAAATTTATTTTTTACTGAAATCACAGTAACCTATACAATAGTTCATCTCCTATAGCGGAAATGTTAGATCGAATGCGCGCCATTCAAGGAGACTGCAGAACTAGACACTATCATTTGAAGTACATTACTTCGTTCAATCTGACATTCTCAGTATAGGAGATAACGTACTGTGAGCTGAAATAAATTTATTTTCAAACTTGCATCACATTATTAAAAACTTTACACTAATCATTTTCATGATTACATTTATATTTAAAGCTTTAAAAAAAAAAAAGTACTAAGCTTGTCCATAAAGCTTTTTTTTTTTTTTTTTTTTTTTTTTTTTTTTTTTTTTTTTTTTTTTTTTTTTTTTTTTTGCCATTTTGAACATGAAAATATGATGATCACCTAATCGTTGTGGTGCCTCTATAATGTCCGATGTCCATTTGTCTTAGGGAAAAAAAATGCTACGAATTAACAAATAGAAAATTCCAAAATTTGGGGTCAATCGGACAATTTTATTTTCAAGATCAAGTGGGCATTGGACAATAGTGTCACCATGACTTCATGCTTTTTTTAATAGAATTGCACTTTTTTTTTTCTTTTTTTTTTTTTCCATGGCAGGTATATGAACAAGCATACTGCTTAACTGTTATTATATTTATACCATAGTATAAATAATGTATTAAACATTGCATTTTCAGAGTTAGGTTAAAAAATAAAAAGTAAAACATAAATATAATATAACAAATTAAAAAGCTAAAAAGATGTATCATAAGTACTGTGATATGGATTTTGTTAGTTTAAAAAATATATAAATCATGATAAAAAAAAAATCTCTCCAGAAAAAAAATACAAGAATAAAATGAAAAAAAAAAAAAATTAAAAATATAATGTTATGCCTTGTAACATGGATATTTAACATGTAACATGTAACATGTAACATGTAACATGGATATTTTTAGCTAAATGTACTCTGGGCTTTATTGTAAATATATAATCCTTCGTAATAATGTAAGCTTAATGAAAATAATACTGGATTTTATAGCAATGTATTTATATTTTGTACCAAAAATCATGTGAATTTTAATTGTAATATGCTTAGCTTGTTAAGTGCTGTCTTATTTATTTGATATAAACAATAATTTACTAACAGTGAGTAAGAACCAACATGTTTTTTTTAAATTGCATATTCTATAAGAAAGTTATCCTGAATCAATCTATGTAATTTTTTACCCAAGTATTTTTAATTAATTTTTAAAAACTGACATGACGTAACTTTTAAATTCAAAAGTTGGTGACAATTTTCAAAAATTAATTAAAAATATTTCATGAACTCAAAAATTTAAAAATTGCACATTAATATATTCTGGACAATGTCCAATTTTAGAATATGCAAAAAAAAAGAAAAAAAAAGCCCCAAATATGTGTTGGTCTTCCTCATTATATGTTAGAAAAAATTATGATTTTTTAATCTTAATACAGTACTATAATGATATCAGAAAATTAAAATATAAAATGATATTTATTATGAGTATACATAGAGTAGAATTAAATATCATACTGAATTGTATGAATTATGTGGAATATAGTACATTCTGAATTGTGTCATCAGAATTACATAAATTTAAATTTACCTTTCTCTACACCAAAATATGGCTTAGAAAAGCAACATATATTTAATTTCACTAAATCAAACTTGAATGATAATTTTATTCTAATTTTTAGTAAAGTTTATATTAGTAGCACTTAACAACAAAAATAATAATTGCTTGAAAATGTAACCATTGCTCAAAAATTCACACACCACTATATTCTGGTGTAAGCTTAAAATGTTACTTTTTAAAATTCATTTCTACTTTTGTTACAAAATATTTAAAACTAAAAAGAATTCCAGTAATAAATAAAAAAATCCTATATAAAAAAAATCAGTCCAAAAACTCTGTGCACTTAGAAAAAAAATATATATATATTGCATATTTTAAAAATGCATAAAAAAAAATAATAATAAAATTTAGAAATAAATATAATGAAAAGCTTTGCCGCCAAAATTTTGTTTTGAGTTTTTGGTTCTTTGTTAATTGTTAATAATGACTTGTGATGAATAATGAAAACAACAAACTGTTATCGTTTTTGTGATGTGTGATATCTGAATGCTCTTTAAAATGATAGAAATTATTGTAAAAATATGATTTTTGTGCATTTTTTTAGTCATTTTTTTATGTTAATAATAATTTTTATATAGTCTAAGAGGTTGGCCCGAATAAGTACTTAAAAATATTATACCACATAAATACCACATAAGTTATAAATTAAACCATAGTTATGTTGTTGTTTTGTTATCATTGTTTCAACAATGAAATGTGCAAACTTGACTTTGGTTTAACTAGAGATGCAGTGCTGCAAAGTTGATTAATTAAAATATTGTAATATTCTCTTTTTCCACATAATGTTATTAAATATAACATATTTTTATATGATTTTTTGAGATATTTTTTTATTGTTATAGATTTTGAGTGACCCAGAATTTGGAAAAGTATGATATCTTGGGCTCTAATTTAAAAAAAACTTTGCTTGTCAGTGCAAACAATAATTTAAAAAGTTTTTGACGATTTAATAGAAAAGCACATAGATTCATTAGTTGTTTTTTTTTTTTTTTTTTTTTTCTGGCATTGAGCCTTATTGTGTGAATATTCAATATTTAAATTAAATCATCATTTAAAATAAGTTAATTATCCCCCTAAACTAAATAGTAAATAGAAAAATGAAAAGTCCAGTTTTTCCCATATAGGTAAATGTAATATCAATTTATGCCAATTATTAGGACGTAAATGTCTTCAAAAATGTTACTATGTATGGAATTTAACATAACACAATTTTTATTCACTATAGTCAGAATAATTACTTAATAACGTTTTTAAATGAAAAATTTGCTGCTAAAAAAAAAAAATAAGAATGAAAACGAGGATTAGAACTGAATGAAAACGTTATTATAAAAATGTGACAAAAATGCACAAAAACATAAAAAATATATATCTATCATTTTTTTCTGTCCATGTAATTTTGTTAAAATTGTAATGAAATAAAAGAGCACTGTATGAAGGAGAAGAAGAAAAATTAAAGAAAAATTTGTAAATGCGCGCTGAAAATGAAAAATAAATATATTATAATCATTGTTAAATATATATATTAGGAAAAACATTTTAATTATTTTTGTTTCTTTGTTCATTTTTTTATATAGATAAATATTTAAATATATATCTAAATATAAACCTTTATTTTTAAGTTGTTTATTTTTTGTTGAATAAATGTGGAGTTATAAAAACAAAATGAAAATTGCTAAAAATGAAAGAATTGGAAATAATACACGTCTTAATTGAGAATTAATACTTCTGTTATCGTAAATTTAACGATTATATAATTTGCAAAAATAAACCTTTTAAATTTTTTAATTTTTTTGAAAGTCGTGTATTAAGGGTGAAAAGAATATTGTGCAATTTAATTCCACTTATATGCTGTCACCTAATTAATTAATTTATTAATTATTATGTATTTTAAGTGATGATTTATAAACACCTGCATTGCAAAAAAATAAATGTTTTCAAAAAAAATGGATGTGTTTTTATTTCTGATGCCTATTTTATTTGCTACATATTCTCTCATTATCTTGTAAATAGTAATATTTTGTAAAATTAAACCTTTTTATGAACCTTACGTATCGCTATATATTCATTGTCGATCATTTTTTTCCCCGCAAAAGTAAATAAGAAAAACACACCTGTTTGAAACTTTCAAAACTTTTTACGTTTTCGCGGTTTCAAACGACGAACGATAAAAAAGTGCGCGAAATCAAAAAACGCGGGAAGAAACATGTGTTTTCCCATGTTATTACGTCAATGTTAATTTTTTCGTGTTTTTTATTATATTTGACTAATTATTACATGGATAAATTATAGAAACGTGGTCATAAACATCAATCCTATAATAATCAGTTAAGTTAAGTTGATATTGAAAGCTTTAAAGTATCAAAAATGAGCTCACTTCTGTCGGCTGAAATCGCGGCAGCTTGTAACGCTCTTGGTTATTTTAATGGAACAAAATACTTAAAAGATCGATACTGTTTTGGTAAGTTTAGTTAGTTTATTATATGTTTGGTAAATTGTCATGTTTTGCTATGGATACATAAATAGGTTCTGTATGAGGGATTTAAAACTATACGCATCATAATATGACATACATTTTTATATGACTGTTTGGTACCGGTATCGGCTATATACTTTCACAAACTTTTAAATTGATAATATATATTATTATACTGTCGTTCCGGTCTAACTTTTTTAATATATATAGATTATACTGTTTCGTATTAAAGAATCAAATTTTATACCTTATTTATCTCAAAATTAAAAGTATTTACAGTTTGTAAAGGCACAAAATAATTTAAATATTCTAGAAGGCTCTGTGGAATGTGTAATTTTAATTGTGAATTTTCCCAATTTTGCCATTCAACATTTTATTTATGACCACCAAAATGACTTCTTGAGAGAAAGTAGTACACAAATGTTAAATATTATATTTGACTAATTTTGTTGTTGTATTTTTATACAGAGACAGTGAAAGAGTTGATCCGACACTTACGACGTGACACACGACGTCATGATGCCAGATTGTTGCTCGGAGAGGCCAAAGTTTTACAGAAAGATCTTCTACATTTGCTAAAAGATCATCACGAAGATAAGGAGCTCTTTAATGTATTACTCAGGTAAACTTAACTGGGCCAGTTTATAATATTAGTGCTAATATATAGGTAATAAATATGGCCTGATATACATTTTATCTTTTAAAAATGACCATAAAAAAAGAAGTTCATTTATTAGTACTTTCTGCATTAACAACAAAATGCTGTTCGTAAACCCTGTTCTCTGCACCAAAAATGACGATCGCCTTTGGTTATTCAAATGGAATGCACATTTTTTGGTGCAAGAGAACAGGGTTTACGAACAGCATTAAAATAATTCATTTGAAACAAATTAATGAAAAGTTTGTTTTATTTTATTCAAAATATTCTATTAAAATACAGTATGGTAATTGTTCACCCTCTTGGTTGGGTTAACTCATGATTATGTTTAGGGGTCTCTCTCAATGCACACCATCTGATTACAAGGGTTTGAAACTGTGTGACCACATGCTCATAGAAATTTGTTTGAAGCTGATAAACCTACCAGAGACTGAGCAATGAGCCCCAAACCAGAGCGTCATCCTCCCATTTAAAATACATAGAACCTTATGTGATGCTCACAATGTTAAAAAAATATTTGAGAGAGAGAGAGAGAGAGAGAGAGAGAGAGAGAGAGAGAGAGACCATACCATATTCTACATAAAACTTAATTATATGTCTCTGATATGTAATGTTGTAGACTGCTCGTAAACCTGACGCACCCCGTGCTGCTGTTGTTTCAAGAACAAGAGCCAACAGATCCTCATGAACGTCAACTTTACCTCAGTATCTTGTCACATCAACAAGAGTACAAGCTGGCCTTCATTGACGATGCAGTCATGTCGGTACTAGCTCTCAAACTGTCATCATTACTGGAAATTGTACGTACATACATCATATCGTGTCGAATATCGATGTTGTTGCAAGGAATATGTGTAACTAGTAAATGCTACCTTTTTACCCTATTGTTTATACGTTCATCATGTAGACTATAATGAGAGCAGTAAAAATATGTATCACAATAATTTTTATTATTTTTCTTTCGTGGTGTTTTGAGGGTGTTAAGAAAATGTCTTAGCAGTTATGAGTCATACTAAAACAAGTCAGGGGAAACGTTCCCCTCATTTCATATCTCAGAATATTCAGAGTGGGGCGCAACCAATATTGCGCGGAGCTGTTGCTCCGTTGCGCGTTGCTGAATCAGTGCGAAAAAGTTTGAAAGTTTTTTTTGGAATGGGCTAATCTTACGAAACCACGGTGCTTTCAAAGTAAATATTATAAGCATAAACCGTGCGCCCTTTGCATTACTTTATACATTTATTATTCTTATTTATGAGTTTATTCGTTTATTTATTTATTTATTATTATTTCTATTTATAGTTTATTTATTTATTTATTTATTTTGTGAAAGATTGCTTTCCATAAAGGGATTGGGTTGAATTTTCATGTACAGTTTATTTGCGTTCTCTCTCTCTCTCTCTCTCTCTCTCTCTCTCTCTCTCTCTCTCTCTCTCTCTCTCTCTCTCTCTGAAGTACGGTGATAAGATGAAATCAAAAAACGTTGCGGCTTTTGTGTTTTTCCAAAGGTAAATGCATGGGTTACACTAGGCCATAGTGCAGGGACGGATTGGACGCCGAGACTTCGAGGATTTCTCGACAGGCCGCGGCAAAAGTGGGCCGCCGTTGGCCGAGTCAGCAAGAGAGAGAGAGAGAGAGAGAGAGAGAGAGAGAGAGAGAGAGAGAGAAAACAAAGAATGCGATGAACTTCCGCCAAGTAAATTTAATCAATATTATATAAATATTGCTTCTTTTTTTTTTCGTTTCTAGCCAGTTTTTCTTTTTTATTTTATTTTTAAATTACTATAATATATTTTTTTTCATGTATAGCAGTTTGGAATTGTTCTGCTCAAAATTAAATTTCATTTTTAACATATAAAGAAAATAATCATCTTTCAAAAAATTAGCCTAACTTTAGCATTATTATTATTATTTAATTATCCCTAATAAATTTGCGCTGAAAAAACAGCCACAGTGGTGTTAAATTTTACGTTCAAATTTTCTTGCATCACAAATGACCACAAAAGCTTGCAATGAGGTTCATAATTATTACAATTTTTCATAAAAGAACAAATAAAAATAAATAAATAAATAAATAAAAACTGAGAAAAAATTTGCAATTGTGACTTTTTTTTTTTCTTCGCTAGTGAATTTGAAAATATTTTTTTGCCATTCAAACATAGGAAAATGTTAACGCAAAATTTAGAATAAATTTTAAAAAAAGCAAAAATTATTTTATATATTTTTCAGAATAATAATCTTATAACATTATATACATTTAGTTGCAAGTATGCCGCATCCACAAGGCATATTATCATTACTAGTTCATAATCCAATATCAGAAGCAAAATTTTGGGTCATAAGTTGTAATAACAAAACAAACAGACAAATAAATAAATAAACGAATAAACTCATAAATAAGAATAATAAATGTATAAAGTAATGCAAAGAGCGCACGGTTTATGCTTATAATATTTACTTTGAAAGCACCGTGGTTTCGTAAGATTAGCCCATTCCAAAAAAAACTTTCAAACTTTTTCGCACTGATTCAGCAACGCGCAACGGAGCAACAGCTCCGCGCAATATTGGTTGCGCCCCACTCTGAATATTCTGAGATATGAAATGAGGGGAACGTTTCCCCTGACTTGTTTTAGTATGACTCATAACTGCTAAGACATTTTCTTAACACCCTCAAAACACCACGAAAGAAAAATAATAAAAATTATTGTGATACATATTTTTACTGCTCTCATTATAGTCTACATGATGAACGTATAAACAATAGGGTAAAAAGGTAGCATTTACTAGTCCTTTAACAAAAAACTAGATAAACATATTGCTATGTGTGACAAATATCGAGATAACATTATGCTTCATGTGACTAAAAAAGAGTTACATATATTTCTCGCAACAACATCGATATATAAAGTACTGTAGCTGTCACATTAGACTTACAATTCTGCATATGTAACTTGACTCTTTCATATCATTGCAACAATCAAAATAAGTTGATGTGGTTGATGAAATCTTACTACCAGTGTGAAAGCTATGTAGTAAGTTTATATTTTTATTGTTTGTTTATTTGTTGCCAGTATAATTTATTTTTATTGCCCCCTACTTTGTTACTTTTGGAATATTGATTTATATTTAATTATGCAAAAGAAAAGGAGTGAGGAAACCAGCAAAGGCCTTTACCATAGTGAAGAGAGTCCCATAGTTAGATAAAAATCTTACTATAGCATAGGTAAAAGAAAAAAAAAAAAAAAAACATTGGATAGCTTTTGGAACTATCCAATATGTGTTAGTTGTTGTTTTTCATCTGTATGCTAGCAAGATTTCTGTAAAACTGTGGGACTCTCTTCACTGTGGTAAGGCCCTTGCTGGCGCCCTCTATCCTTTTATATCATCAACCTAACCACTATGATTTATTTTCCTTAATTTTGCATGCATTTAATGATGTGATGTTTTACTGTACAGGAGTGGACAGAGAGAGATGAAGATACTAACTTGACAATAGAACGTATGCTTATCTTGGTACGTAACATACTTCAAGTACCAGCAGACCTAAGTGAGGAGCAGCGTGCAGATAATGACGCTAGCATCCATGATCAGGTATAGTAACTACCAAATATGTCGTCTGTTTATGTAGTTTGAGTAAAATATTTGATAATAAAACAACAACCATATACAGTATATTAACTATAAATTTGATCCTATCTGCCAATGATCTATCTATACATTAAATAATCTTTGCATTTTAATAATTTTCAATTTAACGTGCTCTTATTGTTCTACTATTTTCTTTCAATGTATTTATTTCAATTTTTTAACATTTTAAATATAGAGATAAATTTTAAAATTCAAGGATTGTAAGATTGAGCTGAAGCTGACAGGGATGCCTTGCATGTGAGGGAAAAAATTTGTTGAAAAAGAAAATTCGAAAAAAAAAAATACCGATAGCTAAATATAATTGTTTTTATGTCCTGTTGTTTTCAGGTGTTATGGGCCTGTCATACATCTGGTATCAATGCCATCTTCCTGTACCTGGCATCCACAGACACTGAGCAGCCTTTCTATATGCACATTCTTGAGGTAAGACACACTAAATAGTCTTTCTTGTTGGAAAGAAAAGGATATGAGAATATATCAAGGGTCTTAACAGAAGAGGGTCCCATAGCTTGGAGAAAATCTTGCTAGCACAGAGATTATAAACACATATTGGATAGCTTTCAGCAGTAAACTTCAAGAGGAAATGAAGTGTGTCTTTGTCTGTCCTTACAGACTCAGTGAGAAAGTATTTGATGAGCTTTTGTGTAAAACTTTATCCAGAAAACTAAAACTTTCCCCATAGGATTATTAAGAGGTGTCATATTATGTTTCCCATGTGGAACGTTTGTGGTGTGGGAAGACTTATTTAATATTATTATTACCAGGGTTCAAATTAAAGTAGTTTGAACGAGTTTTGATATTATTTAAACGCTGTTTTTGTGGTACCTATAGATTCCTTATTTCTTTACGCTCCTATTGATGCAATACAAAAAAATTTAGTTCGAAACGCACATAAAAATTTAGCCGCAAAGTCGAGCAGTTTCCTCATTCAGCATTGGTTAATGGCTGAAAAATCTATGCTCCCTCCTCAGGAGATCATTCATATTTCAGTGAAAGATGTATTTATATGGACTCAAAAACAGATAAATAAGCTCTTTGATAAACAAAAAAACTTTTAAAAGCTTTAAACTAAATTTGGTTCGAAACGCAATTAGAACTTTGTGACTAAAAGAGATGAAAATGAGAATTTTTTGTTGACCAGTACTTTTAATTTAGTTCTGAATTCTACCGCTATCAGTGACGTTTGGCGCTGCAGTGGCCGAATCTTGACGATCGCGGGAGGAACGAGATATATACGTTAATTTAGCTAATAAATGTTAATAAAACTCTTGCAAATGTACTTAATATGTATTAACTTCATTATAGTTAATTAATAAATGTACTGAGAAGCAAAGAACAGTGTTTGATTAGAAAATAATTACAAAGAGCAATATATATATGAGCAGCCGGAAAATTTATCATGAGCCCTAGTAGCACAGTTGGTAGAGCGCTGCTCATTGCACCACGAGGGTCAGAGGTTCGATACCAATTTACGGCAAAGTTTTTAATGATCAAATTTCAATTAACTGAGCGCCAAATTTCAAATAATTTAAAAATCAGCTGTTGTCAACCTCGTTCAAACTACTTTAAACCTCTTTTTTTTTTTTTTTTTTTTTAACGTTTTTTTTTTTTCCTAATTTTAACAATAATAACATAAAAATAATAAAATAATAAACTCACATATTTTTTAGTCATTTGAAAAAAAAAACATAAAATATCAATTTTATAGAGGTTATGTATTCATAGTAATTATAGTAATACAAGTAAATTAAGAATTTCGACTGTTATTAATATAGTATTTTGGCTTCTTCTCTCTCTCTCTCTCTCTTTTTGCTTTGTTTGCTTTTTTTTTTTTTTTTTTTTTTTTTTTTTTTTTTTTTTTTTTTTTTTTTTTTAAACCGAGTTTTTTAAAAATCTTATTGCCCGTTGTTTTTTTTATAAAAAACCGCCCAGCAAAAATCCAGCTTTAAAAACCTGGTCGAACCCTGATTATTACTGAAATATTTTTACCTTTGCATGTCATGCTATTTTTAAAATACAGTATACCTACTGTAATACTACAGTGACAAAGCAGTTTTTCAGATAAAGATGCGAGGTCACTGTAGTGTATAGGCATTTTGCCTTTTTCTCATCACCCATTGGGTTACTTACTTGTTGTTTTTGTATTTTTTTTCTTTTTATATTTGTACACTCACAATTTACACCCAATAAAGAACTGTTATTATTATTATACATGAAGAAAAATTATGAATACAAATATGCTAGGACATATAAAACACCCTGAATAATTAACTTCAGCACTATCTTATATTATTAGATTTTGTCACAAATGCTGCGAGAGCAGAACCCTGCACAGCTGGCAAGTGCAGCCGCAGCACGCAGTATGGAGGAGCGACGTAAAGATGAAGACGAGCTCATCAAACTGAGGAAGGCAGAGATGGAAGCAAGACAAGCTAAAATCAGACAGCTCAAGGGTTCCAGGTAGGATATTGCTGCTCACAGCCAAGTGTTCTTGTTTGTTAATTATACTGATGGTAATTAAGATAATCTGGTCTGGTGCTCATCTAAAATTAATAATAAAATTAACACATTGGATAACTTTTGTCATTGAACTTTAAAAGAAATGGAATGTGTTTTGTCTTTGTCAGTCTGTACAGAATCGGAGAGAAACTATGAATGTATTTATGTAGTATTATTATTGGCTTACATTTATAGCCAAGGTTCGTGTGATAGGGTTGAAAATGCCTGCCTTAAATAATTATTATCAAGTTCATCAGCTTCTGGCAAAACAGCTTCTCTCAAAACCGCATCTGTAAACATGATGAACTATTTTATTTGAAAAACAGACTATCATGTCGTTCTTGAGTCACTAGTGCACCTGTTGCAGGTCATTTTTCTACCCTCAATAATAATTTATTTTGTGGGAAGGGGATGAGTTAACAGCAAAGATGGGAGTATTTAATATGACAAGCTGAAATATTGGAGTACTGTATAGTAAAAAGTTGTGTAATGAGACATATTTTTCAGGCACTCCAAGTTTGGTGGCACGTATTACTTGAAGAACGTCAAATCTGTGAGTGACAGAGATGTGATTTACAGCAAGCCTCTGCACACCCTTGAGAAAATGGACTTTGACCTTAATAAGGTAAAGTATAATGTCAGCTAAATGTTCACACAATGTGACACAATTTCTTACTACAAGTTTCAGTGCAAATTGTTTCATAGCAATAAGTAACTTTAATAAAACTGAAAGTAGGGAAATTGTTTGTTTTCTGATTTTTGGGACTTTTTTTTTTTGGGGGGGGGGGGGGTAGGGGGAAAGGATGATATTAGAATTTGGAAAAAAAAAAAACTTAGAAAGCTGTTTTATTGCTAAAAAATTAATAAATAAAATGAAAGTGAAAGTCCAGAAATTTACAGGTGCAAGAAAAATTAGAGCAATTTCATTTTGTTGTAGAAAAATAATAATACATGCAAATGCACCCTAATTCTTGCCAATCAACTGTTTCACCATGATTCATAACATTTGTATTGATTCCAGACAAAAGTAAAAACTCCAAAGAACAGACGTCCAGAGACAACAGAACAGTTAGAACGTCGCTCTGCCTACAGCATCCGCCTGTTCCTTAAGGAATTGTGTGTGGAGTTCCTTAATGGTGCCTACAATTCAATCATGTTCCACGTTAAGGTTCGTTACAACTTGTAAAGTATTGTCTGTTTTACGGATTTTTTTTCCAAAGTTATTTTGGTTTAAAGAGACATTAGATGCATTTTTAATTTTACTTTACTGTATTTGAAATCTAAAAATACACACATTTTGTTGGAACACTAACTACATACATACATACATATCATGACGCTATTAATCCCTTTCGGGGTAAGCCAACAACACAGATGTTTTATCCTGACCCAGTGATAGACCTCCACAACTTCCTATCCTGACATACTTCACTTGCTTCCGCCAGTCTCATACCTTGTTTCATACATTTCCTTTTGCATTTCATACTGCGTACATTCTTATTTTTCAAACATCTTCCAACCACCTCAGACCATGATGTTTTAGGCCTGCCTCTATCTCTCCTTCCATCCACTCTACTATGAAATACCTGCTTTGCTATTCTTTCATCACCCATTCTCTCAACATGACCAAACCATCGTAATACACTGTTCTCATACTTCTCAGTCACAGTTTCTTTTACTCCACATTTCTCCAACACCCAAGTATTCCTTACCCTATCTAATCTTGTTTTACCACACATACTTCTGAGAAAACTCATACCAACAGCATTCACCCTACTCATATGCCTACTCTGACATACCCATGATTCAGAACCATATAAGATAGTTGGGAGTAAGACAGAATTGTACACTGTAAGTTTTGCTTTGTTTGATAAAGCATCACTCTTGGCCAATCCTGCCATGCTGCCAACTACTTTCCTACCTGCCGCCACTAACTAATTTTTCTATTTTACAATAATACAGTAAAGCTGTAACTTTTGTGAAAGCATTGAGAGATTTTAAAAACTGCAATTTTATAATCATAAAATTTCACAGAATCAAGAGCTTGCTCTATTATTGTACTGAACTCTTATTTTTAATTGAAGTAAAAAAGTTGACTTGCAGCAAAGATTGATGTTTTTATTCTTCATATTTTGTTGTACAGGATGCTCTGGTGCGTCAACGTGGCCAAGACAACGATGAGTCTTACTACTTGTGGGCAATGAAGTTCTTCATGGAGTTCAATAGAAATTATAAGTTCAGAATTGAACTTGTCAGGTACTGTATTTTTTCAATGTAAATTTTAAAACAAATTTTGTGATTGCATACAGGGCTACTGACCTTAAAAAATTAAATCAAAAACATAAAATTCATGAGATAGGACCATGATTATTGATCATATTATAATAACATATTGTCGTGGCCGCGCCCAAAGGGCGTACTTGCATTTGGCTACTTTTACGCAAAGGGCGTGCTTGCATTTGGCTACTTTTACGCAAAGGGCGTACTTGCATTTGGCTATTTTCACGCAAAGGGCGTACTTCTTGCATTTGGCTAATTTCGATGCTGCGCGCGCATCCGCCATAAGCTTAACATGTAAAACCGAGTGCAAGTACGCCCTTTGTTGTACTGGACAAAAATGCAAGTACGCCTTTTGTAAGACGACCTTGAAATGCAAGTATGCCCTGTGGGCGCAGCCACGACGATATACATAGTATGACCCTCAATCTTTTCTGTTACAAACTGGGGTTAACAAGTAAAAAAATAATAAAACAAAAAACTGTAAGGTTGGCAACTTAAGGAATTCATGACGTCATAAAAATCAGTTCTACGATAGAAATTGTAGTAAGGATTGCATACTTCACAAGTTTTTTCCCCAGTTTGTGAGTTTGCAGAAGGGTTAAAGGACATAATATGTATGTATACTGTTATAGTATTATTTCATAATTTATCATTGGGCGTTTTTTTTTTTTTTTTTTTTTTGTGGAGGCTAGTATCTTTTAAATTATTTTACTATGGATTCCTATGAAACAAGAAATCTGACTGTGAGTGTAACATTGCAGTGAGACCATGTCAGTGCAGCAGTTCCACTGGGTGCAGACGCAGCTGGATAGATGTCATGAAATGATGGTAGCGCTCAAGAAGGGACGCAAGAATTGGGTCAAGCGTCAACATTTGGCACTCAGAGCTTACCAGGTAAAATACTGGAGCATTTTAATCCATTTTTACTCTGATATAAAGCCTCAAATATATTTCAATATTTTGTATCTATTGCGTCAAAATGTTTCAAGTGAAATTATCACTAGCACTCCGAAAGTTCCATCTCAGACAGTAAACCCTACGTAGATGGAACGTTTGACAAGCTCGTGATAATTTCACTTGAAACATTTTGACACAATAGAGATGATGTACACTTTTTTCCCCTCTCTTAACTGGTGATGGGTCCTGAAATGTTTTGATTCATGTTTCTTTAAATGGCATTAAGAAGAAAGGAATTAACTTTTGAATTTTAGAGACAAAAAACCTTTCTGACTAACACCCTTTCAATAGACATTAATGTTGTTCGTAAACCCTGTTCTTTGCTCCTAAAATGACGATCAGCTATGGTTAATCAAATGGAATGCGCATTATTTGGTGCAAGAGAACAGGGTTTACGAACAGCATTATTGTGTTATAAAATTTTACTATATGTTGCATTATAAATATGGTATACATTTTGTATGTAGACTTAATAATTAATGCAATGCATACAATTTATCAAAATATTAGTATTTTAGGCCATCTAAAGATCTTAGGAATCTCAAGACCCTATATATTTCTAACAGTAAACATAGCTGGATATATTAAAGAACATAATCCGCTGCGGTTAGGTATGATATATTTTGAAAGAAAAGGATAAAAGAAACCAGCATGCATAGTGAAGAGAGTCCCATAGTTCGGTGAAAATCTTGCTGACACAGATATAAAAAAACTAACACATTGGAAATATTTTGATAATAAACTCCAAGAGAGATGGAATATGTTATGCCTTCTTAAGTCCTTACAGATTCAGAGAGAAACTCAAAGAGTAAGCATTGTTAGAAATTTTAAAGACTTGGTGTGATTTATGTGTTTTGATGAATCACATACATAAAATTTTATATCACATTGTCTATACATCTCTTGGCAAAAGTATCAGTACATAGAGGACATGTGGGCCAACTTTATCAACTCAATGCATTTCTCATGATAAAAACCTAGATCACCTCATGCCTGATGCTTAATTTTTTGTAATAAGTCCAAATAAAAAAAGCTGCCTTGTGTTCATGAGAATGTTGTATAAAGCACCTTTGGATTTCCTTTAGATTTGGTATACTGTCCCCAAAAAAATCTGACCAAAGCGTTAAACTCTCCAAAAGCTATATAGCGAAACTTCAGTCAGATATTTTTGGGGCTAATATACATAAATAAATAGTCAATAAGTACAGTATACAGTACATAATTTCTTTATTCAAAAATGTTAATAAATTATTATAATTGTGGGGTTTAGGAATGCCAAAAATGATGTTCGAAAACCCTGTTCCCTTACTCCAAAAAATGTGCAATGCCATTTAAAAAGCATTAAGTGCTCATCATTTTCTTTAGGTTTGGGGCACGAAAAACTGGGTTTACGAACATCATTAAAATGTCTGTCTCAGAAATTATATTTTAAGAATGAATTGCAAGCTTTGTATTCACTTCTTCAGGAGCTGCTGATGACATTACTAACCATGGACAAGAGTGGTGATGAGGACGTACGAGCTTCTGCAAGAATGATCAAGAGTAACATTTTCTACGTCTTAGAGTACCGTGAGATGTCTCAGTCTTTACTGCAGTCTTATGATCCTAGCAAACTGCCTTTGTAAGTATTCAGCTTAGTACATAAGTTCAACTCTTGATTTTGTGAAGTTCAATTCCGTGAAATTTATGATTTTGTGAAATGCTTAGTTAGGTCCGCAGCAGATTTCAATATATAACCATGGCAATGTTAAAGCTCTCAATTTGGTGAAATTCCCATTTTCTGGGTCACTTGTGATTACCAGAAATTGAGAGTTTACTATATTAATTTTTGCAGTGTTGCAAAATTAGTGATGAGTTGTAACAAATTATCATTACCCCCCCCCCCCCCCCCATTCTGAAAGAGCTTTATTTTCAATGAGTTTATCCAATTCTTTAGAGCACTAAAAGAGAGATGGTAAGGAAAATAAACCACCACAGTTGGGTATGATAAATTTAAAAGAAAAGTAGAGGAGAAAGCCAGGAAGGGCCTTACCATAGTGACGAGTGTCCCCATAGTTTAGTGAAAATCTTGCTAGCACAGATGTAACAAATAAAATAATAAAACTAACACATAGGTATTGGATAGCTTTCGACACTAAACTTCAAGAGAAAACAGATTGTGTGTATGTGTTTTCTTCAGTTCTTACAAACTTGAAGACAAACTATGAATGATCTGTGTTTCTCTGAGAGTCTGTAAGGACCGACGAAGACATAACACATTCTGTTTTTACTTGGATTTTAGTGCCAAAAGCAATCTAATGTGTGTTATTTTTGTATATCTACTAGCAAGATTTTTCACTGAACTATGGGACTAAAGGACTGGTTAAGTGCTTGTTTTCTTCTCTCCTTTTCTTTCATCATTTATCAGACCCCACCTTGGTGGTTTATTTTCCTTAAATTGACTCTCCAGACCAGACAACATGCACTTTTATTTCATTAAACACTTAATGGGATTTCCAAAAATACAATTATTTTGTCCAAGAACCCAATCGTGACGCCTTAAACGTATAAGAAAATTTTCAACTTATGCAACCCACAACACTTTTTCTATTAAACATCCTAGTCATGACGTCAGCAATGGTGTGTTTTTGCCTACTTTACAATTTTCCAAGCTCGTTTGCAGAGTTACATTTCGGTAATAACGAAATTCGATAATGTCACTGAGTGTCCCATTTTGTATTAATTGAAATAAAAGTACATGTTGTTAGGCCTGGAGAGTAGCTTTAAAATTGCACAAAATGCTATTAAAAAAAAAGTTTGTAGCACAAAAATATAACTTCTATATTTTAATCCTCACATTTATTATGATACTAAAAATATGTATATTTGAATGTCAGGAACTACCTGCGAGATTTGGTGGAGACCAACCACGTGTTCTTGAAGATGCTTGAACAGTTCTGCAAGAAAAGTAATATGGTTGTACAGCGCAAGAAACGTAAAAGCAAGAAGAAGAAGAAGAAAGACAAGAACAAAAGTGAGTACATTCACAGCTGGTATTTACTAAATAAAACAAAAAGAATAACCCATCAGATTTTTATTAATTTAATACTTATTTTGCTAATTAAAAAACTATAAAATAAGCATTATATATGCTAGAAAATTAATCCCATGTTCCGTTATCTAAGTAAATTACAGAATATTTTCATTAATTTTCAAATTAACAACGTAAATGTTGGTTAAAAAAACAATTCAAAAGTTTTTAACACAGCATTTTTTTTTTAAGTGTATATTTTATTGATAAAGAAAAGGATCGAGTTATCAGCAAGGGCCTTACCACAGCAGAAGTTCCATGGAGATGTTGAAGTCTCACATGGCACAGTTTTTTGTTATAAAATAAGGTTCATTTAATAACAGAGCTTCCGTCATAATATGTTAATGACAATATCAATAAAATGAGAAAATTACTTGAGCACATCACTGAGTAGTGTCTACAGTCCGCGCCACGTAAGGATGCGACCAATAAGAGAACGCCTAAAAACCCCACCATTACCCCACCTCCTAGTGACCTTGAAAGCTTGGGCGTCTATTGGCTGCCCATAGGGGGAATCGATAAATCGCCCACATCTTTACGTGATTGTTAGTGTACTGTAGTCTTGTATGAAAGCTCTCGGTTATAAAATGAACCATACTTTATAACAAAAAACTGTGCCACGTGAGACTTCAACCTCTCCATCCTATCCTTTCCTATCCTTTTCTTTATTATAATTGATCCTAACCGCAATGTTTTTTTCCTTAAACTTACGTAAGTATATTTTATTGTGAAATCTTTTTATGTTCCTCAGATGTTGAAGAGGCAGCTTTACCTGCCAAGAAGACAAGAGATGATATGTGGGAAGAAGGAATTGCTGAAGAATTAAGTGTTGTTATTCAGGGAGACCCCACGTTACCTGATGATCTTGTACCTTATGATGCTACGCTGGATTCAACCTTTGACGAGCAGAAGTAAGTGTTTCTCTAAATCATAGTAATTTTTAAAAATTTGGGATTATTTTGAGTGGTGTTTTAACAGTGTTTAGTGTGTTAGATCAACATTATAAAAGCTTAACCATCCACACATAATCAACCCAATTAATTATGAAGGTTTGCGTGATCTAACTCATAGAGCATGGTCTAATAATGACCCAGGACATACCATTCTTAACACTAAGTTTTAACCAATAACTATGTAATGTAAAATATCACTTTTTGTGACTTTTTCCCCCCTATATTGTGTTCTTATTTTTTTATTTTTTTTTGCCATAGTCCCATCAAGACAATGTAAAATACTCTCTCACATGCAACACATCAGGTTATCACTGCCAGTAACAGCTCAAACTCCCATTTCCCAGTTTTTCATTATCTCCCCCCCTCCCCTTGTAATCTGTTTACTAATCCAAATCCTAATAGTGCTAGATTTCTATAATCTATAATGACATATTGTTCTTGTGTTTCAGGATTGAGTGTATGCGACGTATTCAAACTAGCCTCAAAGAGAAGAATTTTGAGGCGTCAATAGGTCTTCTTAAAGCTGCTATGTAAGTAAAATGATCAATAATAATATAGAAAAGTATAGAATTACCAGCAAGGGCCTTACCACAGGAGAAGTTCTATGGAGATGTCGAAATCACGTGTCACAGTTTTTTGTTATAAAAAAGTTTTAAAAAAATGTGACAGGTGAGACTTAGACCTCTCCATAGAACTTCTACTGTAGTAAGGCCCTTGCTGGTAATTCTATCCTTGTCTTTATCATTATTGATCCTAATCTCGATGTTTTTTTCCTTAAATTAAAGCAAGTAAAAATGTTTTATCTATTAATTCTGCATGAAATAAAAGAAATAACATTAAGAGTCCGGTGCACTGCTGTCCCTTAGTAGATAGGCAACTTTTCATACATCCATATAAACACATGTAAATCGTATTTTCGCGATTATTTCTCTAAAAACTGTTTCTAAAGTTTTATTTTTGGAACACTAATAGCTTTTTACAATGTCTGCGCATTGGAAGTGCGAATTTTTTCTATCGCAAAAAATACTTCAGATATAACGTTTTTTGGTTATTAAAATGCGTCAGTTACTAATATAAAACATTTAAAGCTACCAATGGGCGCTTAATTTTTTGTTCTATTTGATGGTGTGATTCAAATTCCAAATTGATAAGTAATAAGTGAGAAATTTGATAAATACGAAATTAAGTTTTGCATTTTATTTTACTTACGCCTTAGAATTATGCAGTACTGAATCACATTGCCTTGGGCTTTATTTTATTTTTGTAGACAGGACTATCATCAAAATAGTTTTACTTCTAATACATGTTGATTATAAGTCACTCGACAATATATTGTCATTATTTTTCATAGTAAAATAACATAAAGCACTGCGTATATAGGAAAAATAATTCAATAATAATGATTAATGCAAATTTTATCAAGTTCATATCAATATTTTTCAATAATATAAATCCAAAACTAATAAAATTAAATATTCTATTATGGAAAATCAAGTAATGAAAGTAATTAATTTAAATATCAAACTATTCATTTTTTTTTTTAATTTGGTTATATCTATTGTATTTAAAATATACATCAAGCATGTAATTTTTGCTTTTTACCTACCTATTGAATGAGAAATTGTCCTCGACAAGCTTTTGCATTGATCTCGGTGTAAATTGCGTGAAGTATACACGAATAAGTTTTAGATATTCCTTGATATGCAATACTAATAATAATGAATTCAAATAATTTTCACTTCAAATATAAATTACTTCCACATAATTACAAATGTTTGACCAAAAAACTACATCCAATATGACTAGACACTTTTTTTTTTTTTTTTTTTTTTTTTTTAATATTACCATTTTTTTTTTCACTGCTCTTGAAAATTGTAACTTACAAAATTAGTCTTTGTTTTGCATTAAATAATAATTATCAAATTTGATAGTACACTTTTATCAAAGCTTTAATGAGACAATAATTGAAACTAACATCTTTACTGCATGAGCTATATTAGTTTTTTTTTTTTTTTCCTTTTTGAATTTTGATAATATTAAACTTTAAAAATTATTGTTTTTTTTTTAAGGGTGCCAATAATTCTACATTATAATTAAGAATTTACTGCTACGAAGTAATAAATTAAATTTGTTGATTAAAAAAAATTAATAATAATAAAAAAAAATAATAAGAACTACGAAAACATTTGTTATGCGTATTTTGACAAAAGAAACAAAAAAAATAATAATAGTAATAATACACCAAAAATTTACAATTTCCAAAATTTTAAGCGTAAATATTGGCTTGCAAATCTTTGGTTCATTTATTTATTTGTAGTGCTAAAGCTATATATAAAAAAGCGAAACTATTTTTTGTGAACAAATATGTAAATTAAATTCATAGTGTCTAGTATAATTAATGCGTAATTTTTAATTTCCTAACAATTTTAGCTTGCTAAATTTTGCTTTTTTTATTATTATTATTCTTTTATTAGTATTATAGTATTTTGTTCATTCCATCTATCTATCATGCGTATAGAAAGAAGCAACGATATCAAGTTTTATAAAATATAAAGCTTTACTTCAACATTTATATAATATGAGTGATTCATGTTGCGATAAGAAATGCATTATCCAAACTTGGCCAGGAATTTCTCTCAATACCTTTATCGCTGGTATTTTTGTTTGCTACTATCATAGAAATATCCTGTAAGAACTTCAGTCACTTGAATCACTGGTCACGTGACTTCGATCACGGTGTTTTTCCAGAGTGCACCGGACTCTTAAACATTTAAATAACAAAATTATTTTATTGTGTACTTATTTTGACATTGCAGTGAGTTGTGGCCTGAGTTAGGCAGCAGAGAAGGTACTGAGATATCAACAGATGAGCAGTTCATTGCTCTCAAAGATGTCTTCTTTGCACAATTGCCAGGCAGTGAGTACTTAACTTCTTGTAATTATAATCAAAGGATAGGATAGGAGAAACCAACAAGCGCCTTATGACACGATGAGATCCGTAGCTTGGTGAAGATCTTAATGGCACAGGTTACACAAATATTTACAAGTAAGACGTGGGCTACAGCCCTCTTCTTCAGTTGCTTAGAGTGTAGTCACTCTAAGCAACATGTTAAGGCGCTTATTGGTTTCTCCTATCCTTTCCTTGATTGCATATTCAAACTGAAATGGTTTAACCTTTTCTAATTAATTATATCTTATATTTTTAACTAATTACATTTATCTACAAACAATAAGATAGTGCTTTATAAAATTTTGTTCTGCCCCTTTCTTATCCCCCCCCCCCCCCCCAAATAAGAAAATTATTTTTAAATAGGATCGTGTTAAAAAGAAAAAGAGAAAAAAAGAAAAGAAAAAGAGTATTTACAATAGGCCTAATTTCAATACCTATGTGACAGGCCCTCTGGATGCAGAGGAGACCCAGCCAGCAGCAGAACATTCTGCAGGGGAGGAGAGTGAAGAAGAAAGTGAGGGAGAGAGAGAAGAGGGATTCACAGAAATCTCAGAGCAGAATTTTGACTTTGAGGAGTTTATCATGAAGTAAGTCTTGGTTCATGCCCGATGTTTTTTTTTTTTTTTTTTTTTTTTTTTTTTTGTTATAGCAAAATACTTTATTTAAGGAATCTGCTACTTTCAAACCATAAAATTTTAGTGATGAATTTTAGATACCCATATTTTTCAAAAATTTAAATAAAAACTTTTTTTTTTTTTTCATTAACATTGCTAAATTATGCCCTTGCTGTTGTTTTCTGTTATCAAAATTTGTGTGCTTAAAAAGGCCTACACTATCATGTACAATGTTATTATTTGAAGGGAAGAACTAAAAATGTGTCTTGTTTTTAGGTTTGCACATCCTCGTGTGATGGCAGCATGTGGCCTTGTAGTTCGTGACTTTGACAAGCCAAACATGACTCACATTCAAGTTCACGCTGCAGTCAAATTAATGCACAGAATCTGTGTGGATTGTAAGAGACCTGCCATGGCATTCCAGGCCTCTCTCTTCAGGACTTTTCAGCGAGCAATGTGGGCACAGAAACATGGAGGACATGCATCGATTAATAGCAAGGTCAGCTGATCATTGAAAATACAATCATAGCAAATCAAAGAAGATTATTTAGAAGTATTATAATTAAAGCACGTTATATTACGCAAAAATCTTTAGTTAAAATAGATACAGTACAAAAAAGGGGAGATGCAAAATTGCAAGCTCAAGGCTGCTGGTTAAAGAATTTTTACTGCCGTGACTGGAATGCGACCAAACTCATCTGAATTACCACTATCGTCAAGTTGCGTGCACCGTGCTTTGCCCTACCCACCATCAATATATCGTATTCCATCAAACTTAAATATCACACAGTTAGTTAATTAATTAACTAAGCAATAATACATTCAATGCATCATGATACACATCAAGTAGTTCATTGGGGCTCGTCGGCACAAAGATCTAACAATTACGAGATAAAGATACACAGCTACAGTCCGCCCCACCTAAGGATGCGACCAATAAGAGAGCACCAAAAAAACTCTCCATTTAGTTAACATTACCCCACCTCCTAACAACCTTGAGTCCTTGAGTGTCTATTGGCTCCTAGCTCGATTTCGATTAATCACAAACGTCCTTAGGTGGTTCGGACTGTAGGCACCCCAGGCCATGCATCTTTACCTCGCAAAGCTGGTGACAAACTGTGGCTACTGGCTGGCGCCGGCCTCAAGCGACCTCTGCCCGACATCACAGGTTGTGGATGTAAACAAAGCAAGCTGACAACATTTGTTTTGTTTACATCCACAACAAGTGACGTCACAAGATGGAGGAGAGCAAGGAGTGCTCTGATTGGTTTTTATTATCTCCCATTCCCCAATTTTTCCTAATTCTTGTGTTTTTCTATAAAATATTTTTATTATTATTATTATTTCCCCAGGAGCTTGCACAGTTTGCTGCACACATCATGCAAAATTTTGCCAAGTACAGTCGCACCAATCCCCACATTTATATAGAGACGTTATTCTGGAAGAACTCCAGAGAAGCCCATGATATTTGCAATGGCTATGGATCATATGAAGAGTGAGTATAACTTAATTTGTAAATCATCGTAGTTTTAGGCTAAGAATTCTTATTTCTCATTGATGAGCAGCTTTTGAATTTCTTATAAGATTCAGTGTAAATGAACCTAATTTACTACTGTAACACTAAAAATATATCAAGAATCTGAAAGCAGCTCACCTGAGCGCACAATACGACCTACAAGTTAGAGTTAAATATTTCAGAATTATTTTTGAGAAAAAAGAAACTGTCTCGTTTACGCATTATATTTTGTACTGCACAAAAATAGATCAAGTTTGAATCGAAATCTTTTATTTTATGTCCATAAAGAAAATATTTGAGTTCAATTGTTTATGATTAAATAAAAATTATTGATCAAACTAAGCTGTTTTAAAGGCGTAGAACACCTTGAACAAAAAAGTTGCATAATATCCTAACAAACCTAAAAAATCAACGTTGATTTGGCCAAAGTCATTGATTTCTAATTTATTTTCAATTCACAAAATGCCGCTGGCGGTCACTGACGTCACAGCTTGCTTGTTTTAAGCGCGCGTAAACCAGGCGAGCTGTGACGTCAGTGACCGCCAGTAGCATTTTGTGAATTGAAAATAAATTAGAAATAAATTACTCCGGCCAAATCAACGTTGATTTTCAGGTTTGTTAGGATATTACGCAACTTGTTTGTTCAAGGTTCTACGCCTTTAAAAATGTCTACAGTAACAAATTATATTTAAGTACTTGCATTACCCCAGTAAGCTGCAACGCTAACTAACTAGTTAAACCTCGCTGGTGAGCTTCTGTATTATTACCCTATCTTGAAAACGTTCCCTTAATGACGTAGTTCAAATTTTTGCCGCAACAATCAACATGTAAAATGTAAGTTGCGCTGCGATCTGTGTGAAAATTTAAAAATTTCCCCCAGATCGCAGCGCCACTTTTACATGTAATTTTATATTCTTGCATTGTTGCGGCGAAAATTTGAACTACATCATTCAGGGATCGTTTTTTCAACAAAAGCTTCCTATCCTGTTTACATATCCGTGAGTTAAACCATAGTTAAGTTTTTATTTTGGTTGTTGCAACAATTTAAGAAAGATACAACTAACTAAGGTTTAACTAGAGGTTGAGGTATTATTATAAATTAATTATATTAGTATCAAATTCTTGAGACAAAAAATAATTTACTATTTTGTGACATGATGTTTACAGCTCCCACAAGTTGTACAAGGGAACTTGGACTGAGGAGCAGGAAGATGAGCTCACCAGACTGCATCAAGAACTGAGGACCAAGATGGAGAATGAAGAGGGATATGTGGGTATGTAACACACGTTTATTATTATGTTGTAGACTACTTGCAGTTTTACTAAATATATATAATATATAGATATATATCGATCTTGTTGCGAAGAAAAAGGCCTATCTCGTATTTTGTCAGGGGAAGCCAAAGGTCTATCTAGAGCGCCATCTCCATAACTTTCGGGAATGAGATAGGCCTTTTGCTTTCACTGACAAAAAACGAGATAGGTCCTTTGCTTCCCCTGACAAAATACGAGATAGGCCTTTTTTTTGCAACAAGATCGATATATTTATATCTCATCTTCTTCTCATTATCATAACTTTTTTTATTATTTATTTATTTATTTATTTATTTATTTATGTTGTTTTCCTATATACCCTATATATAGGCCTATAGCTATATACTGTACCTATATATTGCCTGTGTTAGAAATTATTTTCTCTATATCATGGTGTCCCTGTCAGTTTAAACTCATCAGTCATCTATATCTCCCATTCCCGAATTTTTCTTTATTCTTGCTCGTTTCTATCAAATCTTTTACAATAGTTTTATATATATATATATATATATATATATATATATATATATATATATAGGCCTATATACAGTATGTATAGGCTATATATAAATTACATACTAATGAAATGTTGACAATGTTTTCAGATGAGAAGGTGTTGGTTGATGAAATTTGGGATAATTTGATTGACAATAAAAACAGAAGTCGAATGGCAGTCTTCAAAAAGTGCAAGGAACTGGGATTTATACAGGTAAGCAATCAGTACTTGGCGTTAATTTTCAAATTTAAAAAAGTGGTTAATTTAAATTGCATATTCTGAAAAAGTACATTATCCTTAATTGATAGGTATTTGAATTTATAATTTTTGAGCTCATTTTTGAATACTTTTAATTAATTTTTTAAAGTTACAAAATGACGTCAGCGTCAGTAACTTTTTCCAAGGCCCATACATGCATAAGTTATGTACTGACAGTGATGTCAGTTTTTGATTTTCAAAAATGGGTGATGAAAGAATAGCAAAGCAGGTATTTCATAGTAGAGTGGATGGAAGGAGAGATAGAGGCAGGCCTAAAACATCATGGTCTGAGGTGGTTGGAAGATGTTTGAAAAATAAGAATGTACGCAGTATGAAATGCAAAAGGAAATGTATGAAACAAGGTATGAGACTGGCGGAAGCAAGTGAAGTATGTCAGGATAGGAAGTTGTGGAGGTCTATCACTGGGTCAGGATAAAACATCTGTGTTGTTGGCTTACCCCGAAAGGGATTTATAGCGTCATGATATGTATGTATGTATGTAATTAAAAATTAAATGAACTCAAAAATTAGAAAATCCTGTATGAATCGATTTATAACAATGTCCTCTTTTCAAATATGAAATAAAATTACCGCCCCTCCTTCTCATTATTTTATATTTAAAATGTGTCATTGTTTCCTTCTTACCCCTAACACAAATCATGCATGTTATCATGTGCCATCATAATCATATTTACAATGGAATCTGCCACATACAGTGCTATGGCTGAAATACACAGCCTGGTATTTGCCATGACCATTTCAGTCAGTGGTAGTTGTAGATGGGAACGCAAGAATCTCAAACTTCATTGTAATGTGACAAAATGTTTCAGGGAGGCAAGTCAGGAAGAGCTGGACCTGCGAGAGTGGGAGGTCCGAGACATTGGTCAGAGGACGACGTAGAACAACTGGCTAATCTCTACGAAGAATTTAAAGATGCTTATGGTGAGCTGTTTAATATTTTGTCAATGATTATTAAAATATAAATTGTATGCAGTATTTACTTTCATCATGGTGTATAATTAGGGTCCTAAGACATTTTCATTTTTAAACATCAGTTATTAGGTTCCAAGATAAAATAAAAATATTGCATTTTCAAAACTAAAAAATATATATAGGTATATATATATATATATATATATATATATATATATATATATATATATATATATATATACACACATTTTATTTATTGAACATGAAGGTGTACTTATACATATATATTTACATTGCACTCTATAAGTCTACATTTTTGCATATTGACTATAAATATTGAAATAAATAAATAAATAAAAAAAAAAATGAAAAAAAAAAAAAAAATTTTATTTTATTATTATTATTTTAATAAATTACTTACAACAGAAGGTAGTAAAAATCACCTGCCAATACTTATACCATTATAGTTCTATCATAAGTCAATAGGATGTGTAAAACAACCATTGTCAAAATTAAATGACGTTAAAAAATAAGAAAAATTAAACTGATAATAGAACATAGTAGAGAGAGAGATAAGAGTAGGTTGAATTGAAATTTAATAAAATGTGAAAATGATTGTTATTAATTTTATTAATTTTTAATCTCACTCCACACTCTACTATTTTCTATTGTCAATTTTTTTTTTTTTAATTTTTTAACATTTTTTAACAATTTTTTTTTCTTTTTTTTCCCCCCCTCTAATTTTTATTTTACATTTTACAACTGTTAGCTATTTTAGCAACTGAAAAATAAATAAAATTGTGATATTTTTTTTAGCATCAATGCATTTGTAAACCCACATTTTTTGTTACTGTACTTGAATGTATAAAATGTACATATGTGTAATTGACGTTGCAGATCCAGCGCAGTGTATCAAAGACAGACTAAGTAACAACCGCAGTAAGAACATGATCAAGAAGAAATTGGTTGAGATTGGCGTAGTGAGAGACATCAGTGAGCTCAAGTGTAAGCGTGGACAGCGTAAAGGTAAACCAAGTAAAATATTACCTATGCTAATAATATGTTTCTGGTGGTTTTCTTAATAATGTATGTACAGAATGTACAATAAAACCACCTGCATGATCTGCATAGAAACTATATGTGAATAATAAATTTGAAAGTAAATATTTGTCATGATATTTCAGACCATTCAGGAAAAAGAGGTCAAGAGAGCAGCTCAGAGGACTCAGGAAGTAGCTCAGGTGATGAGGATGAGGAGAGAGGAGAGAGACGCAACAGACAAGAATTTGACCAAGCCAAAGTCGTGCAAGCTCTGCAACTTGTGATCGCTGATGGTCAGTAAAGTTACCTGTTCCTTCATTATTTATAATTATTAAATACTGTATGTGTTTCATTTTTTTAATTACCACAAGCTACCAAGGAGAAAGAATTTTTATTTTTATTTTATTATTATTATTATTATTTTTATAATTTTTATATACTGTGCAGAAATATAACCCCTCTTTACTGAGCTATTGTCTAATTTGTTATCAGGAATGTCCAGCAGTGTCCGCTGGCTGATGATGTCAATCAATGACACAGTAGAAGATCGTAACAACGGTGAGGTCGAGCCAGTACCTTTAGTGCCTTTGTTAGAGGATGATTGTAATGCACTAGAGGATGCAGCCTTCCTCAATTTAATGGCCAGCTTGGGCATGGCAGAGCCTATTGAAGGACAGGTAAGGAGCTCAAATATTGCTATAAAATACATTATATTTATATCAAGGACATGTGGGTTTTTGAAAATGTGTAGGTTTGACTGCATATCTAGCTTACTTTGATTCTTAATTATAACTTAATTTATAATTATTTTTATTTTTCAAAATTATTATTGAAGCAATAATTTACATAGATATTCATTTGTGCCTTAAAACTTGTTCATATTAATTTAATATGCTTACTTTTTATTTTTTATAAATTATTATTATTTTTGCCATACAGTTTAAATTATGTAATAAGTAAGCCAGAGAATTAAAAAAAAAAAAATAGAGAAATTATCATGTTAACTTTTATCCTTTGATTCTTGCAATATAAACTATTTGGTATGTACTGTAATTAACTGTTACTAACATTTACTTGTCATCTTCAAACTTTATTATAATTATAAGAAAGCAATTTGTTGACATTTTTCTTTGTATTACTATGATTTATTTTTATATTTGCAGGAGCAATACTGGCGTATCCCAGTAGAACTGAGCGTCACACAACTCACACTGGAGACTGAAATGTTGGCCAAGGCACTAGATGGACGTCTACAGTCCCTGGTTGAAGCCCTCCCCACAGAACCCCCACCTCAAACCCCTGCAAGGCGGGTGAACAGAACACGACTAGATTCCGACTCTGACAACTCAGATATCGAGACTGCACTACAACGACAGACCTCAACGCAATTAGTGCCAAACTCAAAACGTCAATCTTCAACTGCTATCTCGATTACCTCAAGCAGTGAATCAGACTCAAATGAAAACCGTAGACCAAGAAAGAAGAAAAAATCTGTTAATTTAAATAGCTCTGATTCCGAGGGAAGTAAAACTTTATCAGCTAAGAAACAGAAGAAAATCATTCGTCCTATGGATTCTAGTGATGATGAAGGTGACAATCTTACCAATAGGAATCAAGAATCAGAAATTGTTAGCCAATCACGACATAGAATTGAAGATTCAAGTGATGATGAGGATTTAAATGTAACCAATGGAAAGCAAGAGTCCAATATTAACAACCAATCACGTCAAAGAATTGCAGATTCCAGTGATGATGATGTATCAGTTGTGACCAATAGAAAGCAAGAGTCCAACCCAAGCAGCCAATCACATCCAATAATAGCAGATTCAAGTGACGATGAACTTTCAATTGTGGCCAATAAAAAGCAAAAGTTTAATCCGAGCAGCCAATCACGTAAAAGAGTAGCAGATTCCAGTGATGATGATGTATCAATTGTGACTAATGGAAAGCAAGAGTCCAAGCTGGGCAGCCAATCACATCCAACGATAGCAGATTCCAGTGATGATGATGATGTATCAATTGTGACCAATGGAAAGCAAGAGTCCAAGCTAGGCAGCCAATCACATCCAATAGTGGCAGATTCCAGTGATGATGATGATGTATCAATTGTGACTAATGGAAAGCAAAAATCCAATCTGAGCAGCCAATCACGTCAAAGAGTTGTCGATTCCAGTGACGATGAACTTTCAATTGTGACGAATGGAAAGCAAAAATCCAATCTGAGCAACCAATCACGTCAAAGAGTTGTCAATTCCAGTGACGATGAACTTTCAATTGTGACCAATGGAAAGCAAAAATCCAATCTGAGCAGCCAATCACGTCAAAGAGTTGTCGATTCCAGTGACGATGAACTTTCAATTGTGACCAATGAAAAGAAAGACTCGGAAGTGATCAGCGAATCACGGAAGAGAATCAGGGACTCAAGTGATGAAGATGAGCAAATGGCAGTCAAGAAAGTGACAACTGAAGAAGGTGAAAAAATTATTGAGGAAAATATGGAAGGTAAGCAAAGTCCACATTTGATGTGCACCCAATAATTAGTATAATTTAAAAATAGTAAACAATTTAATAGGGAAAAATAGAAGAAGAAAATATGTAGAAAAATTAGGTGAAAAGAGTGTGAGCATTAGTAGAGAAATTTAAAAGAGAAGTACTATCCCCATGTTTGGGCAGTCCTGCATAAACAATACACAAAACAGTACACTCTGGCTAAAACAAGGTCGTTCCCGCCAAAAGCTGTATCTGTGTTGCTAAACCAATCATAGAGCGTGTTATAAACCTACTAGCCAATCACAGTTGACTTTACATAGTTAGTTACACTGTATCCGCTCGAACTAGTATTGGGAGATGTGTAAGTCTATATCACTTTATTTCAAGGCACCAATAGCAAACTAGAAGAGGCCATTCTGAATTACTAATCAGATTTAGTGACAGAGCGAATGAGCTGCTAGAGTGCTGACTCGCTCTCTGATTGGTGCCTCAGAATGGTCTGTTCTGGAAAAAAAATGTAATTTTACTGTTTTGTGTATGTGGGACTGTCTAAAACATGGGGATGGCACTTCTCTGTTAAAGTTCTCTAGCATTAGCTGCTACACACTTTGAGTGACAGAGAAAACAATTTCTAACCCAGGATAAAATTATTTTATTTCACACAAGGTATCCCTTTCAGATGATTCTTACCTCCATTTCCCCAAAATTTCCAATCTATGTCTTGTTGTTTTCTATTAAACCTTTTCATTTACTTTAAAAAAAGAAAAACTGACCACAGCGTTTGTATCTCATGTATACAGACAGAAGGCCTGTGGACAAAAGGCCCTACGACAAAAGACCCTACCTGTGTGCCGCTCGCCGATATGCTTTACCTGTGCGCACAGCCAGGGCCTTTTGTCCCCTTTTGTCCGCGGACCTTCTGACAGACATTCGTATCTCCGTAGGGTACATACTGTAACTGTAGGGGTAACTTAACTGAATTTGTTAACATTTTTCAAAGACCAGTTTACTGCCAATAATTAAAAAAAAAATACTTTTTATGCGACTGGCCCAACAACCAACTAAATTATTTTATATTTAAGGATGCTTGCAACAACATTGCTAATTTTTTTTTTTTTTTTTTTTTTTATGTCAACAGAAGCTGTCGTGAGTAACAAACCAAAACGACGGCTCATAATTGACGACGACGATGACTAACATCAAGAAGTGATGAGTACCTTCTATCTTGTAGCCATTGTGTCTTAACCTCTGGATATTTAGAGAATTTGCCAACTGTAGTTCACATTAAACCATAAAATTAAGTGGAGAAAATAAAAATTGCATTGAGAAATATGTTATTTTAATTATTCAATGCTATTTCGTTTAATATAAATATTTATGTTTGCATTGTTCAATAGCCTTTAGTATGAAAAATAAATATTAATTTGAACACCACATAGATAAATAAATGTAACTACCTTTTAATTTTTTACTGATGTTACATAAGCTATATATTACACATTCATTCATAAATATTCTGCACACATTAAAATAATATAATATAGTTGTAATAGTCAAATATTCTGATATATATAAATAAAAAAATAGAAAATTGGGTTACCAATTTAGAATTTTAAATTTCAATTTTTTTTTAATTATTATTTCTTGATTTATTTTATACTTTGCCTATAAAATGAAAAAATTTCTTTTTTATATGATAACATTTTTCTTGGTACTGTGTTTTAAAATTATTACGTAAATGAATATTTAAATAAATCTGTTCACTTTTTTTTTTTTTTTCTATTGCCAAAAAATTGTGTGCATATAATGTGGAAATAAGCACATTAAGATATTAAATTCCTTCATCTGTAAAATAATATACACCCTTCAAGAAAAATGTTTTTTTTATTCTTCTGTCTCTCTCTCTCTCTCTCTCTCTCTCTCTCTCTCTCTCTCTCTCTCTCTCTCTCTCTCTCTCTCTCTCTCTCTGTCTCTCTCTTCCTTACAGAAAGAAACAAAAAAATCGCATGCTTGTATTTAACAAGCATTTTGTATGAAAATTAAATGAATATATATTTGATAAAAATTGTGCAGAATATAAAAACTACTGTATTTAATATTATATTATGTTTTTCTGTTTTGGTCTGATATTAAAAATAATCCAGAGGTTTTACTTAGCATAATTATATGTTTATTATTATTATAATGCATTATTCTTGTAATTTTATCTACATTTTTAAACTATTGTCTATTTTTAAACCTTTAACAATAACACGCAATTTTAAATTGACATTTGATTCTGTCTCAAAATAGAAAACAAAAACATAAAAAAAAAAAAAAAGTTAATTGTATACCAATAGCGTGAATACTAGGAACAATTAAATCATTGTCTATTCAAAACATGATTTTAACATTAAATGTTTAATTTGTTTCTACTAAATAATTTACACAAAATTTAATACGCAATTCAATAATTGGTTTTTTCCTTATTATATATGATTTTTATTTCTCTTAATGTTTGCTTTGCATGCGTTATTTAAAAAAAAAATCGTATTATATAATGTAAAATAATAACATTTGTAAATTAAAAATAAAATCTTAAAAACTAATAAATTATTTTGATTTCCACTTTGCCTATATGATAGAGTTTTTAAATTAAATATTTTCGTAAAAAAAAATTAAAAAGGGAATTTTAATTTTTCTTTATCTGATAATAATAATTAGATATTAATATAAAATTATACACGGGTTATTCAAAATATAATTAGGGTATATTAATTATCTATAAACATGCAGACTGAAGCACCGCGGACCTGTTCGCCAACTTGCCTCCTATACATGCTATATAATTATACTTGTTAACAGTTCAATGAAGAGTTATGAAAATTATCGTTTTGTATTTTGCTGTTATTTGAAATTTTAAAAAAATTATTGTAATTGTCTGCAATATTTATGATCTTGTCAAAATCCTACCCTTCACAAAAAATAATAAAAATAAATATAAAATCAAATATACATTTTCGTTTACTGTGTTAGTTGAAAATTGTATTGTAATTTTGTGAGCGCAGTTACGAAAGAAAATGGATCGCCCTGTCGTTGACTTTTTTATTATTATTATTATTTATTACTTTTTTTTTTTTTAATTCAATTTCTAACTTTTTGTAATTTTTGTATACTGCCTGATTATAGACTGCTGTTATGCGATAATCGATTGCAGCGATTTTTAATATTTTAAATGTATTATAACAATTAAAATATAATAAAATTGCAAAAATACTACTTTTTTGAGAAATTTAAATTAGTTTATTTTGAAACAATAAATTTAAAACCAAACGATATATCCAGATGGTTTGCCAAGTGGTATTTAAGTGCTATTTAGAACAATTTTTAATGGTGACTGTAAAAAGAGCAGGGGTTTGTTTAAAATAAGGCTATAGGCAAAAAAAAAAAAAAAAAAAAAAAAAAAAATGGCACTTTGATGACCACTAAAATTCCGCTGGAAAACACGCGGATATTTTTTTGTTCTATATAAATAGTGGGACATGTAATAGAAGATAAAGAGTTTCGTAATTTTATTTTCCTAGTGCTTTTTAATAACGTAAACAAATATAATAGAATATAATTACAATGTTATTATACTTTTTAAGTAAATAAAAAATTAAATGAATAATATTTATTGTTATTAGTTTTTTTTTTTTTTTTTTTTTATTTACTTTTTATTGTTTATACTGAAAAGAAAAAGTTGACTCAAGATATAGTCAATATATTTATTTACATAATTTATGTCTCCATTATAATCTTTAATTATTTACATGTTTCTTCCTCTTTATTATTAATTCATATATATATTTGCTTGTTTTATTACTTCAATTATGTAACTATGTAAGTCATCATAATATTCACATTATTTGAATTCTTGATACATTTCTGTAGGCTGATTATTTCAATCGGATATCATTATTTATTAATTGTAATTTCACGTGTTACTTTTATATATTACAAAACATTGAACAAAGGAATGTGGTTGCATGCTTGTGTCGCGTGGCGTAGGTGGGTGGAGGGTGGTAAAATTGGGGCGTGGAGTATCGACCTGTTCCGTCGCCACTGCAAGTGAGTGAGTCATTCCCCCTCCCCTCCTTCCCCTCCTCTGTCTCCATGCGATGACTCAACATCACATGATACAATATACTCAAACTACCAAACACTTTCACATAGACTGAAATTAACATCTCTTGTTTTAATTAACATAAACACTAATTTTCACGATATTTAAAAAATATACTATAAAATATATGTGTATATATATTTTTAATTAATTAGACTAATTAGTGATAGATATTATAAGTTTTATGTCAGATTGTTAAATTTCAACTTACGTAGATTTGACTAAGGTCATTCACATGGAAAGACAAGGTCGAACGCAATTTTGTTTGTTTGAAGCGTTCCATCGCAGCTTCACGTAAACGTGTCTCAACTTGTAGATGCACGTTTGAAGGGGAGCTAGAAATTCAAAAAGGTGTGATTATTTTCACTTTGCATTACCTATATACCCTCTTTATTTACATTGAAATGTGAGAGAATGAAAAGGGGATGAAGTGAAATGAGAGAGTCCTAAAAAAATGTCTGAGAATTCTCGGAAAAAAATCAAAATAAGGAAAATATAGAAAAACGGTGCCAGGGGAGTAAAAATGTAAACAAACCACTTTTTTTTACGAACAAATAAGGAAAACTATTTTTTTATATAAAATTGCTTTAGAGGAATTTATAATAATATCGTTTTTGTATATTTTATTCTACTACTTTAAAAATATGAATTTTTGTTTTTTATAGGGGTCAAATACTTGGAATTAGTTTTAAAAATGCTACACAGGGGAGTATAATTGGGGGCCAATAGTTTTAATTTGTTGTATGTATAATAAAGTCACCATTGTATTGTATATAAATATTTCTCTTCAGCGCGTTTTTTTTTTTTTTTTAATTAAAATTTAGGTTTTATAACGTTACAAATTAGGAACTTAAAAAAAAATCACTTTTGAAAAATGTTCTGAATCAATAGTTAAATTTAATTTTTGTGTTTGCAACGATATGGAATGAAATATTTAGAAAATTGTAATTTTTATTTATTACTTAATTTTGTCCTTGCTTGCACTTGACACGCGCACTTACTATACAAACATTAGACTTTTTTTTGTCATGGGGTCCATTTGAAGGTCATACACACCACACCAGCAAAATTTAATACAAATTCCAGGAGCCAGAGTGGCGAAGAAACATAATAATATAAGTCTTTTCAAGCAAAATTTAAAAAAAAAATGATTTTGTCGAAAATATTTTTAAAAATATTAAAATAAATATTATTTATCCTTCTCAGTCGTATATATTAATAAATAACCAGGGGTGTAGTGGAGGGATGGCGCGGGATGGCGGCGCCATACTTCGTGAAATTGAATTTTTGAATCGCCATGCATCGTGAAATTTTAAAAAGGCGAAAAGGTGCGATTTTATTTGTGTTCATTAGAAAAATTTGAAAATAAAATCTGAGAAAAACAGAAAAAGAGAAAAAAGTAAAAAAAAAAAAAAAGTTATTTTTTTCTTTGGTTTTACTTTATCTTTTTCTTTCATCAAATTTGCAGGTAATTGTCAATAAGTAACCTTTTTAATTTTTCTATATATGATAAAATTTGGTGAGGCCAGGATTATTGAATTCTATTGTGAATCATGAAAGGAAAGGAAGCTGAAGATTTTTTTCAAATACTTTCTAACTCTTTCTCATTGTATCTTTCTCTCTCTCTCTCTCTCTCGCTCGCTCGCTCTCTCTTCCTCACATGAACATGTCCTAACATGATGGTGACTTTTGGACATACGTTACTTTGAAAACAATAAAAATACAGAAAAATACACTTCTACCTGAATAAGTAAATGTATGAATCTCGTAAAAATTTTGATAATCCTTTAGTAAAAATTGACTTAAAATCCTCTTAGAAAAAAAAATCAAAGAATTTTAAAAGCAATGTGAAGGTCAAAAAAAAAAAAAAAAAGCACCTGAATTTTCTCTCTTCCCCTTAATATTTAAATTAAATATGAAGAAGGGATGAAAAAGAAGGGGCTATTTTAATTTTCCCCAATTTTTTTTTGCAAGTAGCACCACTTCAGTATTCACTAGTCAGTTGGTGCTGGAGGATGACCCATAGTAAACAGTCAGTGACATTTTAGTGCAGCATTATATACAAATTATGTACATTAGCATACTTATATTCCAGCTAATATTTTAGATTTCTGTTGCCTAATTCATAAAAAATATATATACTCTATTTATTAAGTTAAATATGATATTTCTATATTTATAGATATAGTAATATTTTTTTTATAACAATTTAAGCACGAGAACCTTAATTGAATCAGGTAATTAATAGCACTAAATGTAGCAAGTGAATTTTAATTTTAAAAAGTGCATCAATGAAAGATGACAGTCCCACTAGCATCGAGGTCGAGCGTAGCTTCTTTTGGGGTAAGTGAATGTGCACAGGGATTATGAGGAAGATATCAATATTTTGTATTTTTATTATTATATAATTTTCAGATATTCAATATTTTTGGTAGAAATTGAAATTTAACTACAAAAATTCATAAGACGAGAAAAGAAAGAAAAACTTTTTATTATCATAATTATTTTTTATTCACTATACATGTTCAAATTTTATGAAAAAATTTATAGAAGCTATATAAAAAAGTATCAAAATTGAATGACCAATAATTTGGGCAACAGTTTTCCAAGTATACTAATTTTGCGTTTTTCCCAAAAAAGGGTGTGTCCCGAAAAAAATTTCGCCTGCGGCGCGCTACCCCCCCCCCCCCCCCCCCCCCGTCTAAAGGGTAAACCTTCCGCCATACTTCGTTAATTTTTAGGACTACACCCCTGTAAATAACTATAGTACTGTAAATAAAAAAATGCAAAATTTTCCAAGCTTTTTTTTAAAAATTATATTTATTATATATTATATTATTTTATTATATATATATTGCGATTATAAGGCCGGCGCAGCCGTCAATCGGTTCCGGTGCGAAAAGAACCGATTGGAGAGCGATTAGCTCCGTCCGATAAGGTAGCGCAGCCGTCATGTTATCGGAGCATGGTTACAAGTCCGATTGAGAATTCCCGAGTCAGCCCGAGTGAGCCCGAGCGCTAGCTTTCCGGCACTGCGCATGTGCTTGATATGTGACGTCACACTTTTTCATTGGCTGTCGCTCGCTTTGCTGAATCGCACACATTCTATTGGAAGCGGTCGCGCGCGTTGTCGCAAAAAGTTAGAAATTTTCTAACTTTGTCGGACTTTTTCGCACGGGCCGACAGAGTTAAATTTGCGACTGCATGCACCGTTATCCAAAACTAACAGCCAATAGGAATCGAGCGATAGCTATCGCTCACTGTCGCTCCGAGACCGATTGACGGCTGCGCCGGCCTTAAGGGTTTTGGCTTTCGCTTATCAGGGGCGGATCCAGGGGGGGGGCGGTGGGGGCGACCGCCCCCCCCAAACGGCCCACGTGGGTGGAAAAAAATGAGCAAAAGTTGAAAAAAATTTAGTCGAAAATTTTTTTTTTTGCGCCTTCGGCGCAATTTTTATTGCTGGATAAGCGTTTGAATCCTGACTACAGTAAATACAGTATAACAAAAAATAATTTTTTTAACATCCCCTAGTTGTCATGTCATCAGGGTAATATATCAGAGATGTAGTTCTGTTAATAATTGGACATCCACGAAATATTTTGCTCGCGATAAGAACTAAAAAAAAAAAAAAAAAACTTTAATGTAAATTTTATAATTTTTATCTCAAAATATTTTTCCATCCAAATATAAGTTTTATGTTTTACAATATCGATAATAGTTTGAAAAATTGCAAAACAATTTTTAGTAAATTGGTGTATAAAAAAAAATAAATTAATAATAATAAAATAATACACAATATTAATAATTTATTTAAATTTTGCTCTCTTTTTTTTCAAGTTTTTTTTTTTTTTTTTTTCAGTGAAATAACATTAATAATTTTACAAAGAGATGACAATAGAAAATATTTCAGAAATCATTTGTCCAACTTTTACTTTTTTCTTTTTGCTTACATATAAAAAAAAAAAAAAAAAAAACTACCAAATCAAAAATATTTTTTCAAAGGCATACTAATTTTGCAATATTTTCCAAAAAGGGGCGTGGCCAAATAAAATTTTTCGCCTGCGGCGCGCTAACCCCCCCCCCCCCCGGTCCTACATTGTTAATTTTCTAGGAGATCGCCCCCCCCAAACACAATTCCTGGATCCGCCCCTGTCGCTTATAGACAGCTTTTTGATTATGAATATTTTAAGTAAATATTACACAAATTGTTCGATTAATTGGACCATTTGTCTTTTAAGGAAGTAAGTTTTACAAAAAAAAAAAAAAAAAGCTAACAAAGTCGACGGTCACAAAATATAAAATTAGCATGAAATTTTTACGTCTCACACCCTACAATCGTCAGTGATTTTTTGGTGGTGCGTGGTCTCCAGTCTCCAGTTAAGGCCGGCGCAGCCGTCAATCGGTCCCGGTGCGAAAAGAACCGATTGGAGAGCGATTAGCTCCGTCCGATAAGGTAGCGCAGCCGTCATGTTATCGGAGCATAGTTACAAGTCCGATTGAGAATTCCCGAGTCAGCCCGAGTGAGCCCGAGCGCTAGCTTTCCGGCACTGCGCATGCTCTTGATATGTGACGTCACACTTTTTCATTGGCTGTCGCTCGCTTTGCTGAATCGCACACATTCTATTGGAAGCGGTCACGCGCGTTGTCGCAAAAAGTTAGAAATTTTCTAACTTTGTCGGACTTTTTCGCACGGGCCGACAGAGTTAAATTTGCGACTGCATGCACCGTTATCCAAAACTAACAGCCAATAGGAATCGAGCGATAGCTATCGCTCAATGTCGCTCCGAGACCGATTGACGGCTGCGCCGGCCTTTACCACCCGGTTCTGGAGATTCAGCTCTGGTTCCGGTCCCCTGCATTTAACAAATAGAAGTTGAAAAAGTTCCGAAATCGTATATGTATTATATAATAATATATTATAAAAAGAACTTGATGCCTTTTACGCTGTGAACGCTGTACATTATAAAAAAGTAACCAGAAAGAGTGAGGATGCGAGAGACAAAAAAAGACACCTCTATCCTATAGGATGCTGTTCTCTTTTTTTTTTTTTTTTTTTTTTTTTTTTTTTTTTTTTTTTTTTTTTTAGATCAAGTGCACATACAAATACGATATCAGAAAAGTTGTTAAGTACGTTTAATTGTTATCAGCAAATTTGATAAAAAGTTAAAATAAATAGTTTGGAATGTGTTTTTTATTGCATAAAAAAAACATTTCTAAGAATTGTGCGGTTTACGTTATTTTACAAATAAGAACTTTGACCAACACTTCACAATATTTAAATTTTATACCAAACAATATGATATAGATTATCACTTGCTATTGCTAATAATATACAAAAATTCTCACTTTTAAATGCGTTAAAAACAAAACCATTGAATTTAGAAATTCAATGGCATAACTAAAATATTCACCTCTTTTTTTTTTTTTATTATTATTATTATTAATTTTTTTTTAAGAAATGGATGTATTTGATGAATGAAATGTATTAGGAGTTAATTTATAATATTTTAAAGATAAAAAAATAAACATTTGAACACTTAAAATTCATAATTTAACATTTAACTTCTCTTATTAATAAAAAGGAATAATATAAAAATGTTCTATTCTGTTTTTAAACATTTTAAAATAAAAAATGTATGGCAATAATTCAAATATTTCAAGTATGTGTCCCGTCCGTACCGTATACGTGTACTCTTTATATTCGAGAAAAAAAGGTCTAACGTGTGACGTCACTAAAAGTCACGAGGTTTCAACCATGTGATATACTGCATCCTATTGAAAACGTACTCGTGTTGTACATACACCACACTAAATTAGACAGCCTTAAGGAGTCTTCTAACGTTACGATGGAGTAAAATTAAATTTTATTTTCCGCATTCTTATACTATATCACCCATAAAAAGTTTTCTGTTGCTGCTATACTCACACAGGTAAATTTGTTATGTAAATGTTATGTTAAAAAAATAGTATAAACATACAACTTATAAAATTAATATTTAAGTTTAAAGCCATAGACCACATAAAACCACATGTGCTTTTTAATGAATAAACACGAAATGGGATCTTCAAAACTGATGACAATTTTTACCTAAATGTTAATGAGGCCCTACGAGAGAGCGTGAAAATACTGTAAAGTATGCAATTTGCAAGAAAATTCATGTTTATGACGTCAGAAACATGCAAAAATTAGTATAAAAATGTTGTGCGGGTTGCATAAATCGAATATTCTGATCACTGCTACAGGGCTACTGTTGGGTTTTGAGACAAACTAAAGTTATTTATGTAAATCCCATCAAGTGTTTTGTGAAATAAATGCTTATATGTTTTTCTCTGGTCTATTCCTTTAACATTATACTTTGCTTACATTAAAGCCATAGACCGCACATAAAACAATATGTGCTTTTTAATGAATATATAAACACGAGATGGGATAAACTATCCCATAATAATTGTTATTTTTAAAGAAATTTAATTAAGAGCAAGAAACAATTCATTCGATTCGTTCGTTTGTTGTTACAGGTCTTATATTTTAATAACTTAATTAAAAAAATTAATCATTTTTTCCCTGGATACATTTCCTTTCTATAGGGTCTATGCATTCATGTTAAAGTCGACGCCATGATGGATCACTCAATAACATGGGTGGCATAGGTAAATAAATCATTTTGCCAGTTTAAAAACACTATGCAATATTTTTGAGAGCATTGATGATGTAAATATGTTGAATTAGTATCTCAAGTATGTGAGAAAAATAACAATAACAAAAAATTGACCAATTTTCCAAAGAAATTTGGCTGAAATGAAGTTTGTCCTATGTTGAGCAATGTTATTCACTACTCCAGTATGGCCTCCAAGCGCAATAAATATGACGTCATCCGCATACACCCTAAAGTTGGGGGAAAAAAATACCAAACGGCCCATGTGACCGCATGCGCCAGTATAACAGTGTAGTGTATACAATACATGATGTATAATATAACAGCTAGTGTATATAATATTTTCCTACTATATAATATAAATATAATTAATAACACATCAGCATAATTTTATATAATGTATATAATATATACACATTATATGATTTATTAATATTATATAAAAGAGAGTCTCAACTTGCAGCAGCAGTAAAAAAAAATATAATAGCCGTCATATATTAGTCCCATATAGTCATATATAGGGTCCTATATATGAAATGGCAACGTCACGTACTGCACAATACAAGTACATACATACATTATAATATATGACTTTGCTATATTTAAATAGTATATAAATTTATCAGTATTAATCGACTACCTCTTCTGTATTGATAATAACATTATCTGTATATACAACCACATAACACCAATACAGGATGAGGTACTGATAGGGTTATTTCTATACAATTACGTCATGTATATACTTAAACTTCTAGTGACGAATGTATGACTTTTTTTTTTCTTATCAATTATATTTTGGTATAAATATATATTATTGTGTTGCGAGAGAATTTCAAGCGCGTGACTTGTGATTTAATTTTTATATCCGTATTTTGTTATTTTATAATATATTATGATGTCATATTACTTTAATATATTATCAACTTCTACTATAATAAAGTTTCAAAAAATTTAGATGTAACGTATCGTGATCATATCGCAGATATAGGAAAAATAGTTTTATTGAAAATAATTCGAAGAATTGCGTAATTTAAAATTTTACATTCTGACCTTAAATTTGTTTCCACCAAAAAAAAAAAAAAAAAAAAAAAGTTATACCTAATTACGATTTGTGTCACTATATTCTATAGGGCCATATAGTCTCATATGGGACACAGGCTGTAAACTCTAGTAAAGCCTTATAGTTATATTTTTCAAATTGTTCCATATATAGTATAATCAAAATAACAACTTAGAGCCCTTGTCACCTTACTTTTTTATCATTTAGAATACTAGACTGATAATTACCATATCCATGAATTAGACACCAAAACATTGATTTTGTATTTATTTTTGTTTATTTTCCTTTTTGCGGTTATATCACGTATCTGACGTCACAATGTACCGATGGGGCTGTGATAGGGGTAAAGAACTTCAGGGAAGGGCTTAAATTTATCACGTGACCAGAGCGGTGACTGTGATTGGCGGTGGTACATTGTGACGTCAGATACGTGATATAACCGCAAAAAGGAAAATAAACGAAAATAAATACAAAATCAACGTGATGGTGTCTAATTCATGGATATTAAGGTATGGTAATTATCAGTCTAGCATTCTAAATGATAAAAAAGTAAGTTGACAAGGGCTTTAATTACGGTTTAACTATAATATAGTTAGTTAGTGTTGCAGCTTACGGAGGTATATATGTGTATATTTATTACAATTTATCATAATTGATTAATTAATTGATTTTTTATTTATTATCATTATGAAACTGTCTCAACCTTCACATGGATGAGTAAAAATAAAATAAAAATTTAGTTGCAAAATAAAATTTTGACAAAACCCACTTACTTTAACCCACAACAGTGGCTATCTCTCATTTCTATTTTTAAACCAAAAGTATAAATATAAAAGGTCGATGATTTTGGGGGTTTTCCTGGATCACGATCACTCTGCACGAGGTGGTGTCATGATCACCGTGTGTGCTCCTTTATTTATATATACAGTACATAATATATATATATTTATATATATATTTATACTACAAAAACCCTTTGCTTGCAAGCAAATGCTTGTCAGCTTAATTGACTTGTGAGGTTTGTAAAAACTTTGGTTTCTAATTACGAAATTAATTAAATTTTAAAAGGCTTCAGTATGAATTCCATATTGTATTTTATTCTCTCTCTCTCTCTCTCTCTCTCTACAAAGCTAAATTAAGCAAGTATAATATTGATTCTACAGTATAATATAGCATAAAATCTTATATTATTATTATTTCATAAACGCTTGAAAAAGCTTGGCTCTTTATTTGATTTATCAACAAGAATTGAACCACTTAAAAAGTTAAAATAATTTTTTTATGTTCTACGCAAGAGACGATAAGGATCGCATCACAATAAAAAAAAAAAAAAAAAAAAAAAAAAAAAAAAAAAAAAAAAAAAAAAAAACGTACTGTACACATATGACAGTTAATAAAATATCCTCTTTCAAATGTGTTTACTATACTCATTAATATTGTAGAAGGGTAAATTATATCATAATTATAGCATACGTCTATATGTATATATAGAGCCTTATCTGAGTTTATAACTGGTAACCGGAAGTTGGCTTGTGGTAGTCTGAAAATTAAGTATTTATGTGGTATATTAAAAGTTCTATCTAATTTATTAATAAATTTAGTAAATTAAAAGTGATTTAATAAATAGAGAAATTTGATTTTAACTTATGGAATAACTTAATCAAAAAATATATTATATAGCTCTTTTGTTTATATAGTCTATAGTAAACTTTCCTTTAACCAAGTAGCCCTGCTGACAACGCCTTTAATAAATTTATTAATTTATTGTTATTAATTTATTATTAATATTATTATTAATAAAATCAATACTCAAAAAAATATTTGATAGTAAAATACTGAAATATTAATATTTCAGTTCATTTGGATTTTTCCTACACAAACTATTAGTATATTAAAAAGTGTATGATCACATTATTTGATTATAAAAAGTGTTAAAAATATTTCGATAAAATTTTCCATTAAAATACAAAAGTATAATGACGAGGTTATTTTGGTTCGTTGCTCGGCAAATCACGTGCACTGAATATCTGATAATTGTTTAAGTGACGTCACTGTCAACCTTGCAGCGCCCGCCTACACACTTCGCGCTCTTATCTTTTGTGTTTTTGCAAGCTGCCTCGCTCGTTGATCTATATAGCTTTCTTTCATTCATACTATCTTATTCAACTATTTATTGGGTATGGTTTTACTTACTGATTTAAAGTTGCGCTTCGACGCCATATTGAAGCAGTAAATAATATTGACCAGTATAGGAAAAATGTTATTTTTTTGCAGGTAAAAAACAAAATGTGCACATACAACTACACAACTTTATTCATTTCGTTGTTTTAATACATAGGTTAAAATAAGCTGTTTACTCCTGAGCGGAAAAAATTAGAACACATTAATTTATCTGTGAAAAATGACAGAAATGACGTTTGTCCTATGCTGGGCAATGCATTTTTCTACTCGTGCATGACTCTAGTGCGCAATTTTTTGCCACCACCCCAAAGCGCGCGCCCCATATCCTACCGTATACTCAAAAGTCAAAACTATACCGTTAATTCAACCGTGTAATAACCCATTTTTCTCAGTTTCTAAATAACTGATCAATAGCAAAACAAAAAATGTTTGAAAAAAATTTAATAACAAAAATAAATTGTAAAAAACAGCAACAAAAATTGTAGCAGTAAAAAAATACATATGGTGTATGGCAATTAATTTTATTTCCTATAAAATATGTAGCATTATTTACACTTTTTATTGATACATTATAGCTTTATTTTAAACATATTTCTGAATATTATATAACAATACTCTATCCTCACTCAAATATAATGGTTATCCATAAATTTGAATGCAATCAATAAATTCCTTACTTGTTCGTGTTAGTGAATTATTTTTTACATAACACATTGAAATACTGCTGCACGGTCAATATCAAAGCAAAGGGTCATGTTCATATTGAGTATGCAACCTTCACCCCTAAATTTATGGTGAACATGAAGACAACCCTTGGGAATTCTACGTCAATAATAATTAGAATTACCCACCATGCAACCTGTTATACACAGTTACATGTTTTGATTTTTTTTTATTATTTTTTTTTTTTTTGTTTTTAACGAAAAAATACTTGAAGATATCCAAAGTTACTTCAAACTTTTATCCGCATTTTTCCAAAGAGAGATTTTTTTTTTTTTTTTTTTTTTTGTAATTCTTTAGTATATTTTTTTGAATAATAATAATTATTCTCGTACATCGTACAATAATTGTACGATGGTTTTATAATATGCGTCTAAATTTTTTTAATTGTATATAATTACATAATCGGTGCATATATATAGCTAATTGTATAACAATAAAAATATAAAGTACTGTGTTACTTTTTAATCTTTCTTTTTTTTTTTTTTTTTTTTTTTTTTAAGGGAGTAGGGTACCGACGTCGGCCATTAGGCTCAAACTTTTCTCGTCAAAAAAAATCTGAAGTTTTGCACAATGATACTGCAGCGTGAGACAATTTCAAATATAGAAATATTTTGGGTGGTCACCGTGCAAATTAATTTCATATGATTTTTTGAAATTTTAAGCCCATAAGGTCCAATGTTAATTTTAATAATTTTTTTTCTTTTTTTCGGTACGGTCAAATATCATGAAATTTTTATCACGGCTAGGTGTGACTCTAAGCTACACAATGACACCAAATTCAGACCCATAACACTTCTAATTTTTAAGATATTAGGTCGGTACCCTACTCCCTTAAGTGAATTTAGTTTGGTTCACTAAAACTTTTGAATTTTATCAAAAGTGATTTTCTCAACAACAAAAAGGAAAAAAAATATCCCGCACGATTTTTTTATTATTATTATTATTGTTATTTTTATTATTATTTTTTTTTTTTTGAATTAGGCGTGTTTTCTAACGCACTTTTGATTGTTTCTCCACGTCACCATCCATTAACAAGCATTAAATAAAATTTCGTTATTTTTTATACTGTATAAGCAAAATTACAGACGCAAGAAATACTCTCTGTTTGATAATAAAACAAATATTTATATTATATTATATAAAATATAAAATAAATAACTTAAAAGAAAATAGATCAATAATAATATAAATGATAAGATTTGACATGGTCAGGTTCATTTATATTATATGTATTTACCTTCACCCCTAAAATGTGAAGCACATTAAACCCACCCTTGTGAATCACCACCTACACATTCTTTCTACTGTTTGGCTTGCCCTCTGTAACGTCGTTCAATATAAAATCTCAACTCCGCGTGGGAGACAGACACACGTGATCACTTTTTTATATTAGATTTTTATCTTATTTTTATAATGTTCGTGTTGAGTAGAAAATTATTATTATTATTACCATTGTGTAATAATGTGATTGCATTTTTAATATCTTATTTCAAATATTTTAATTCAAATATCATTTGAAATTAAAGTTCGTATGACGCAAGGAAAAAAAAATATATACTATAATATTTTGCAGTGTGCTTATATAAAAATTTACTGGATGTAAAACGTTAAATAATTTTGTATTTCAAATATTTTAATCTAGAAAAAAAAAAATGTAAAATAATGCCATGAAGATCAATTGTTGAATTTTATTAAAGCGTATAATCGTAAAGGTGTTTTTATATTTATTTTAATTTATATTAGTTTTAGTATAAATAATTTATAATATATTAGATGTAAAGGTTATCATTTAACACTCAATAGTATTATAATTATTTCAAATAAAGTCAAATTAGAAATTATCTGCAAATGACTTTATGGTGAATATTTATTTCTTATTTTACAATTATTAAAGCACCTTTGAAATAAGAAGATCCTATTTATATTAACACGCTAATATTATATTATAACTTATTATAACTATAAAAGAAAAACTTTGAAATGTGCTCTCTTTTTGTATTAGATAAGATAACTATAAAAATATGCCTTCCGGCTTTTTTTTTTTTTTTAACTAAAATCGGTGAATAAATTAAAAGTAAACTTGTTCAGACTTGCATCTTTTACATGTTCCGACTTGTCTGCCAAATATTAAAGAAGGAGAGAGAGCGTGCTATTGTAGTCTTTATATTGCGGTACTCAACTCGCGCTCTTTCAAACCTGTTTCAAACGATCGACATAGAAACGACCTTGAAACCAACGTGGATCACACACGTAAGCTGATCTTGATATTTCGTGAGAGAGCACATAGGGGTGGATTTTTTTTTCTTTGAAGGGTTGCAATAAGGAAAACAATAACAATGTATAAGTCGGTGCTAGTCACAAATTAATAATAAAATATATTTTTAAATCACCTATTTTTCCTATTATTTCACTTCTTGTTATTTAGTGACTGTGTGGTCAATAATTTAAAATAAAAGAGTAAATATAGCAATAATAATGATACATCTATTGGAGGAAAAAATTGTAGTTGCATTTTACATTTATATAAAAGTTGACGCCATATTTTAGCACTAAATAACATTTGCAGGTATTGGAAAATGACGTAAAATTTACCAGATTAAAAATACCATAATATTTAATGAAAATACTTCACAATATTTTTAAGAGCATTGATGCTGTTGAGAAAAAATAGTTATAGCAAAAAATACTTCAAAACTTTTACAAAGAAAATAGCCAAAAACCACGTATATACTGTGTTTTATTTATACGCAATGTAATTCATTGCTCCAGTATGGCGTCAAAGCGCATTTTGCAACCTATAATTTTTATGTCGATATTTACCTCTAATTTAAACTTATTTAATTAATGTCAGCCCGCATTCATAAAATAAAGATTCTTTTATTTTTAAAGATTTTGTCAAATTGCCAAAAATAAAATAAAACAATTTCAAAAACACTTATATAAAATAAAACTAAGAAAAGAACAATTAAAATAACTTACGTATTTTAAAATTTGTTATATATTTATTTTAAATTTTGCGTTGAGATCATGACTTTTTTAGTTTTTGAAAATGATGACTCATCTAAAATTTCGAACTCAAATCCCAATGGACCACGTATATACGCATCTCTGAGTCATGAATGCGACGCAACAAGTGCAAAATTGAGAGTAACAGTGCGCAGGTATATATGGATGAATAAGTGTGTCATTCTAATTAACATAATAACATACACTTGTTTTACCATATTGTAAATAAATAAATATATACATATAATATAACTGTATATTTGTGTGAGAGTAAACTGTATTAAGTGTTCTACAAATAAAAAATGTCGCTTCAGTCTTATTAAAATATACTTTAAATATATTTTACCTTTAGCAGTGTATATGTGGCAGCATTTTTTTTTTTTTTTTAATTAATTTATTTATTTAATTGATAGCAGTAAACAAATGACAGTTTTTGAATAAGGTAAATGTAGTTTGACGCTTTAGATCATTATCGATTTTTTATTTATATAATTTTTTTTTAACTATATATAAAAATACTTTTTTTAAGCTCTTTATTTTGATACACTATTGTTTCGTTTCCTATATAGGGTGTATGCGGATGGCGTCATATTTATTGCGCTTGGAGGCCATACTGGAGTAGTGCGTAACATTGCTCAGCATAGGACAAACTTCATTTAAGCCAAATTTCTTTGGGAAATATCTGTTAATTTTTGGTTATTGTTATTTTTCTCACATACTTGAGATACTAATTCAACATATTTACAGCATCAATGCTCTCAAAATTATTGCATAGTGTTTTTAAACTGGCAAAATGATTTTTTTTCCTATGTCACACATGTTATTGAGTTATCCAACATGGCGTCGACTTTAACATGAATGCATAGACCCTATATATGTGCATGAGAAATAAAATTTATGTTGTGTACAATAGTACAATATAATATAGTATTGTAAAATACAAGAAAATTAACCCACTATAAGATAATAATAGACTTGTGAATAGTGATAACTGATAAGGCAGACGGAAAAGGGGAAAACCCAAGTATATAGCTTTTGTAGTACTTCGCATAGTTTGTATAGGATGCGAGTGCAATACTAATTTTAATTGTTATTTGTTTATATATAAATGAGATTAAACAATGAATTTTCATTAAAGGACCCCTGGCCTCAAAAACAAATTTCCTCTCAATGATAAACAATGAGATGTGACTATTATAAATTCACATATTTTGTGCCTTAACCCTTCAGCACTCTCGCAAACTGGGAAGAAAACTTGTAAAGTAGGCAACCCGCGCTACAATTTCTATTGTAGACCCGGCATTGTTGACGTCATGAAGTCCTAAAGTTGCCTACTTTACAGTTTTTCAACCCCAGTTTGTGAGGCTACAGAAGGGTTGAAGGTTATAATATGTGTATCAATGATGGTCCCATCTCATGATTTTTACGTTTTTGATTCGAATGTTTGAGGCCTGGAGCCCTTTAACATTTATTTATATCACCTTTGAGTATAAGCCAAACTAAAGAATTTTTTTTTTCTTTTGCTTGGACAAAATTACTTTAAATCACAACTGGAACTGTAACCTGTAATAACTTTTCGTTGCAAAGACAATAATTCAATGCATACGGACAGTTCGCAATAGGACAATTTGCTTATATGTATATAGCATCAGCCATATAGTACAAGTAGCCTTTTGTAGTAGCCATAGGATAGTAATACTTTTTTTTTTTTTTTTTTCCCCTTTTCTTTTCTGTATTATATTAATAAAAGGTTATATATTTTCCGCAAATATTTATGCTTAACTTATCGGCAGGTTTCATATCAATTTTTAAAAATAAATATGAATGGAACCATATATATCAAGTTAGAAACTTTTTATTTTAATGTCCCTTAGTTAAAAAGAAATTAAAAATTGCATTCATCAACTTGTGGATTTTATTTATTTCATAAAATAAGTTTATCGGTCAGTCATATGCAGTGCGGACAAAAGGCCCTGGCTGTGCGCACAGGTAAAGCATATCGGCGAGCTGCGCACAGGTAGGGTCTTTTGTCGTAGGGCCTTTTTTTGGTTCGCGGGCCTTCTGTCTGTTTGTATACGATGCAGCGCGGACAAAAACACCCTAACTTTCCTATCCCCCTGTAGTAGTTTTTTTTTTTTTTTTTCTCATATACATTCAAAGCTCAAAGCCATTCATAAACTTTAAAACTAAAAGCGATACTTAACGTGTTTTAATTGCTAAACCTTAAAAAAGTTTTAAGGAAATTTTTATCTCTTTAATATAATACGACTACTGAATAATTCAAATTTGAATAACTGTTATAGAACATAATATATCATGAAAGCGAGAGTGAAACTAAATGCATTACTCTACTTTCCCAAAATTTATATAGACCATCCAACTATACACAACATACATTTTAATGAAAGTAAAACTATAATATTTTTAGTATAAAAATTTCTCTTCCACAATTATTATGTATGTAACAAGAGTATTACAATTTAACTTTCTCTCTTTTGGTGTTAAAATATAGGTCAGTGGAACACAGTCTAGAATACAATTTGTTAAAAGTGAAAATTATACTACTTGCACTTTCAATGAAAATTGTGTTTTAAATACAGGTCTGTAGGTTTGTAGTATAAAAACTTTCTTTAACCCAAAGACATTGAAATTAAAAGTGCTTTTTTTTAAAGAAAGTAAAAGTGAAAATTAAATCTTTGATATCAAAGAGAAAATTTTATACCATATAGAAAAATGTCTAATTTTTATAAATTGTTAAAGAAATGCATGCATAGTTCAAAAGATTTACAAACAGAAAAGCTGTACAATAATAATAATAAAAAATAAAAAATAGTATAAGAAATAAATAAATCATTGACAAAGGAAGATGGGAAAGATTTTATTTCAACCGGAAGCACCCCCTTTTTTCTAGGATTCTATAATCAAGCTTTGGGAATAAAATTTTAATGTTAATTCTTTTATTAGTTATAACTTATAAGTTTTTTTTTTTTTTTTTTTTTTAAGAAAAAGGGTTGCATCTATTTTCAAAAATCTCTTATCTTGTTATGTAGCCATACTGCAAATAAATATAAATATTTTGCAATAAAAATTAGGCTTATTGACGCTATATAACTTTGCGTCTTATATACGCTTTCAAATATATCTTACGCACAACAAAACTAAAAAAGAAAAGTTTATCGAATATATTCGCCAGAACCTACACCTGAAATTTTTTTATTTATAGTTATATATTTATTCATATAATTGATATCCTTCATTATTTGATAGCAAGAGAAACAATTATATAAATATATTTTTTTATACAAGCCTTATATAATTAAGCCCTATAGGCTTATAATTTTAAATGCCCTTTAATCCAAATTTTTAAAATTCACATGCAAAATAAACGTTATCAAATAAAATACATATAATTAAATTGGTAAATACACAATACGGCAATACCAAAACCTCTGTCTTTGGTTAAACCCACTGAACTATATGTTAAACCGCGAGGCCTCGGTTAAACACAGTTTTATTATGTCTATTATTCAGTAGATCAATATTATTTTGCTAAATATCACATTCATCAATAAAACACCTAACAAAATTTTAAAAATAATTGACTTAAATTCCATATTATATAATTTTGCATTATAGTCTGCATGACATTGTCGACATTGATATTTTTATACTTTATTTTGTTATCGCAGCAATAAAACAAGGTCATAATTTATAATGTAACTTTATTATTATTCCGGGACCATACATAATATATGAGTTTATAATGCACTATACTTCCGTTTAAAAAAAAAAAAAAAAGGCTAATAATATGCTGGCTAGAGGCCACGCGAGTGCTCGCTATAATTATAACTACAGTATTGTTTACTCTTTTTCCATTTTGATTCGAGATGATTAAGATTTAATTTAATAAAATGGAATTTTTTTAGCTTTTTATTGTTGTTATTAAAAAAATTCTTTGGTGCTGTCACACTTATTTACCCCCATTTTAGGTGTATATTATCCATTTGTCCGCACTATACACAGCAATAATGCGGAGCTAATGATGTGTGCAATATAGCAAGTGTCAATTAAAAAAAAAAAAAACATTGAATGAATTTTAGTTATGCAAAACTTATCTTCTTTCTCGCTATTCTCACTTTCATCAGTAAAATTTTTATTACGATCGAATAAATCAATAATTAATTGGTGACTTTTTCTCATTAATTTTAAAGGTAAATAAAATGTTAATTTAATGACTGAATTTTAATAATATTGAAGAATTAATTTTAAAATATTTAAAACTGCATAAGAAATAATTATAAAATTGAATATGATGGTATATTGATGTATTGTCATATCCCAATATATCGGTGTGGTGGTGCATGTATATAAAATCATAATTAATTACATAATATAATTTTAAGAGTACAATAATTAAATTATTTAATTTTAATTCAAGGAAACATATTATTTTAAATCTGTCATATTTATGTATGTATAATAATGGTGTTATGTAATTCTATAATATAAACATTCAAAATAATAATCTTTTGGCGGAACATCAAACTAATTCATTCACTTTTGTCTGTGATTGTACTTTCGCCGCCCTGCCCACTCGGCTGCCTCGGCTGGCCGGCGCTGCATCAAGTTCACAAACATGTTGAGACTTGCATGGGTTTCCTCATTCCCCTTCTCTTTTTAAACCACGTGATTCCGATCTAGCGCGAGCGCGACTCACGGACATCTTTTTGTTGCAGAAAAAAAAAGTCTTATATTTTATTCCACTTTGAAAAATTTGGTCTTACCTAACCCCCACCCTACTTTTAAGATTTACCAGGGAAAAATTAGTATCAGACTGTTTTCAAGCGAGGGATAGAGAGGTCGCAATTTTTAATAGCTCCAGCAGCCAATTTAATAGCATTGAAGATATGGTCAAACACGTGTTACCTGCTGATGCGACTACATGTAAAGCATTCGATATTTCAGAATCTCTAATGGTGTGTATATAAATTAATTAGAACGAAAAAAATACATGATGTGGTTTTGGAACTCTTACTTTTTTTTTTTTTTTTTTTTTTTTCAATGGTCATAGGGACACAAACAGCCTGAATTTTCTCATTATTGCATAGAAGTATGCATTATATGTACATTACGTACAATTACGAAGAATGCATGTCCAACCTTACAGCGCCCACCCAAATAATTTTAATTAAAAGTAAAAAAAATATATACAATATACATATGTATATGTATATTATACTAGACAAATTACGAATCAAGTCACTTTTAGTGAGGGAGATTTTTTTCTCTCTCTCTCTCCGCCGTTTGTCCTGTATTCGAAGTTCTATTTCATTGAAGATATAGTTTATAATATCAACAAGTAAAACTAGTAGTATATATTAAAATAGATAATATAGTCTTGACAAACGTGGATTTGGGAGGATTTAGGTACACACTCTTTTACCGACAAATTTTCTTCTGGTTTATTTTGTTATGCTTCATCAATAAGGTTATAAAGAAATAAAAAGGCTACAAATAAATATATTATAAACAGAGAGCATCCTGATTTTTCTATAAATATTTTGCAAAAAAATTATATGTGATCACAAAAAAAAAAAAAAAAAAAAAAAAAAGGCACTATAAAGTAATTTTAGTCCTGTAGTCCTAAGACCTTATTTTTTCATATAATATAATAACTCGATCACGTGATCGTAAAAAAAAAAAAAAAAAAAAAAAACTTGCTCTGCAAAATGACGTTTCTTAAAAAAAGAAAAAGTAATATGTACAAATTTTTCTATTGCTGATTTTCAAATTGTCATACGCATGGTCTTTACTGGGGTATAAAACTGAATTATAAGTATGATAAAATAGAAATTAATAAAAAATAAATAATACGTGACATAATTTGATTTAAACACGTCAGAGTCACAAGTCTTTACATTACACTTTTAATTTTCCTTAAAAGGTAGAAAGTATCCCGTTATTTCTTTTAGCCGGGGGTGCTATTTCATCGTGACACAGCAGAAGAAGAAAAATCATATTCCGGCTGATGTAATAGTTTATCTTTATTTCTTATCAATATTTTCACTATAGTTGATAACATTATTGTTGTTGTTCCTTAATTAACTTTTTTGGAATGTTTAAAATTAAGTTAATTAGCTCATAATACTTTTTTTATTTATTATTTGCAAACATAATTTATTTGAATTTTATGTGGTTTTGAATTTTAAACTTATCTCTATTTTACTTAATTAGTAACTTTTTGGTATAATTAACGATCAATTAATTATTATTATTAAAAGTTTTGAATTTGATTTTTATCCGGATGGAAAGTAAAATTATAATTACGTATAAAACATTAAATTTCATGTTATGTAAAAAGATTTTGTGATAAACATTAAAAAATCAATATTTCTAGGAATTTATTAAAAACAAAACAAAAAAAAAATTTGGCTGATTCCCATTCATTGTAAAGTAATTTTTTGTGACAAAAAGATTAAAAAATAAAAGGTAACTTTATTCCCCTCTTTTGTATCGAGCGCCCCTGTGTTATTTCTATTCGCTGTTGATGACGTTATCTGTTCTGTGATTGGTTTAAAATGACGTCAATGCGCACAAAATATGTCTTTGCGCAAGTGCATCGCGCACGGCAAATATTTTGTTAGTCCACTGCCAGAATTCAAGCTTGAAAGACGTGTTTGTGAAAAGCTCTCTGAAATCGTTTTCAAAACGTCAACTTCTTTTCACAAATTTTATCAAATTTTGAGTTTGTTTTGTTATTTTATATAGCTACTTTGGAGCTAAAAAGAATATTCACGGCTAAGGTATGTTAATTATTAATTTTCTACGTTTTATTTTACTATTTTATTTACTTTGAAAATTTTTAGTCTAACCTAAGAATTCGTATGGTAAACGTCATACTTTACGACTATGTTACGAAAATTCTATGTTTTTTTGATAAATTCGGTCCAAATCTTAAGTTAATATGTATAATAATACATAATTGTTTCAAGTCTATTTTATTATTAATTTAAAGTTAAAATTTTTAAAAAGATTAGCGTTTTTTAAACTTGTAACTTCACCCACGAGTTCGTCGCGTGTGAAGAGAGGCCTTGAATGGGTGGGCGTTTCCGGTCGTTTTGTTTCCCAGAACGTGATTTTTACTGTAATTTAGGCGGGCTATTTAAACTTTCTGCTGCATTTTATTATTTTATGTACTGTTCATGCATAGTTTTATTAAATATTCACTAATGTTTTACTGTTTTTTTGTTGCATGCATTAGCTTACTTTTCATAATGCATAATGTTATGTAAAAAAAAAAGTATATATGTAATATAACTTTTATTATTGAAATGCACTCTGCTAAAATTGCTTTTTATATACATAGATTGAAAATGCGATAAAAACTCAAATTTTGAATATGTACGTATATGATTTACGTGTATCACTTAATTTAATTTATTATTTCTTTTTTTTTAAACCGTACATATAAGTGGGTCAGGTTTTGTTATATGCCAAAGTCCGTAGGTATGTTTTGTATTTTATTATTTAATTTTTGTTTCGCATAAATACTTTTTTTCTGTATTTTATTTTAAGTCCATAATGTATTATGTAATGCATGTATACATATTTATTATGTAATGCGACTAATGCATACATATTTATTATATAACTGCAGAAGAAAAACAAAATGACTTTCTCTGCAGATTGGGCACCTACTCATATTATATTTTTATAAAATTCTACACAGTAAAATTATTCTATTATTTTATTTACTTATATTCTTATTATTTTATGCATTTTTCTCTGTAATTTAAAATTAAATGTGTTTTAAAATTGTACATAGTTCACCTGTCTGGGCTTTGGGTGGCCACTTTTTTTTATTTTTTTATTTTTTTGAAGGTATATGGTAATCTGTAATGTATGATTAAATACATTTAAGTTTGAGTACATTTAGGCATGTTTTTTGTTATTTGTTTGGTTACAGGTTGGAATTTCACCAACAATCCCACCTCACGGCGACCCTTGTTTTCTTGACAACATTTCAGTTCAGAATCACGGCGAATTAAGTGTAGGTATCTGGAGAGATAATAAAATTTACATAAACATCTTTATGATTGGATATTCTACAATATTTATTCGCCTATTGGACACGAAATGACGTTGAATTGTTTGGTCTCGTGATTTTTAAAATAATTAAAAAGAGATTTTAAAAAAATACCACCAATTTTTATTATATTTCCTGATTTTTTAATTAATTTTATTATTTTGTTTTGGAAACTGCTTATATTTTCTATTTCCAATAATTTTCTCCCCTATGGCGTTAAAATATATGCATCGATAGAAAAAAAAAAATTGAATGGGCAGCAGGAGAAAAGTGCAAGCTAAAAATTATAAATAATATTCCAAAAATGGCACTGTCTTGTATACCCAGTAAATCACAGCGTTTTCACATGTGGATTGCTCAGTTCTCGTTACTGTTAGTGATGTTAGTCGGACAATTACCTGTGCAACTCACATGAGAAAAAGCAGTGGTTTACTGAGATAATATCATTTATAATTTGATCTTAGCATGGACATCAAAAGATACTTGTACCTCTAGTTTGTTTTCAATTCAACACCTTTTATCAACGGCACATCTCACAATTTATGCCTTAGCTGATTTGTTTGTTTTTTATTTAAAATTACTCACTCTCCCTATACAATCAATTTCAAAATAAATAACATTTTTAATAATTATTTACTCGTTTTTGTTTACAGTCCCGTGAAACATGTCGCTTGCTGCGACCTACAAAGGAAAATTTAAGCTTGCCTTCGTTCAAGTGCTTAACAAATACAACACCTCAAATTATGACACGTATGGTTTCTCAACCAAATTCAATAGACAAGATGAATCTCCTCCCGAACAACCTTGGGTCTCACCAGGTCAATGTGATGCAGCAGCAGCAAATGACGAGTTCTTACCAAATGTCGGATGAACTTAATACGCCTAAAATTGTTGGTAAGTATTTTTTAGCTTAAAATATGTAAAGCCTGCACGAAACTAGATAAAAGATCTTGGAAAGTAGAGTACCTAAATTGAGAAGCGACAACCTCACCATATAGACTGACTCACGATACACCAATATGGGTCAGTGGCGGCCTACTTCTGTAGAGGGAGCTTATGTGTTAGTAAATTTTTTTTTTTTAAAACTTCTGTTACAATACAGTTGGTCGGTCATTGCTTGTTTCTTTAATCAAAAAATCATCAATGCCCCAATCTTTCATATTAAAAATAGGCCTTTCTACCCCCTATTGTCAGACCAAATTTTATAAGAGAAAAAAATCCTTCATGTTTATAGTTTTATATTCAAACACTGTTAACTACAGGCAAACCTAAACATAATTTTGATACTGTTTTATAAATGCATGCCAGCTGGAAATATGTTAATTAATTTTCGAATAAGCTTATATAACTACAGTATTTTGAATATCTCTTTAAGAAAATTAAATTTCATCGTCTTAAAGTGTATTTTTATTTTTTTGTTTTCAGATTCAGACTTTGAATTTTCTTTTGGTCAAATGTCAAATCTTGACACACCTTGTACGTCATCAGCAGAGGTTGCTACCGCTGCCCCAGAATTGTCATTTGATTGTGATTGGGTTGTTGATATACCTCCAATACCAATCAACAGCAACAACAATGCTGATACCCCTATCTCTGAAATACTCAACTGTGGCTGGACAGATAATCAAACTGCACTCAAACGCCCTAAAGAGTTGAAGCTTACGTTGCAAGCTAATTGCATCCCTATGAGTTCTACCCCTAACATGAACGTGGACACACCTAATATGGCAGTTGATACTCCAGATGTCTTGCAGTCTTTGGAGGGATCTGAAGATTTTAACTTGCTGTCCTTTATTGTAGGGGTAAGTCTTCTTTTTATTTTATTTTAAATTGGAAAGGGTGTGGTAAAAATTGTAGATAGGTTAGGAAAAATCAGCGAATGGGAAATATTATTGAGCTAAAACTGCCAGGGATGCCTTGGTAGAGGGGAAAAAAATTTAATCCAGGTCAAAAGTTTATCACATGGTCAAAATTTCGTCAATGTTAATTTATTTCATAATTTAAAAATGAGAACCTAGTAATGAAAACCTTACTGAAGGGGGGGGGGGGGTGAAAGTAATTAACCATTTTAAAATGCCATTTAACATTTAGTTTCTAATGTTAATTAAATAATTTTTGTTTCCACAGAAATCAAACGGAAAAGCTTCACTCCTAGATTATCCATCTCCACTCCTACAAGTAGCTAAAACAACCACAATTAGGGGACAAAAATCAGCAACAACACTTAAACGTGAACAACGTTTCACTGAAGAAGAACAAAATATACCCATTCATGAAGAGTTTCCATTCATTAACCCTGTAATAAAAACTGAACCTGAAATTTCACATGTTAAAACCGAACCAGAAGCTCAGTTTACTGTAGTTAAAAATGAATATTATTCAGAAGGTAGCTCGACCATCCCCAGTCCAGTACAAGAGCTTAATGTTACTCAAAGCTCCATACAAGAGTTAAATGTAACGTCAAGCTCCGTGCAAAGACCAGAAAAACGTAGCTCCAGATTGATTAGCAAGGAGACAAGGCAATATGTTGAAAACTCCGAGAGCGATGAAGATGTGGCGCCTAAGAGACCTCGTCGTAATTCCAGTGTGATGTCTAACTACAGCTACGGACACTCAGTTGGCAAATCAGAGTATACTAACGATCAAGATGATTCTTCTATTGCGGGTTCTGCTGCTGAATCCAAATACAAAGATTTACGTGAGAAAAACAACGAGGCGTCACGACGTTCAAGACAAAACAGAAGAACGAAAGAGACGGCTATGGAGAGAAAGGCATCTGAATTAGAAGCTGAACATCGACGTCTTAAATCAAAGCATGATGCTATAGAAAAGTGTGTACTTCAAATGAGGCAAATGTTATTAAATATCATACCTCGGGCAAATAAGAATGCTTGAATTTCTTGATCATATACTAATATTTGGAAAATATTGTAATTTGTGAATAATGTACGGTTCTTATTTATTATGAGGTAGGGAAAAAAAACTATTGTATTTTTAAAAATAATATCATCCCGTTTGTTTCCCTGTAATTTTAAATAACCTCTATGAAAAAAAATATTGGAAGGCCGTGCAGAGTTGTTTATAATGTATTGATTGCGGTTGCCATTACAGTGACAGTAAATATAGTTTCTTGTAGAGGAGAAAATACCATATTTCCATCTTCATTAACATGTCACAGTACTAAATTTTACATTGATTTGTTTTTAGATGTTAATTGTTATGTTTCAGTAATATAAAAGCAACTGTTTTGAGGTTGACTTGAAGTAATTGAACAGATGAATGAGCAAAATTGCTTTAAGTCTGCCTCAAAATGGTTACGTATTTATTTTTCTTATACTAGCTAATGTATTTAGTACCACTAAGATGGCGACCAAATTCAGAATATGAAGTAACATCATTGTATAGGATCATATTGACTTGCTCATTGTTTTTGTAACTTGAAATTACCAAGTAATTGTGCATTTTTCAATCATTATGTACTAGACGTACATAACATACTTAATATACTTATTGTATTGTAAGTAATTTTTAACATCTTTATAATTACTCATTTATAATTAGAATAATTGGAAAGTACTTTGATAGTAAGTAGAATAAAATATTATAATCATCATAAATTTTAAGCATTTATTGTTCTTAAATTTATTTTAAAATGTTATTTTAAAAAATAAATTAATATTGGTATTTGTAAACTTCATAATGAAGTTAATTTTTATTTCTTTGTAAATTTGCTACTGGAATAGCAAGAAAAAAAAATGTATTTTTTAAATTATATAATCTTAAAAAATAATAATAAAAAAATATTGGAGTTTTAATTTTGTGTTTTTGTTCCATTATTCCTTTGAAAACCTGCATTTCAAATGCTACTTTTTTTCTCTTTTTTTGCCCATGAAGAAAATTAAATCTGATTCAAAAAGTTGGCACCTGACCCTCTAGGATCGCTCTGAAAAAAATAATGTGTATTAAGGGAGCAATTCTAAGAATCATGACCAAGTTTGAGCATCCTAGGTTGATAACTCGAATTTTGGTGGCGCCAAAACCAAAAGTGGTAATTGCGAGCGCTGGAGCGGCGGAGCGCTTGTAGGGACATTTGAGTACTCATATCTCGTAAAATATTAAAGGTAGACGTTTAAAACTTTTTTTATTAAAAGAAAACTTACATGTAGTTATAATGAAATCTTTAATTAGTGATTTCAAAAATTATTGCTTCCATTAAAAATTTCTCAAAATGGTAAAAATCAATATATTTTTTCTTTTATAAAGTCGTGCTACACATCGTTAAAAATTATTTTTGACTCATTTACGGTCTAGGTGTATCAACCATGTTTATTTAAACATGAAAAAGTGATTATCAAAATTCTTGAAAATTTTGGTGACCTACAAATCAAGTCCCCAAAATGACGCTTTTTCTAAAATTCGACATGTTCGTGAGCAAATAAACCGGGTCCTTCCTAATTTTTAAAATATTTTATGCATATGAGACGAAAGCTAAGAATGTGTACTTTAAGAAACTGCAATAAAAGTTTTGCTTTTTTGCGTCTGTTATTTTTTACAGCGGTTTCTGTAGAGGCCTCTGCGCGGGGTCAGCGCGTCGCGTAGCACCGCTTACCGGCTCATCGCAGTAACTTTGCGAGCCTATAAAACTATATCTGCTACCCCAAACTTGATGTTACTTTACATCAATGTAACTGGCATATTATGAAGAGTTATAATCCAAAATAAAAATGGTGCTTTTTGATTTCCATGAATTATGTTCGAGTGCCGCGTGTGACAATGCAATACGAGAGCTTGGAGTATGGCTTGTGTATAACATGCATCTCTCTTATTCAAACATGAAGTGATTTCTGCAGTAAGTTATCACTATTTTATACTTCGCAACTTTAACTATGATAATTTGTCTACCCCCCCCCCCCCCCCAAATCAAATTCTTATCCTCCTCCGCCTCCCCCCCCCCTTAATGGGTTTTTACAAAAATGCGAATTGCAAAATAAGCCTAAACTCAAACATGATGTACACGTGACATTTGCGGGTCTAGTTACTAAACTCACAAATTTTACTTACTTAAGTTTTAGTTTGAATCGTTTTTAATTAGTATATTTCTAAAAAAAAAAAAAAAAAAAACGAGGGGGAAAAATGTTTAACTTTTTTTTTTTTAGTTGCGAGGCAATAATATGTGGCGGAACGTCATATTCGAAAATGAGTGATGCAGCTTACAAACAAGTTATACTTTAGGTCTTATTATCGTATTGAATATTATTTACACGGGCAAAAAAATCATTAAAAAATAGGTAACACTGATTTTTTTTTTTTTTTTTTTTTTTTTTTGAAGGCAAATTATCCTAGTTAAAGTTGCGAAGTATAAAATAGTGATAACTTACTGCAGAAATCACTTCATGTTTGAATAAGAGAGATGCATGTTATACACAAGCCATACTCCAAGCTCTCGTATTGCATTGTCACACGCGGCACTCGAACATAATTCATGGAAATCAAAAAGCACCATTTTTATTTTGGATTATAACTCTTCATAATATGCCAGTTACATTGATGTAAAGTAACATCAAGTTTGGGGTAGCAGATATAGTTTTATAGGCTCGCAAAGTTACTGCGATGAGCCGGTAAGCGGTGCTACGCGACGCGCTGACCCCGCGCAGAGGCCTCTACAGAAACCGCTGTAAAAAATAACAGACGCAAAAAAGCAAAACTTTTATTGCAGTTTCTTAAAGTACACATTCTTAGCTTTCGTCTCATATGCATAAAATATTTTAAAAATTAGGAAGGACCCGGTTTATTTGCTCACGAACATGTCGAATTTTAGAAAAAGCGTCATTTTGGGGACTTGATTTGTAGGTCACCAAAATTTTCAAGAATTTTGATAATCACTTTTTCATGTTTAAATAAACATGGTTGATACACCTAGACCGTAAATGAGTCAAAAATAATTTTTAACGATGTGTAGCACGACTTTATAAAAGAAAAAATATATTGATTTTTACCATTTTGAGAAATTTTTAATGGAAGCAATAATTTTTGAAATCACTAATTAAAGATTTCATTATAACTACATGTAAGTTTTCTTTTAATAAAAAAAGTTTCAAACGTCTACCTTTAATATTTTACGAGATATGAGTACTCAAATGTCCCTACAAGCGCTCCGCCGCTCCAGCGCTCGCAATTACCACTTTTGGTTTTGGCGCCACCAAAATTCGAGTTATCAACCTAGGATGCTCAAACTTGGTCATGATTCTTAGAATTGCTCCCTTAATACACATTATTTTTTTCAGAGCGATCCTAGAGGGTCAGGTGCCAACTTTTTGAATCAGATTTAATTTTCTTCCCATGCATTAATACACAAACAGAATTCATGGCAGATCAGATCACTTAAATAAAACATTACTAATAAAATATGTTCTTTATTTTCTGGTAATAAGTTAAGATAGGGCCAAATAGGAATGCTTAAAAACATTTTTATTTAAATTATAGACAAGTGTTGGGATAAATTTTTATTCAACCTGAATCAAATATTCGTAATGATCCCTTACTGCAGATAAATTAAAAGAAAAGGTTATAAAACAACTATGTCATCATATTTTTCAAGCGTGATAGCCTTTTCAATGATATAAGATATAATATTGGTTATAATATGGAAAGTTTGTGAAAATTGTGTTTTTTTTTTTAAATAGTTTCCAAACTTGAGAAAGCCTAATTATATGTAAAGTATTAAAAAAATGGATTGAATAATTTTATTGTAAAAATAAAGAAGTAGTTTTTAAAGGTTTTGTATTAAGTACATAATATAAGTACAAGTAAATATATGAGAGTAGAAGAGGGGGGGGGGGGGGCAATGCACCCTAAATATTATGCAACTACGCAGTTTCTAAAAAAAGTTTTAAATGCAGTTATTTAGCGGCGGGATACGCTGCATCAATATGCACAACATCTTTTATGCAGTTGATACTGCTTACGCTCTCTACTGGATAGATTATGTACTAGAAATACATTTTTATTGAAACTTCTGCCATCTACTGACATAAAGTATCATTTTCATATTGTATGAAAAGTTCAAATATATCATATATGCACAGATTCCCGGGATCTGCTGGGCTGGGATCATGACAAAATTTAAATATTATAGGATTTATGATACATAAATCTAGTTTTAAAAAATATCAAAATTTTATGGATAAGAAAAAAAAGTTATAATTTTACAAATTTCAAATATCGTAATATGTATCCTCTTTCTCGCTTCTCGCCCTCTGTGTTCTAGCTGTATAATCTAGCGTTTACTTATTTTTTATAGGTGAATTTTATTATAAATTGGTTAATTTTATGCTTTGCACTTTGACGCCGATACTAGATCAGTAAAGCATCAACATGATTAATCATGAATAAAATTTCTTTTTGAAAATTAAACAATAAATACTGAATTATTGTTGTTTTTAATTTATAGCTGCTTCAAACATATCAATGAGCTGAGATCATACACGTACGCGGAGTACACTAGAATAATTCTGAGATTATATGGAAACAAAATTAATTTATCTTTGAGAAAGGACAAAATGAAGTTTATCTCATATGTGTATTTCTGCTCAAGCATGGCACCCAGTGCGGCAGTAAGGAAGACTAAAAATAAAAAATTATAATAAACGGGGGAGGTAATTTTATTTCATGTTTGAATTGAGGACATTATCCCTGAATCGATTCCTGATCAGCAAAATTTTCATATTATTGGGTTCATTAATTTTTTTTTTCATTGAAAATCGAAAAATGACGTCACGGGTGACAACTTATGCATATGGGTATTTGAAAATTTTGACACCTGTGACGCTATTTTGCAATTTTCAAAAATTAATTTAAAATACATAAAAAAAATACAAATTCACGTGTCTCTCGATTCAGAACAAGCTCTTTTTTTATATGCAATAAAACTATACCCCTTATTTTTTTTTTTTTTTTTTTTTTTTTTTTTTTTTTTACTTTCCCCATTATTTCATGTAACCACCTTCTATAATAGAGCGTAAAAGCTGTAATAACATAAAAATGGCCATGGAAAAAATATGTTACAATTTTTTAACGAGCGTGGGAAACATTGAATAATATATTATAGCTCTGCATGTCTTTACCATGAAATAATAATAATACAAAAAACATAAAATATTTATTTTGAAACCGTAGTATAAAAAGCAAGAAGCAAGGATACAAAAAAGTCACATATTTAACGTAACAAGATGGAAGAGTTTGGATTACAAAGGATAACGTCTCCAGTCTTCTGCTTCATGAAGTTGAGTGGCCAGTTTTTACCACCTCTTGTTGTCACCCGCATCTTAGTCTGGGTGATAACTACAGGTAAAATATTTTTAGATAAATAATCAGAGATTATAAATACTTCTAATTTTTTGATCGAATGTACTCAAACTATATATCAAAGGTCAAAGGTATATAATATGAAAAAGATTAGGTTTTACCATTTAAATGTATAGATTTTGGATCAGGCTTCGTTCTAACCTATACTCTTTTTTAACACCACCTTACGACCTTACCCCTTGAAAAAATCGATATCATATGCAACGAGAAAAATAAATATGTAATAATTATATGCTAGCTAATTTATTCACAGAGAAAAGCATAAATTCGATCATTCTACAACAAATTTATATTTAACATAATATAACGTTTGTATAGTATATTTATTTATGCTAATCCAATACATCAACATACATATAAAAAGGACATAAATTGCAGCATAATATTATATAATGTTATATATAATTTCCTATCTCATCATGATAATCTCCGTAATACACTATTATGTTGCAAGTATGCAAGGAAATAATTGCATGAAATAAATTAATCGTATTAATCATTGCGTAAATATTATGTATCGTGTATTATTATTATTATTTTTTGGTTATAAAAAAATATAAAACTGGATTTTTCTTATTTATTTATTCGTTCGAGCGATTACTTATTCATTCATTTATTCATTCATTCAATTATTCCAGGCAGTCTAGTATTACTGACTCTACTCTCTACGGTTGAATTGATAGTCAAGTCCTCTAAGTTCAACACGGTGGTGGAAATCATCACGATCCTACTGACGTTGATGGAGATGTGCTTCAGAGTTATCTATTTCTCAGCAAACCGAGGCAAACTTCAGGATATAATTGAGAAGTATAATTCATTCCCAGGTCTGTTTATATAGCATGAATAAATTATCTAAATTTGTTTACAAATTCATAAAATTATAATTCTTACATTGCCTCCACAAATTGATTTAGAATTCTGCATATTTTCATAAAAACATTATTATTTTGTTCAAAGTGAATTTTTACAGCTAAAAGTGGCTACGTTATTATTTCAATTTCCTTATTTTTACATTATAAAGGTAATGAGTGATAATTATGGCTTTTAGTGGCGTTTTCAATAATGATTATCTATATTAAAAAAAAATATATATAAAGGATTCAAGGGAATATTTTACCCCATTTGTTTCTAATTTGTATAGGATAAATTTAGTGTCGTGAATTTTATTGCATTATACGCCATTACAGATTTGTAATCAATGGCTACAACACAATTGCAAAAAAAAAATAATAATAAAAATAAAATTAAAATATTCCATAACAATTTAAATTTATATCTTATCTATATTTTTTATAAGCACTTTACTATTTTGATCTCGTATATAAAAATATTGTTACCTCGATTTACGGTTTTTAATGCAATTCAAATATGAATTTAACAAAACTTTTTTTTATTTTTTTATTTTTATTTACTTATTTATTATTATTACTATTATTTTTTTTTATTTTTTTTTTTGCTTGCCATATTATTATTTTCGTTATTATATACCAGCTTATATTAGAGTGCGAGTTAACAATTTTCTGAAATAATGCTATTTAACAATTTGCTACGCAAATTTAAAATAAATAAATGAATTTGTGAATGCATCATAATAATAATGGATAATTTCAATAAAGTGAAATAAAAATACCTGTTTCAGAAAATTATTTTGATTTCAGTAATTTACTGCTTAAAATTTCAGTAAGTTGTTCTACATTTATAAAATCTGAAGAAGTGATGAAGTCCCGAGCAATGCAAAGATCTCGACTAGTATTACTTCAATTCTCTGGCTACGTATTCATGATACTTCTTATTTACTTGTGTGTACCGTTCTTACCTGAGGGTCCTGATCTATCCGCTCTTGGGTTTGCACCGAGTGATATAACTCAGAGTATCATCAATCCTGACAGAAAACGTCCTCTTTATCTTCCTATGTGGACGTACAATAATATCGAGACCTTACCACTATCGCAGTACCATATTTTAGTCATCTGGCAGGTAAGAAAAATAATAATTAAGTCACGAGTTTTTTTCTCTCTCTCTCTCTCTCTCTCTCTCTCTCTCTCTCTCTCTCTCTCTCTCTCTCTCTCTCTCTCTCTCTCTTGTAGTCGTTTAACATGACTTAACTATAACATTAAAGGAGTAGGGTACCGACGTCGACCATTAGACTCAAACTTTTCTCGTCAATAAAATCTGAACATTTTTACAATGATACTTCAGCTTAAGACAATTTCAAATATATAAAATTTTTGGGGGGTCATCGTGCAAATTAATGTTATATGATTTTTTGCAATTTTAAGCCTACAAAGCCCAATGTTAATTTCAATATTTTTTTTTTTCGGTACGCTCAAACATCTTGAAATTTTTATCACTGCTAGGAGTAACCCTTAGCTACACAATGACACCAAATTTGTACCCAAAACGCTTCTATATTTTGAGTTATAAGGTCGGTACCCTACTCCCTTAACTGATTATTAAATTTATATAATATTAACAGCATTACAAAAAGTTATAGTTTTATATAGATTAAAACAATTGAAGTTACTTTATAGCAATATATTGTGTTACGTTTCAAAGGTTTATTTTATTGTAAAAAATAAAAAAATTCAGAGACTTTAAATAAATAAATATTTCTTTATTAAAATATTAAACATAATAATAAATCAATATGAACTTCTATATAAGGAATAAAATAAAACTGTTCAAAATGCTGTTGTTAACATAAGTTAATGTTAAATGCAATGAGGAAACAACATTAAAATTATAGTGTTAAATAGAAATTTTAGGTAATAACTACACTATTTTTATCCCCTAAAACCAAGTCAGATACACTATTGCTCGATTTAACTTAAAGTTACATTTTTTAGTATACTTTAAAGTTTTAATTTTAAATAAAAATAAATAAATAAATTTAAATATTTATTTTAAAATTAAAAGACTATCCTTTTATAATGAACAACTTTTTATATACTCACTCGAACATCATTCAAAATGTTAGTTTTCAATATTGAATTAAAAAGTATAGCAGATTTTATTTTTAAAATATGGCAATAAAAAATTAATAAAAATAAAGAATAATGATTTTTTTTTCATACTGATTCTGTAATTTTTTCGCTTTGTCGCAACAAACAAATTTGCATTAGATATCGAATAATTTCGTTCGTTATGAAGTTACAGAATCAGCCCCCAGATTTGAGTTATATTATATTCTATAAAATTACTGCTTAATTTGTTGTTACTTCTTTAAACAATAACTTTATTTTACTCATCTTGATAAGTGATGTATCCTAAAAGTTATGCAACTGTTGTGGTACCTTTGATACACAAGTAACCTACTTTACAGGGGCTCTGTGATATTATTATTATATATTATTTTTGGTTTTGCATATTTATATAATATTTAAAATTTTTTTTTTTTTTCCACAGGGTTTCACGTTTTGCGTGTTGGTTTGTGTGTTCTGTGCCATTGACTGCTTACTGTATACATTCATTATATTTCTGGTCGAAGCGATGCAACATTTAGAGCGAATAAGCGTTGGTTCCTCACCTCTTTCATCAAACCTTAAGACTGTTAGAGATTTACGACACTTACACCTACAAGCTGACTTAGAATATCGAGTCTGGGTGAAACAACATCAGTTTGTTCTCAAGTAAGTAAGAAATTTCCTCTTCAGTCCAAGACTTTTATAAAAAGTCATTTCACCGTCGTAAATTTTAACCACGTTTTTGTGCGACTCTCAGAAAAACAAAAATATATTTTGTTTAAAATGTTTTCTTATTTTTGCGGAACCCTTAATCACTCTAGAATGCTCAAAACTGCTTTTAAAAACACGTAGTTTTCTCAAAAATCACAAAAAAGCGTGTATCTCTCCATAATGCGTAATGTTAAATTAGGGGTTCTGCATCTTTTCCTAGCGCTCTTCTGATTGGTGTTACGTTATCGCCAGTAAGACACATAATATGTTATATAACATGATTTTTTGCATGAATAATAATAACTAAATATAGGAGTAATATTATCATATTTCATTCATTGGAGTAGTAGGTCGCATGTATATAGGTCGCATGATAGGAAAATATTAATTAATAGGAAAAAAACAAAAGTTATGCACATTTTTAATAAGTATACATATACTATGCAAAATATTCAATTAAGAGCTCATACTAATAAGTGTTTACATAATTTTACTTTAAATTGTAATTGTGAGTTTGTAGAACAAGTAAATAATTATAATTACTTAGGAGCTATTATTGATCAAACATTTGATTGGGATTTGCATATTATGCAACTGTTAAATAAATTGAGATCTGCAATTTTTAAATTAAAAACAGTAAGATCATATGTGAATGAACAGACGATGAGACAATTATATTTTTCTTTTGTACATCCACATATATTATACGGTTTATTATCTTATGGTTGTACTAAATCAGGTAAATTATGGGAATTGAAAAAAATGCAAATAAGAATATTAAAAATTTTAAAAAAAGGAAATAAGCTAAAAAGTGATCTTGAATATTTTAAGTACTTTAAGATATTGCCAATAGAAGAAATGTTTAAATGTTCTTTTATTTGTGAAAATTATTTTGAAAATTCTCATGGTATACCGAGAACTCATATTTATAGTACCAGAACAGCAGTGACCAATCCTTTATTTGTACCAAAAATTGTAAATAGATTCACTGAAAGGACAAAAAAAATTTTACTTCCTAAATTATGGAATCAAATTCCATCAGAATTAAAAAGTTTTGCAAATAAAAATGAAACGAAATTTAATATGAAAAATTCTTTCTTGATAATTTATAAAATGTTGAACAATTTTTTGCTGTTTGTATTGATTAATGATGATTAATTTTTGCTTCTTGTATTATAAAAATACTTCTCTTAAATGAAGAAAAAAAAAAAAAAAAAAAAAAAAAAAAAAATGTTTTTGTGTAAATACGTACTTTATTTGCTTTTGAAATATATATAATAAAAAATATGTATATGTAGTAATATAATATAATAAGACACGATTGTGTAACAATAAATGAACCAACCGATAAGGCTATGCCTTGGTTGGACTTTGTATATTTGTGTGTTTGAAAAAAAAAAAAAAAAAAAAAAAAAAAAAAAAAGTTTAAAAATTATATTATTAAATATCATATATGAAAGATAGCAGTAAAATGGGACCAATCTACTTTTAAAGCCCTTGTCAACTTACTTTTTTATCATTTAGAATATTAGATTGATAATAACCATACCTTATTATCCATGATATAGACACCATCACGTTGATTTTGTATTTATTTTCATTTTGACTGTTACATCACGTATCTGACGTCACTATGTACCGCCGGCAATCACAGTCACCGCTCTGGTCACGTGATAAATTTAAGTCCCTCCCTCAATTTCTTTACCACTATCACGGCCCAATCTATACATTGTGACGTCAGATACGTGATATAACAGTCAAAATGAAAATAAATACAAAATCAACGTATTGGTGTCTAATTCATGGATAATAACTAATAAGGTATGGTATTTATCAATCTAGTATTCTATATAATAAAAAAGTAAGTTGACAAGTAAGTATTACTTGTTAATATTTTCTTTATTTCAGTTTATGCCAAGAAGTAAGTCAATTTTTTTCTCCAATAATCTTGCTGACGTTTTTAGTCAACGGTGTGGTGTTGTGTGTACTCGCTTACGTCATAGTCAAGGTGGGTAGAAGAACCTCGGTCACTATAGCATCAGATATGTAAATAAATATAGTGTGCGAGTGATAGCGTAAAAGTAGCATTAAATTATTTCCATTTTTATTGAATTCATTCGTTATTGATTGCTTTCTTATTGAATTGATGTTGATAATATATTTAAGAAAATTTGTAGAAATTCCATTTATATACATTTATTTATATATACATATATAATATATATATATATATATATATATATATATATATATATATATATATAATATTGTAGGATTCAGTGTTAGTTACCTTTTGATATATTGAAAGTTGTTAACTGGGTTGAACAAAAATTAGTAATTTAATTTTAATAATCTTGTAAAATTTAATTGAAAATCAAATATAAAAATTATTTTTAATCATGTATGTTTCCAATTAATACTAATAACAAAGTTTTTTTAGTTGTTATAAAGTTTTTTTTTCCTACTTATTATTAATGCATGAGATCATGTGCATCATATATTTATAAAATATTTAAAATATAAATCCATTCTCATGATTAAAAATGTATTAGATCGTGCATTCCTATCCAATATATCTGTTCTTCTCTTATAATTTATTTAGATTTGCTTTTATCAATTGATCAAAAAATCGATTAGCAAGCTTTGAAAAATGAACCACAAATCGTTGCATCGTTTTTTTGTCATTTAGTTTTTAGATGTTAAAATAGAAAATTACAACTTTATTATGAATATTAGGTATAGACCTTAAACATTTATTCATAAAATTGTAATAAGTTTGAAAAAACACGACTAAAATTTTTTTTTGAAAATAAAGTGTATTAATTATTAATTTACATTATTTTTTTTTTTTCTTTCTTTCTTTCTTTTTCTTTCTTTCTTTCTTTCTTTCTTTTTCTTTATTTCTTCTTTCTTTCTTTCTTTCTTTCTTTCTTTCTTTATTTCTTTCTTTCTTTCTTTCTTTCTTTCTTTCTTTCTTTCTTTCTTTCTTTCTTTCTTTCTTTCTTTCTTTCTTTCTTTCTTTCTTTCTTTCTTTCTTTCTTTCTTTCTTTCTTTCTTTCTTTCTTTCTTTCTTTCTTTCTTTCTTTCTTTCTTTCTTTCTTTCTTTCTTTCTTTCTTTCTTTCTTTCTTTCTTTCTTTCTTTCTTTCTTTCTTTCTTTCTTTCTTTCTTTCTTTCTTTCTTTCTTTCTTTCTTTCTTTCTTTCTTTCTTTCTTTCTTTCTTTCTTTCTTTCTTTCTTTCTTTCTTTCTTTCTTTCTTTCTTTCTTTCTTTCTTTCTTTCTTTCTTTCTTTCTTTCTTTCTTTCTTTCTTTCTTTCTTTCTTTCTTTCTTTCTTTCTTTCTTTCTTTCTTTCTTTCTTTCTTTCTTTCTTTCTTTCTTTCTTTCTTTCTTTCTTTCTTTCTTTCTTTCTTTCTTTCTTTCTTTCTTTCTTTCTTTCTTTCTTTCTTTCTTTCTTTCTTTCTTTCTTTCTTTCTTTCTTTCTTTCTTTCTTTCTTTCTTTCTTTCTTTCTTTTTTTTTTTCTTTTTTTTTTTTAATTGCATTTTCCAGTAATGATAAGCAAATAAATTATAGCAATTCAGTCAGTATTTGATTGCAGTAAAGTACATTTTAAAGTAACAACTATTTTTTTTACTGCGAATTACGTATTTGAGTTTATTTTTATTATTTATTTCAGCTGCGGAACGTGATCGGTATAATTTGCGTGTTGGGACATTTTAGTTGCATTGTCATCAAGCTTTACGTCATGGCATTGTTTGGACAAAATCTCAAAGATCAGGTGAGTGTCAGAGAGAGAGAGAGAGAGAGAGAGAGAGAGAGAGAGAGAGAGAGAGAGAGAGAGAGAGAGAGAGAGAGAGAGAGAGAGAGAGAGAGAGAGAGAGAGAGAGAGAGAGAGAGAGAGAGAGAGAGAGAGAGAGAGAGAGAGAGAGAGAGAGAGAGAGAGGTCTGGAATGTATAATGAAACTCTTATTTTTAAATTCTAGTATAAAAAATACTTAACCATGCTCTATAGAAAACATTTGGCAAAATTTACTCTTTTTTATATTTATTTACTTATTTATTTGTTAAAACCAAAAACAGGCTTACGCCCAATATGTTGGCGGGACACATAGTATATATACATACACAATCTGATTTTGAAAGTAAATATTGCCCAATTCTCAATTTTAGATTTGCTGAGTACCATAAAGATATAATTTAAACTACTATCATTATTATTACTTATTTTTTCAATTTATGATAAAAAAAAAATTACAGTATTGTAGAACTGTATTTAATTATTCAGTACGTCTATTTCTATTAAATTGATCATTTTAAAAAATGAAAGTCAATAATCTGGTTAAGCGTATACAGAAAAACTTATAGAAATAAGTTGTGGGTAACCAACCATATGTATTTAAATTGTAAATACATATGTATAATAAAATATATTTTGTTACGTATACAGAGCACCAAGGTAATGAGAGAAGGCAAGATATGGCCACGCTTGGGACGAACACGTCGTACAGATGCACGTATTGTGATGTTGCGATCAAATACTCCGGTCACTCTTAAGGGGTTCGGATACTTCGATCTTACAATTGAAGTTTTTGGTAGAGTAAGTATTCATAATTATCTTTTTGATATATGGACAATAATATCAGAGTTTCATACAGTACTTAACCTCAGCCGTGGCAAAACCTCCTCCTCCTCCTCCTCGTCCTCCTCCTCGTCCTCCTCCTCGTCCTCCTCCTCGTCCTCCTCCTCGTCCTCCTCCTCCTCCTCCTCCTCCTCCTCCTCCTCCTCCTCCTCCTCCTCCTCCTCCTCCTCCTCCTCCTCCTCCTCCTCCTCCTCCTCCTCCTCCTCCTCCTCCTCCTCCTCCTCCTCCTCCTCCTCCTCCTCCTCCTCCTCCTCCTCCTCCTCCTCCTCCTCCTCCTCCTCCTCCTCCTCCTCCTCCTCCTCCTCCACATCCTTCTTTTTCTTCTTCTCTTTCTTTTCTTACCCGAAAACTTTTTTTTTTAAATCAGCATAATTTTGTATTGCCTTTAGTAGCATGTGTACCAAATTTCAAATCGATTTGTCCATTGGTTAAGTGGGAAAAAATAACATGAGAAACATAGAACGTCCATGATGCTCATCATGTTAGTTTTCCCACATAATGGTTTGAACTTTGTTATACACATATATGCTATTAAAGGCAATACAAACTAAACTGAAAATTTCAAGAAAACGTTATTGAGTCAGAAATAAGTTCCACCAAGGTTGAGGGCTGAGATTAATTATTAAATACATAATTTATTACTTATTAACTAAAATTCTGTAAAATATTCTACAAGTGAAATTTTGTTATTACTTTTGAATTTTTTTTTTAATTATAAATTTGAACAATTAAAATGAAGAAGTTTATAATTTTTGGCAAGAAAAGAAATACTTTCGATAACGATTAAAATTTTACTCTCTAAAAAGCTTTTTATTATTTTTTTTTTATTTTTTTTTTTTTTCATCGTTTTTTTTTTTACACATTTGGAAGCTTAGATTTTATTGATATTTAAGATATTATATTTATATGAAGTGTCAAAAGAAATAATTATTAATTACTTTAGTGGTTGTATATATCGATTGAAAGTCACTTCCCATATAAAAACAATTTTATATTAAATTTAAAATAAGTATAACCCTCCGAAAAAAAAATCAATTCATGCATTATTAAGATCTAATTTTCATGTCGATTGTGATAGTCTTAAACAATTTCATGTGATTTCAGGTTTGCAGTGTAGCACTGAGCTTCTTTATAGTTCTTCTTCAACTGCATTAAACTGTTTTCTATAACTTAATTCATAGTAAAGTAAAATGTAAACACTGTTTAATATTATATTCTTAGCAATTTTAACATGTTCTGAAACTTTTATCAAGAGTTATTAACACAAAATATGATTAAAAACTATAATATCTCACCAAATCTTTTTTTATTATTCTCCCTAATTTGATGGTGCTATAATTGTTAACATATTATAGTTAGCTACTTTATTACTATTGATATGTAATATCAAATTTTAAAATAATTTTGAGCTATAGTATAGTACTACTTGCTTGATTGGTCCGAGCGCTCAGTGATGCAATCAATGGGAAGCATCTCAAGCATCGATGTTTGTGCGTGCGTGCGGGATGAACGCTGGCGAGTGAAGTTTGCGTGAGTGAAGAAAAAGCCACTCTCTCGCGTAAGACTGAAGGGAAAAGAAAGCCAGCCGGCATATTTTCTAGTTTTTGATTGTTTTAACTCTGTGATTGTGTATTTGAGTTGTTGAGGCTATTTGTGTATAAAAGGCAAGTACTTGATAAAATATATAAGTTATTAGTGAGTGCATTAATTATTGTAATTGAAATATTGAGAACACTATAAATTATATTAAGATTCTTGAACCATAATTTGTCGAGTTTCTCATTTATTATTACGTAATTGTCACCCTTAATCTTTCTGTAGTTTGATGTTTTCGGAGTAAGTAACCCAAAGTTGTTTACTTATGGGTAAGATTATAGATTATTAGGAAGCAGATTTATTATCTCAGGGCTGCAAGCTGCAACCTCATATAGTTAAACCTTAGTTATCTTTTTTTTTTATTGTTGCAACAATCAAAATAACAACTTAACTAAGGTTTAACTAGTTAGTTAGCGTTGCAGCTTGCGGGGGTCAGTAGTTTATCTTTTTGGTCGGCCGGCCAAGGAGGATCGCAGATATCGCTGACTTCCAGACCTCGTGGGGTGTAGACACCGAGATTACGCATTTTATATTATAGGCAGACTAGTAGAATTTTAAATTTATCAAGAGATAAGTTAACAAATTGTAGTTACGTCATAAGATTTAGACCCTAGACCTAATAGTAAGACCTCAACGTAACACAGTGGATACAAATAAAAATTATAGTCAGCATTAGCTTATCGTAAATCTTTGTTAATAGAAATTTATATCATTGAAACAATGGAATATTATGCTCTATTTTTTTTTATTCCTTAAATATGTGGGCATATTTATTAGTATCAAGACTTGAGTTTTGTTAATTAACACCATAATGTCTAACTTTTGGTTGTAGTGGTGAATCTATATAAAACTTAATAACAAATATTGATGTATAATTTTGTAATTGAGAAAAAATAATATTTTTAAATGTTATTTTTTGCTCACATATGGCTTCACAGCGCAAGCTTTAATTGATAATTGAACTACCCTATAGAAATTTTCTCAACAACAATAAAGGCACATGCTTTCTGCACAGGAAACAGATGTATCAATAAACTTATGTCGCGAGTTGATAACTGCACTTCAAACTTTTGTCTCTCTCTCTCTCTCTCTCTCTCTCTCTCTTATCTATCTGAGTCACTGTCTGGTCCACAAGAGCTATATCATCGAATTGAAAAGTTTATTCGTTGTTATTATAGCATTGAATATCAATATAGTTTATACAGGATTGGGAGGATTGCACTATGAATAATTAATTATCTTTTATAAAGAACATGCACAAAACATTTTTATTTAAAAAAGCAGGTGGGAAAGTTTTTGGCTTGACAATATAGTCAAGTTCCCTCTAACAAAAATCTAAATCTACATTATTATTATAAGTAATCGAAATATATTATATAAATAGTGATAGATTAAACTATTATATTTAATTATTATTGTTAATAATTATATATACATATAAAACATATACATATGATTATAAAACAAACAAACCAAACTAAACAATCTAATTGTTATTATATACACTTATAAAATTACATTTTATACACAATATAATAAGAAGTACCTTACAACTAAAAGAAAAAATTAAGAACAAATTAAAGCTTTAAAACCTGCTCAATAATTTCATAATAAAAAACAGTAATTTTAAGTAATAAATAAAGTAGAATAATAATACTTTGTAATTGACTCATTAAACCAACCTTTTAAGTTAAAATTTATTACGTAAATTTGAAACTATATGGAGGGAAGAGTATTTTAATATTTGAAATACTGCCCTTAATTTTACATTATGATTGTATTATATGCTGCTGCCAATGATAACTTATAATTTTGATATCATTCATTTCCGATGTATAGTATTAGAGAGAGGGATAGATACATACAGAGACAGCTAAAGTGAATATAAATACATTGCGATACTTTGAAAGTATGAAATCAATACTTTTGTTTAGGTAAGTAATACTGATAAAATATTTTATATATATATATATATATATATATATATATATATATATATATATATATATATATATATATATATATATATATATATATATATATATATATATATATATTTCGAATGTTGAATTTCGAGCGAGGTTGCATGATGATAAGAAATTTTCTCGGTGAAATAGAATTATTGTCTTACCTTCTGTGAAGACACTGGGCTTTACACTCGCTGCTATCACTATTTTAAATAACAATGAAAAAATAATAGTCACTTTGTACATAATTATAAAAACACTCAATTCACAGTCTTTTTAAAAATTACATAGCTATGTTATTTACACACAATGTTTAACGTTTTCGGAGACTATATATCAAAAATGATACATACTGTCTGTCTCCTTCCTCAGAACTGAAAACTAAACTCTCACTCTCTGCCTGAAAAAAAGTATGAATAAAAATGTTGTATACTCAATACCCTGTGATTGTGAAATGGAATACATCGGTGAAACTGGTCGCCCTTTAGATATTAGGGTAAAAGAGCACAAGCAAAAAACAGAAAAAAGAGATACAGGATATTCAAAACTTGTGGACCATGCTCTGGATAATAATCACAAAATTCAATGGGAAGAAGCTAAAATTATAGGTAGAGAAAGTCATTATAAAAAGAGAAAATTTTTAGAAGCAATAGAAATGGCAAGAAGGAAAAATGAAACAATTATCAGTCAACCAAGTTTTGAATTGCCACGCATTTGGACCCCCCTTTTGAAACCATTTGATAAGAAAGTCCCATGTAATCGTACTAAAAATAAAGTCAACGTTTCGCTTGCACCTGACGAGGCGCGTACGCCCTCTCCTCCCCCCAGGAGGTCAGCACGGCAGAGAGTGAGAGTTTAGTTTTCAGTTCTGAGGAAGGAGACAGACAGTATGTATCATTTGTGATAATATATAGTCTCCGAAAACGTTAAACATTGTGTGTAAATAACATAGCTATGTAATTTTTAAAAAGACTGTGAATTGAGTGTTTTTATAATTATGTACAAAGTGACTATTATTTTTTCATTGTTATTTAAAATAGTGATAGCAGCGAGTGTAAAGCCCAGTGTCTTCACAGAAGGTAAGACAATAATTCTATTTCACCGAGAAAATTTCTTATCATATATATATATATATATACACACACAATATATATGCCTTCATGAAACCTATAGTGACAGTAGCTACATTTATATAGTGACTATAAAATGTATATATAAAAATGCGATATGCATAAATTAACACGTCATATTATTATCATTATTAATTATTATATATTAACATTGGTTATGAATGTTATGATTGCAATCATTAAGCATATTTATATAATATAGTTTAACAAAAATTGAAGTAATTAATAATTATAGTAATATTTATCTATTACAGAACTTTTTCAAAAGCCAACTTTATTTTACACTGCATGACCAAGATATATCTTGACACTGACTAAAAAAAAATCAAGAGAGGTATAAATAAATGAAAGTAAAATAACATTAATAACTTAACATTTAAATAAAATAAATAAGTAAAAAATATATATAATAATATAAAAATAAAATATCGTTTTAAAAAAACTGTGAAAAGTTGTTGTTAACGTAAGTTGATGTTAACGTTAAAGCTATATTGGGGGGGGGGGGAATAAAAGTTAACGTTAAAGTTGACTTAACGTTAACGTACCCGGAAAAAATTACTACTTATATTGCAGGTACATGGAATCCTGTATTTTGTTTGTGCTTTACACATTATTATTATTATTAATAATTATAAATATTAATTGGTATGAAATGAACTAATTAAAAAAAAAATAATAAATAAAGTCTTTTCTTGGTTGCACCATTGCACATTTATATGCCATGTTTAAAAACAATAAAAAAACAATTGTATTTATTTATATTATTTTTATTATTAGGCATAAGGTATATAGGTTAAATAAGTAACATCAAACTTTATACAATAACGCCTTACAATATTTCATATCATCATTTTTGTAATTTTTAGTCTGAAAAAAAAAAGGGGGGAAAAAAACATTACTAGAAGCAAATATACATACATTTCTCCCAAAACTACTTCAAGCGGATACAGTGTAATTAACTACGTAAAGTCAACTGTGATTGGCTAGTAGGTTTATAACACGCTCTCTGATTGGTTTAGCACCACGGATACAGCTTTTGGCGGGAACGACCTTGTTTTGGACAAAGTTGTAGTATATTCATAAATATATCCTTTCACAAATACTTTTTTTTCACTATTAATCTCATACAGTAAATAATATTTTATATTTCTGTCATAGGTAATACAAAACTGGAAAAGTATTAAAATTAAACAAAAACATATAATGAGTGCAAAAGCGACTAAATGGAGCTTATGTTGCATTTTTCTCCTGTCATATTGTTTTGTTATGGGTAAGCAATTTATTTAATTTTCATTTTTTTTTACCTGCATTTTCATAAACCTTATGATGATAATGAATTAAAAGGGAAAAAAATAATAAATGATCTTAAAAAGGCATGCAATAAAAAAATTTTGTTCAAATAGATGTTGTTTTAATTATACGATACGTGGGTATAAAATTATATCTTTGAAATTATTACAGCAGTTGAATCGGAAAGGTTAATTCTGAAAACACTTGGCGACAGTTATTACATTTATTACTATGCACCATCAGTTCTTATGAGTTGGCAAGCCTCTCACACCTATTGCAACAATCTAAACCTCACACTTGCGACCATAAAGTCAATGGAAGATCAAAATGCTGTGACCGCGTATCTTCTCACTAAATTTCCAGGTTAGTTAAAAAAAAAAAAAATCTCGGGACAAGTTTTTTTGTTTTCCTGACAAACATGTCATCGCTTTACGTGACATAGGTCAGAAATTAATTCATAAGTTTAAATTTTACATTCATATATTGAATATTAGATCTCAATATTTAATTGTTATTGCAGTTTCAATAATTTGAATCACAACGAAATATTAATTAATATACAGTTTTGATCTACAAATGTGATATAAGAGATTAGTTTAATTTTATCACATATCGATCTTTTTGCGTCACGATAAAGCTTCTACACTTTACAAATGTCTGTAGAATGAACGATCTACACTTTACAAATGTCTGTAGAATGAACGATCTACACTTTACAAATGTCTGTAGAATGAACGATCTACACTTTACAAATGTCTGTAGAATGAACGATCTACACTTTACAAATGTCTGTAGAATGAACGATCTACACTTTACAAATGTCTGTAGAATGAACGATCTACACTTTACAAATGTCTGTAGAATGAACGATCTACACTTTACAAATGTCTGTAGAATGAACGATCTACACTTTACAAATGTCTGTAGAATGAACGATCAACACTTTACAAATGTCTGTAGAATGAACGATCTACACTTTACAAACTCGCGGCTACCTGATGCATCTGCTATATAAAACAGGTAGGTGACTCCAGGTAGCCGCAAATTTGTAAAGTGTAGATCGTTCATTCTTATATCGATATTTTTATTAAGATCGATATAATATAATATGCAAAATAATATAAATTTATGCATAATAAAATATAAGATATTTATATAGGGAAAATAGTATTATTATTTAGATTCTTCTGTTTCTTTTTTAAATTGTAATTTTTTTTATGTCTGATCTGTTGTTATGTAAAGTATAACTTCGGAGTTCAATATAAATAATAGTCTTTAAAATATGCTTTATTTTAAATATAATACACGGAAAAAAATAATTACTAATCTATGTTAGTTAAGATAATTTTAAGTAACTCGGAGCAATATATTACAAGTGAAATTTGTAATTTTAACTATAAAGATAGTCAAAAGCACCATTTGGGCTTACTTATTTTTATAATTGTTACAGGTTACTAACTTGCCTTCCTTACAATGTACTACAACTAGCATGTTAGTAAAATATAAAGAGATGCATCGTTACATAATATTTTTGAGCGTATTATTAGTATATTACTAACCATGTTAGTAAATCATATTTTGATCGTTATTATATTACTATCTTGTATAGTAGCATTTAAATAGCCCGAGAACTGACAAAGAAAGTGACCGTTAAAGAAATTTAAAATAATTTTTTTGAAGTGCCACGGTTACATCGTTGCAGAAGTGTTTTATTGATTTGTGATTATTACTAATAACTTGTGATCGACTCATGGATACAAAAGAGCATCAGAATTCATCATGGTAAGTGTTTTAATTATAATGAACTTACATTTACGTCCTTTGGTATTATAATAATCTGATTTTTTACATTGTTTGATATAGATTGAGGAAAACGTGCTCGCTGTTTGCAGCCTTATTGATACTGTGGCTTGCTGCATTTTTCGAGACGGAGTCTTTCAACATTTCCGTGGATTTCTAATTACCATGTAAGTATTTTAAAAACCTGACAAATTTATATTGAATGTGCATAATTTGATATATGTCAGCAAATTGACCTATTTCAATGTTATTTACAGGGTTGGTGATGTATTTACTGGATGACTACAACCAATGTGGATTTTTTACAAGTTTACAAGAGAGGGACAACGCTAGAGCCACCCTTATGCCATGGACCGCACTTGCTGGAGCTGATGGACCTCAGCAACATTGAAAATTCAAGATGAAGTGTATTTTTTCTTCCCATACTACTGTTTCCCCGCAATTACAACGAGTGTACCGAGTGAAATTGAACTGTAAGTGACGACTTTTTAATGTTCCTTTTGAACATTGTATTTTCTTTTTAAGCTCAATAAAATTTTTTCTTATTATCATAATTTAATGTTTTAATTCTTCTTCCTTTTGCCTTTATATTATTATAATTAGATTAAAATAAAATATAATCAAATTTATGTGAATCCTATACTATATTTAGTAGTAACTTTAGTTAGTAAAGAGAAAAGAACAAACATTAGCAAATAAGTAACAAGATAGTAAATGCAAAAAGCGTGGGCTAGCTCAATTAATACTCTCTTACAATCGCAGTTAGTAAATTTTACTAACACATTACTTAGAAGTACTAACTTCAGTTTTACTAACCACAAATAGTTAATTTAAGGAACATTGCAAATTAAGGCTAGTTTAACTATCAGAGTTAGTAAAATAATAACACCGAGTTAGTATTTATTTTTTTCCGTGTATATATGTGTATATATATATATATATATATATATATATATATATATATATATATATATATATATATATATATATATATATATATATATATATTGATATTATCAATGATTTTTTTTTCCAGCAAATTCATTAACTTGGTTAGATGGTACTGATTTTTTTGGAGAGAATAAATGGAAATGGTCAACAACTAGAGAAGAAATGAATTTTACTGCTTGGGTATCTGGAGAACCAAACAATGTAGGAGAAGAAGATTGTCTAGCAATTAGAACTTCGATAGGTATGAACTGGATGGATGTACAGTGTGATCGAACAGACGTTTACGTTCTTTGTGAAAACGTCAATGCTAGAGGTAAACAAAATAAACACTTTTTAGATTTACGACATAATTTTTAAAATTATACGTATTTTTACATTTAAAATCTTAAAATCACCTCCTCCTTTATTTACCCTTTACCCCTTTCTTTAAATCATAAATTTTTAGTTTTAGTACTTTTTTTTCCCCATTGCATATACGTGCTATAAAATAAAAATCTCAAACGATTGTAATGTGATTATATATTTTACTATTTAAAAAACTCCTGCTAAATTTTGAATGCATAATAAAAACACTCCTTAAATTTATACATCGTAAAATACATTGATGCTTTTTTTAAAACCCCTTGTTTTCTATGCTATAATAAAAAGACGATTAACTATGATTATTCAAATGTAATGCGCATTTTTTGTTGCAAGAAAACAGGGTTAACGAACAACACTAATTATCGTCACAGTCAAGTGTCCTGCTATATAATAAATTATAATTATCCACTTCTATAACATAATATTTTGTTGCTAGGCATCTACAAATTATACTAAATTATAATAAAAGAGGAAATTATACTGAACCAATTGATATGGGAATTTTTAATTAATTTTTAAATCTTGTAAACAGACATCACGGGTGGCAAACTATATGCCCACAAGAATAAGTTGCTGCCCGTGACGTATTTTTTCAAGTTTTTAAAAATTAATTGAACAATATTTAATGAACTCAAAAATAAAAGAATTCGCATATCCATCGATTCAGGATTATGTCCTGTGCAATAAAATTACCTCCTTTTTTTTTTTTTTTTTTTTTTTTTCAGTTTTCCTTATTTTGTGTACAGTATATAGTTGATCAGCATAATTATCTTACTAGTCTCTATTTTCTGTAACATTTTAATGTCGAGTTATACTCTACTGTAGACGTGTGTGCTATAAATATTAGCTATATAATTTTCAAGTGTTAATGAATTTTAGGTATTCATTAATTTATTTTTTATTCATGTTCTTCAGACCCATCTCCCGAGACTAGCACCTCACAACTGAGTTTTGCACAAGAAAATGGACTCGTATTTCTTATTTTATTTGTTATCTCATTGGTAACTATAATTGTTATTTGTGCTGTGTTTTTTGTGTTTTTTAGACGTATGAAAAATCATTATTTAAGTTTTAGCACGAAATATTGTGGTATTTTGCAAAAAGTTGATGACGAGGAGGAAGAGTAAAATTCAAATTTTAATATCGCACTGAAAAAACAAAAGTATATTGTAATTGAACTTTACTTTTTACTCTGATTTTAGTGATAAACTCATAACAAAGTATTCAGAATTCAGATACTTTTGTTGAATGGTGTGATTTATTGCAATAGATCAAGCTAGAGTTATTAAACAGTAACACGTTATATAAATTATATAATTTAATATTATTGTATAGATATATCTTTGTATGGTCTTGTATGAATTCATATATGAATTCATACAAGTCCAAATATAATCTCCCGTCAGTCTGCAGCATATAATATACTGCAGCATTATACTTATAATGTTAAATAAGTTGTAAATATGCTTTTTTTTTTTTTTTTTTTTTTTTTAATTGGTTCCTATATATATAATAATAACTAGCATTCATTTTCTTATTGTATCAACTGATACAATAACCTAAGCTTTTATGTATTTTTGTGTATTATGTTTGTAGGATGAAATAAATAAATAAAGATATTTTGAGTTAAACGATAACACAGGATTTTTTTTTCTTCAATTTATTATCATGAATTAATTATTGTTAATTTTTTCTTGTAATGCTTTAACATATCTTTTTGTAATTATTTTAGTTATAGGATAGCTAATGATATTTTAACAAATTTTACAATAGGGTCAAAAAATATATAAAAAAATGTATTTATAAAAAGTCAGTCATGCAACTGCAGTTGAATGTCTAATAGACATTTCTATTATTGTCGATACAGGTCAATTACCTCTTTGTTTTATTATTATTTTGTTTTTTAATGTCTTTTCAAAAAGGTTATATAATATTAAAATTAAGTTAGTAAATATATTTCTGATTTTCATTTTTATTGCTGTATATGAAAAATTACAAATAATTTATATAATCAGTAATCAGTACAGAATTTCCAGACAGGGATGTGTAAGACTTCTATGCATATTATTGCATTTTTTTTTTTTTTTTAATAATAATGTATTAAACTTTTAAGTTAAAGTGTTAAAGTTAAAACTAAATAAAGCTGTCGTAAATAGGGTTGACATGCTCTCGCAACACCTTAATAAAATTTATTATTATTTTTATTAAAATAATATTAGATACTGTATTAAAATAGTTTTATCTTAATCCAAACACACATACCAAAAAAAATGTTTGCTATAATTATGCTTTCAGTTATATAAAAAAAACACATGGAAAATATAAAACAACACGTTCTTTTTAATCATTAAACACAAAATGGGATCTACAAAACTGATGATAATTTTTACCAGAATGTAAATGTGGTCCTACAAGAGAGCATGAAAATACTGTAAAGTATGCAATTTGCGTAAACATATCTGTTTATGACGTCAAAAACAGGCAAAAATTAGTATGAAATTGTTTTCTGCGGGCTGCATGAACCAAATTTTCTGATCACTGCTACGTCGCTACAGTTGGGTTTTGAGACCAATTAATGTTTTTTATGTAAGTTCCATCAAGTGTTTTGTTTTGTAAATGCTTATGTTTTATGTTGTCTAGGCCTTTACCAATTAAGCTTGTTCGGACTATAGTTTAAAATTAATAACTCTAGAACCAATAATATGCAATTCATGCACAATAAATGTATAGCAACTTCGGATTTAAAAAGCATACTAAAAATATAGTTAGTAAAAACTAGAGCTGATAATGAAAGTTTGGGATATTAAAATTTTGTAATATATCAATAGAAACGTTGTAAGTTTTCCTATAATAAAAACAAAACAGTCTTATTTTATTATATTTTTTTATTAAATTTAAAATTTTATCATTTTCATTTTTCTTATATAATTTTTAATTTACAAAGATTTACGTATTATTCTTAAAGTTATTGTACATTAACTTATTAGATACAACACAACCAAACACAACCCATTTTAAAGCTTGTGCATTTAGATAAAACAAAAACTGAAATCGATTTTATCCAAATAGCATAGCTATTATAATACAAATAATAGTTAATAATAATAAAAAAAAAAAAATGCTATTATTTTATTTCTATCCTTACATTTTCACAAACTACAACAGTAAAGAGAAAGATTTAGTGTTGTTATTATTGTTAACAATAACAGGATTTATCCCAAGATTTTGATGTTTTATCCTTTATTTGTTCATGTATATTCTGTATAGTAGTAATTATAATAGTAAATACAATATTATTTCTATTTATTGGTCTTAATAGAAATTAAATTTTACAAAAATATAACAATATTATTAAAATTACTTTAAAATTAATATCCCCTTTATACACAAATTTAGATATTATACTGTCATCAGTTAAATTGATAAGTTAAATACTGATTCACGCTAGCAATCTTTTTGTGTATATATAAGGATTGATATTTTAGATTACGTATAATGCAAAATTCAGGTTATAGGGCAGTATTTTATTATTATTATTATTTTTTTTAAATTTTTTTTTTGTTTTTTTTTTTAATCTTTAAGTATACCATTGCGTCCTTTAAAAATGTACTTTATTATTTAAAAAAAAATCTGCTGAAGACACATTTTACAGTAAAAATTGCCAAGAAATTATAATGGATGTGTAAAAAATTGATATAAACATGAATGATAATTATTTTTGGCAATAAAAAGTATAACTTTTTTCTTCTTCTTTCTTTTTTCTTTTTTATTGATAGTAAAATTATATTTTTTACATCACAAATATCTAAATTATAATATTTTTCAGGGTCAAAATCATATTCAGCATGATCTTTTTTCTTCATATCAATACACTATTAAAAAGTCTACCACTTAAATCTATACATATACAGAGTACTTTACTCATAAAAATAAATTTTAAAAATGCAAAGCGAATACTTGAATACAATAAAAAAAAATGTAAAAAAAAGCCTTATTCAAGTGTACATTTTCAAAATTATTACCCAGCAATAATTATACAACTTTCTAAAAATGTATTTGTTTCAAACTATGCAATACGTAGGTGCTTACATGTTACTATGGGACAAATTACTTGCCCACTCTTGCAAAGGAGTTTATTATTTGCCAGGTCAAAGGCGCATTTTTATTTTTATTTCTATTTTTTTTGTTTTGTGACAATACAAAAACATACATTTTGAGTCAGAAATAACATAACACGTATTTTCTGCACTTTACAATTACTTGACCTGCACAAAAACGTACATGGCAATAATTTGTCCCAACTTGATATAAAAACATGGGACTTTACACATTGCAAAAATTGAAAGAAAACATATGCACTTGGCATTTACACATACATGATTGTGGTATAGTAAATTTTATACCATTCAAAAACTCGCACAATATTTGCAATGTTATTCTTATCAGAAAGAACATGCGCTGAATAGTATAAATGGTAAAACATATTGTCACAATATAACATATTTTACTATTACAATGCAGAGTGTGTTTTTTTTCTCAAAATAATACCAAAAAAATGCATATTTGGCGCAAGTTTTTGAAAGGTTGTATAATTATCACAATTGTGTGTACTGCACATGCCAAGAAAACGTGTTTTTGCTGGTAGTTATATATAGGAATACTCACAGTGATAAGGACGAATTATCACGATAGAGATAAATTGTTTGACAAAAATTATTTCACTATATGATATATACACTAAATATTTATTTAAAGGAAAGGTGGCTGAAGATATTTAGGAATTCTATAAATATGATTAAATTGTGATGCAGAAGTTTGTAAATTTTCTCCTGCTCTTGTATTTCTATTTAAAATAAAAGTTGATCTTTCTCTCTGTAGTCTCAAAAGTTGTTCTTGTAATTCTTGTTGCCTTCTCTCAATTTCTTTTAATGGATCTACTACATTATTTAAGAATGAATTTGGGTTTGAGGAAAACTGACTGAACTGATGACTTGATTGTAAACTAGGTTGAATCGTTAGTTGTGTTCTGTCAGTATTTTGAAATTGTGTTCTGCCATTGTTTTGAAATTGAGTTCTGCCATTATTTTGAAATTGATTTATGCCTGTGTTTTGAAATTGTGGTCTTCTAAATGAAGATTCAGCAGCGACAATGCCGTTCTTTTGTGAGCCAACCACTTGACCTGCGACGCTTAATGTTTGTGTCTCTCCTCTGAGAAATTCTTCAGTGATGCCACGTGCGATAGGAAGTGCGTAAAGACTTTGTGTTCTACCTGTGTTGCCGTCTTGTTCAAGAGCAAATGCAGCGATCAGAGGAGCAGGAAATAATTCTACATCATCACCTGCAATTAGAAATCATTTATTTATTTCAAACTACATTATACCTTCTACTTTTAAATGCATACTACACAATGGTACAAAATAAAATCAAAAGTGTCTTTGTAATATTGTCTAGAGGGAAAGAGGGTTGATCCAAACCAGCATTCTCATATTGCAAAAAATAAAGAAGAAAGAGAGAAAGAAAGAAAAAAAAACTAACGTCATTTTATGTGTCTTCATGAAGTTATTATTTTATTATATAATTGGAGGAGGCTTCATTATCTTAACATTTGTTTCATGACAAAATAAAATTACTAAACCACAACAACAACAACAAAGTCAAACATAATTATCAAATGCAAAATGCATCGTAATTCCTCCATTATTTTCAAGTATATTTATACTATAGGGTCTATGCGTTCATGTTAAAGTCAACACCATGTTGGATAACTCAATAACATGGGCCGCATAGGAAAATAGCTCGTTTTACCAGTTTAAAAACACTATGCAATATTTTTTGAGAGCATTGATTTTGTTAATAGGTTGAATTATTATTTCAAGTATAATATGGTAAAAAAAATAATAACAAATTTTTTTCACCAATTTACCAAAGAAAAAAGCCAAAAACTAAGTTTTTGCCTATGCTGAGCAATGTTATTCACTACTCAAGTATGGCCTCCAAGCGCATTAAATATGACGTCATACACATACACCCTATATATAGATATATTCAAAAAAAAGAGGAGAACAATACTTTTTCCATCTGAGAGAATCATTTGCTTATAATAAGTTGAAATGGACTACTTTTTTAATTGTTCTGTTCTAACGTATTTATGAGATAATGATTTTTCCATATGAAATGCATCGAGAACGTGTTTAAATTTATTTTAAATAGTTTAAATTGGTCATTGCAAGTAGTCCATTCCATTGCTAAAAAGAAAAATTAGTGTACATAAAAGATTATTTTAAAAATTTGACATATATTTACTAATTTTTTTTAACACTAAATTGGTTGACAAACCTAATTTTTCGTCTGTGCTGTTGGATGTCCTGATAGCAGAGACAAATCTCTGGACGTCATCTTTGTCAGCTGTGGACAACTGAGTCGTGGAGGTGATCTCTTCAGCAGCTAGGGTGGGGGAGGGAGAAGGGGGTGAAGAAGGTGACGGAGGTGCAGGGCTGGGACCTAGGAATTTAGGTTGTTCCATCGTAGAGGAGCTTGTCTCGTTCTCTGCAGTTGACTGACGATCAATTGGACCATATGCTGCAAATTAAAAATCAATTTTACATTGGATGATTTTTTTTTCACTGAAATTTGAAATGAATATAGTATTGTATAGGTATATTATAATTTAAAAGTAAAAAGAATTAAGTAATTATTAATTTGTCAGAATATTAATAGTAGACCAGCGTAAGATTTCATGCAACATAGATTCTTGGTAATAAAATTAAAAAAAAAAACATTGGGAAAATCATTTGATTTTATTTCAGTGGAATAAAAATATATAGCGATTTTATTTTAATATAGTTAAAAAAAATTGTATAATGTATTGGATACTTTAGCACATCAAATAACAAAAGGCGTAGAACATCTTGAACAAAAACTTGTCTAATATCCTAACATACCAAAAAATCAACATTATTTTGGCCGGAATCATTAATTTCCAATTTATTTTCCATTCACAAAATGTCAGTGGCGGGTTTATTACGTCACAGCTCGTCTGTTTCCGCGTGCGTATAGACCACGCGAGCTGTGACGTAGTAAACTCGCAACTGACATTTTGTGAATGGAAAATAAATTAGAAATCAATGACTCCGGCCAAATTAAAGATGATATTTAGGTATGTTAGGATATTAGGCAAGTTTTTTGTTCAAGGTGTTCTACGCCTAAGGAAAATAATTAGTGATGACAAATTTATTGTGTGTCTTCAAATAATTTTATGCATAATGCAAAAATTCAGCTTCAATATTTGCTATTATATCAGTTAAAGGCAAAAGTATTCATAAACAATAAAAAAGGTAATATTCACGGCATCTGGATTCTTTACGGCTCATTTCTAAAACAGTTTTATTGGTCAAATTCATACAGAGTGGTTTTTATCCTTATAATATATAGAATATACGTAACGCACAGTTTCAAATTTATATGTTGGAGGGTATATGATCCATATATGACCTATAATAAGTATTCCAATACTGTTCATTGAAGGCTATGTTTATATAATTCGTCGAGTTAAAGTTTGAGCTCTACTGTAGCTTGTTCTGTAAAGTAAAGTGAATCTCAACAACAGTGATTGTCTGACCAACAAAATACGACACATTCATTGGTTGATCTTGTTTTTTGAGCTAACAAAATTGACAAAAATTGAGTCACATGAAGAGCATGGAACTTTTTTGTGTGGAGTTTCTTTCATTCTTATCAAGTTCAAAGTTCTAAACGAAGAAATAACAATGATCGACCATATGTATAAACGTAGTAAACAGGTAACGAAGTCATAATCAGCTGTTATAACAAAGGAACATATCGACACAAAAGTTGCGCCGGAAGTCTGACTTTGCAGAACGAGCTGTTATGTTTAAAATTGCATCGATTACTATTTGGGTATACGAGAGTTAAACTCTCAGCTGATGATCTATCTTAAGACACTTATTAGACTAAACATTATGATAAGTCTTAAACATTATTAAACTGATTATTGTTATTTACTTGTACTTTGTTGATTTTGCAATGCAAAGTTCACTTCAGAGTTGAAATTGATTGACACAAGTTCATCGCCCTCGTGACCTCGTTGCTCTATCTCAATAGACGTATCAACATTTCTCTGTAAACAAAACAAGAAAATATTAGAAAAATTGCCTCTTTGATCTGTATCAGATAATTATTAAATTAATATGTTTACAAAATGATTTGAATTGTGTACTCATTGCATAAATTCTTAGGTTTATATCGTTTATTTATTGATTTTAAGCTATCTGCTTTGAAAAAAAAAAATAATGGATTATAAAATTCTTACAGAGAATTATAATGAAACGGTTAATTATATTTAATTAATCATATTGCTACTTTAATTATAATATTCTTATTCTTTAAAAATTTAGTAAAATATTGCAGATATAAAAAGTACTGCACCATCAAGTTTCATTTCCCTGACGTAACTGATAGATATAAGTTGTTGTTTTTAATTTAGCACATTTTCAACTTAACTTTATGTTAGTTAAGAACAAATCAATATGCTGCTCGTAAACCCTGTTTTCTGCTAATAATATAACGATCAACTATGATTACTTCAATGTAATGCGTATTTGTTGTAGCAAGAAAATAGGAGTTACGGACAATACTATTACAAATTTCATTTGACGTTATATTGTGAGTGTGTGTGCGTGAAAGAGAGAGAGAGAGCAAGATTTGCAGTCATTAAAGTCTTTTTTACTATAGCAAAAAAAAAAAAAAAAAAAATGAAGTTTTTAAATCAAAACGAATTAATACAACGGCAAGGACTCCCTAATTTTATACCCTTTTTCATTACGGGACGTTCTTTCAAGCAATTTTAAGAAAATTACTAGAATTAGAACAAAAGGAGAAATTTAAATGACACCATACTGTATAGTCACACTTTTATATATTTTTTTAAGCTAATAAAGAAATTGAAATATAATTTTCACCGGTAAGAAACATTGAATTATTATTAAATTATAGTTAAGAATGACTTTGTATTACGTGTCGTGAAGGTTCAAAGTTAAAGTCTGCACGTGATCTAGGAGGGTCACTCAGCATCAGTATCTCTTGGTTACTTTGGTCATCAGAGCTAGCACCAGTGGAAGGAGATGATAGGTTAATTATTTCTGTAATCAAAACGAAAAAGATGTTTACATTTGAGTCAAACTAAGAACGTTTAACGTAAAAACACTATTATTAATTTAAAATTTTATTTATTTATTTATTTTACTATAATTGCTTTTTTTCCCCCTTACTCTTCAGATTTTAATATTTTATAAGATGTGAAAATGAAGAACAACGATTAAAAAAAAAAGAGAGAAAAAAAGAAAAAAGAAAAGAAATACAGGATAAATATTATAAATAATAATATATCGTTATTTTATTTCACTTACGTATGAGAATTTCTGATTTCTATAAAAAAACATTTGTTTCATAATATAAACAATATGATAATTATAAATCATTTGTTTACAGAAATATGAAGTTAAAACAAGCTTGTTATAAATAGAATAATAAAAATTACTTTATATAAAATTAAAATACTAACCATTTAGAGGTACATTTGAAGTAGACCTAAGTCCAGGTATCCTTGAGAGTGCGGCTTCCCTGAGCGACTCCGAAAATACCCTGAGTAATGTACGGCGTATCTCAGGGTCACTTAACGGCTCGTCCAGTGCAACCTGATTTTTCTTTTCTCCTTCCTGACGAGGTAAACTAAGCGCAGAGTTGATAACCTGCAAAATATTTTCTTTTTATAAAACTGAAAAGTTTAATACTTTTATTGTATAGGGGTTTTAAAACCACTATATCATAAAGAAACTGTTAAAAATACTTTCAAAATAAAGTTACACACACACACACACACACACATATATATATATATATATATATATATATATATATATATATATATATATATATATATATATATATATATATATATATATATATATATATATATATATATATATATATATATATATATATATATATATATATATATATATATATATATATATTTTTTTTTTTTGCTGTTTATTAAAATTTTTGAAAATGATGCAATAATAGATGCAGCGTTAGACGATTTTTTTTTATTAACTTGCAAGGCTTGAATGAAAGTACGAAAAACTTAAAATCTTAGTACTATTATTGCAATGGATATTAAAATAAAAATTATTCCTTTTTTCTTCGCTTATATGACCAAAGAAGAAAGCAAAGTTGAGAGAGAGAGAGAGAGAGAGAGAGAGAGAGAGAGAGAGAGAGAGAGAGAGAGAGAGAGAGAGAGAGAGAGAGAGAGAGAGAGAGAGAGAGAGAGAAATTTGCGATATATACAGTACAAAAAAAACAGTATTATACAAATTAAGTAATTTTTTAATTAAAATAGGCTAAGTAAAGTATAATTTACATTGATTATTGAATCGTGATCTAACCCACGCATATTAATTAAGATGATTGATGTTGCTTTGTACAATAAAATATTATATACAATTAAAATTATGATGCACAATTCAAATAATCACTTAATTACGTTTAAACTTTCTCAACACATCTTTGCAGGAAAGAAAGAATCCAAATTTAAACTGTATAATTGAGAAATACTACTAGAATAAATGAGTACTTAATTTTTAAAATATATGTACACGATGATTGAAATATGGGCAGAGAGAAACTTCATATAAAAGTTGATGGCGTATCACGTGGTGATATTAATAAACATTTATGATTTATATTTCAACTTTTGATAGTTTTTTAAATTTCATTAAAAACAACAACAAAAAATTGTAGGTTGTAAGAACTCATTTTTAATTTTTTTTTCTCTTCCTTTTTGCCATATTGTGTTATCATGCTACACTAATCCATATTCCCAGTCAAGACATTGTCTTATCGACATGTAATAACTTTTCCAATCAATGGAAACTGCACACACGAGCCAGCCACAGTCTAAATACACAGCTTGGCATTCGCAATGCAATGACAGCCACGAGAAACCGTGGAAACACTAAAAGCAGGCAATCACATCAATCATTCACCTCCCAAAGGTTGTGCGTCGTCATGGAATGCATGTAAACATGATGTACAGTATATTATGCAAAATAAAATTTGAAATAAGTTATATAGTAGAAAAAATTACATGTGTCCTATAAGGTTTATACAGAAACCTTGTAAGTGTCCCATCGTCTCTCTCTCTCTCTCTCTCTCTCTCTCTCTCTCTCTCTCTCTCTCTCTCTCTCTCTCTCTCTCTCTCTCTCTCTCTCTCTCTCTCTTACACACACACACAGTCACACACACATGCTCAAGTACACTCACACACACTGTTTTTCTCTTCACTTATGATTATTATTATTTCATTTTAATTTATCGGTTCTCTTTCATCAAAACAGTTAAAACTTAGGTCGCAGTATCATATATTGTATTTGTTACTTTCTGATCTGTATTAAAAACTAATTGATTTTGCATTTCCATTTGAACTGTTACGACATGTTTTTATTTATTTACCTATTTACTTAAATTCTTACATGGTGATATATATATAATTTTTTTCCTTAACAACTGTAACCACAATGTTGGAATTAAAAGTGAGGCCTTTAAATTTACAAACTGCTGACCCAATAACATCTTAATTATTGAAGAGTAAATATAATTATTCTTTCACTTTCTGTATGTGAGCGTCTGTCTGTGCCAATATGTAAGAAAATTTAGACCTTTATGGTAGCAAAATAAACATATTCATTATTTCTTTATTAATAATGTTAGTATTATTTACTTATTAAATTTAATTATGTTGTTTCAAAGTTGTTGTTTTTTATTTTTATTTATTATTATTATTATTATTTTAGTTTTAGATTTGGTTTAAAATTAAAATTAATGTTTCAACTTACATAATCATGCTTAAAATAATTAATACTTGTATCTTAAAAAATTATAATGGTATCTCACTTTTAAATGTTTACTTGAAAACATTTTTTTTATGGAACGACATGCTATCCTTTATTAATTATTTGATATTTAAAAATAGATAACATTCAAAAATTATTGAGGTCTTTAAATTATAATACCTAAATAGTGACAAAATCTCATCGAAAGTTATATATTACGATCTCGACAAGTGTACCTATAATGCTGATAAACTTTAAGTTGATGAAACACTTCTTGCTACTCTCATGATAATATTCAGTTGAAACGTTTCAAAGCAATAGGTATTGACTGATTTTTCATAGCTTTTAATCTCTTGTCAACCTAATTCGTCTTTGACCAATATGATTTGTATAGTAAAAGTTTTAAATGCATTACTCAACAATAATAAGAATTAATATTAACCTATACTAATAATGTTTCAAAAAATTCATTTATCCCAAGAGCTATACAGTACTTCATTATGTAATAAAATGCATGTTGATGTTTATTGCGATTCGTATAATAAAATAAAAAAAGCATACAATATTAATATGCTTTCTGAAAATCGTACTTGAAATTTTTTGTGCAATGTGTTCTGTAATAATTTGTAAAAAAATGTCTTATTATTATTATTATTTTCGTCTTTTATTTTTATGTATATCATGCAAATTGTGTACTGTGTGTACCGCCAATGTATTGAACAAGTAACATTGTCTGTTTTTGGATAAACAAATCCAAACAAATATTTTTTATTAAATTTTTATAAGACGTTAAATTTATTACAGTATAAGATTTTTTTTTTTTTTTTAAATATAATTTTATAATTATTATAAACAAATAAAATTAAAACTTACAAGTAAGATGATGATCACTGACTTCATTATGAAGACACAAGATAACTAAACCTCAATCTCATCTTTACCTGTATCTTATACCTCTCCCCTCCCCTCTTCCTCTCACACCCACATGTTACAACGTGAGAGGGGAAGGGAAGAATATCTGTGTCGGTAAACTCTCACTGGAGCAACACAACATTTACATGCAACTTTTTTATTTTACTTTTTTTTTGTAACACGTGTTGTAGTTAGTTTAGCGGCTCTTCTTTCATTCAAAATATTTTAATATGGTCATGGTAATGATTCTAAGACAATAATAATAATGGAAGTCTTCAACGTTCATATAGGGTGGTTGCATTCATATTAAAGTCAACGCCATAACTGAGTGCTAGATAACATGGGCCGGTATAGGAAAATTACATATTTTGCCAGTTTAAAAATACTTAGCAATTTTTTTTAGAGCATTAATGCTGTTAACAAGTTGAATTAGGAATTCAAGTATGCGAGAAAAATAATGACAAAACAATTACTTATTTTCTAAAGAAATGAGCGAAAGCCCAATTTTTTCCAATGCTAAGCAATGTTATTCGTTGCTCAATTAGGGCATCGAAGTGCATTTATTATGACGTCATGCGCACACACCCTATAATGCAAGTATTATCGTGTGTTTTAATGTAACACAATAGGTCCAAAGTTGTTCAATGTTATGTTGACACGGTTGTTTAGTTTGTATTTAATATTATTATTATTATATAAAAAATTATCAGCAGCTATTTAATTCACGTACAATTTTTTTCCTATTTTTACAATAATAAATCAATAATTAATTTGTATGTATTAATAGTCTCCAAAATTTACCATTTAATAATTTCTATTGCATAACTTCTCTATAATCATTTGATATTTTAATATTTGAATTGAAATGATGTTAAAAACATTGTTCCTCAACCATATATACTTTTACGCGACGACAAGTTGTATTTTACGTAATTTATTACCCAAGTTTTTTTTAACATTTAAGTAAGCACAAGTAATTCGAATTTCATGTAAATGATTGTAAGTTAAGAAGGGTTTAATTTATTGTGTTGGTAATTTACAGTAGCCTCATGCACATAAATATCTTATTATAGGGAAATAAAAAGTTGAAATTATTTTTTATACCATGGTTCTCTCTCTCTCTCTCTCTCTCTCTCTCGTATTATATATTATATGCTTACAATATATCATCGTAAGAAATAATTTATCAATAAATTTACCGAGCTGGTATGGCCGATGGTGAAGGCAGCTGACTCGCAACTCTGTACTCCTCACCGAGTATAGGTTCGAGCCACTGCTGGGTGCGTACGTGAAGTGCGAGAGCATAACACGTTGCATTCGTAGCATTCGGGAGGTGCATGATTGATGTGATTGCACCGACCAGCCTGCCTAGATGTTTCCACGGTTTCTCTAGGCTGTCATGGCGAATGCCGGGCTGTGTACTTAGGCCGTGGCCGGCCCGTGTGTGCTTTTCCATTAATTTGAAAGTCCTTACCTATCGATAAGACAATGTCTTAACTGGGACTGGAATTGGTGTATAGCACAATAACACAATATGGCAAGCAAAAAAAAAAAAAAAAAAAAAAATGTCAGTAACATTTTTATCTTTTTAGTGAAGACGAACATACTTGCTACTTCACAGGTGTAAAAGAATAATGTTTCATTCTTATATTTACTAAAAAATGATTTGTTTCAATAGAATTAAAAAGGTTTAATCCAAAAGTCATCAATAAGAAGAGTAACTGCAGTTTTTAATTTATTTTCAACTTAAAGATTTTTAGCTATATTTTTCTAATTTTTCTATTTTTCTATTTTTTCTAGGGAATAAGAATAATAAGAAGCTGAAACGTGAAATAATAAATACATAATATGACAATAAATATATTACATAAGTAGAATTACAAAATATCATTAAAAAATCAAACAAACAATTACTTAATTAAGTTATTCATCCTCCTCAAATAACCATAAATCATAGAAGATAATTAATGACAATATATGACATCGATTTCTAACTTTTTATTATTTCGCTTCTGAATAAAATTTTACTTCACAAATAAAACAATATACTGAAACTACTTTTCGCTGATTCATGCAGAATAACACTACTTGCTTTATAATCATTATTTTTTCTACATTTTATAGCTTTTGAAATCAATTAATTATTCGCATAATAAGTGACAAAATATTTTGCAAATTTATATAGCAAAATTATTGAATGAATCTTGTTAGTCATTGAATTTTATGTTTTGACTTAATAGTATACAAAAAAAATGTTTGCGTAATATATTATGGTAGATACGTCTCAAAGAAAGGGAAAAATACTATATAACTGCAGCGACGTATTTTTTTTAATGAGTTTGGTAAATTAGTTGTGTAAAATTGAACGAGAACTATTCAAAGAACAACGCATTTTCTTCTTGTGATGAAACGTTATTAGATGTCTATCAATTCGATTTTGTATTTTAGCATGGTATTTTAACTATAAATAAAAAAAAATTAGATAAGCTATATTAGTTTATTACGTTGACTTTTTTTTTTTTTTTTTTTTTTTTTACTTTACAAAATTACTTAACTTTTGAAAAATGTATAGATTTTTATTATGCATATTGTTCGTTTATAATCACTGTTTATGTATATAGTTGTAATTTAAAAAAACATACTGCGTAGCTTTTTGTGAAAAAAAAAATTGTATAGCAGAATTTTAAAATTGAAAAACCATAATTATATTTTTAAAGCATTATTTTATGTATACTATTATAAATATATATTAATTGCAAAAATGAGCTTTTAGTTGTTACAGGTGAATTTTTTGGCTTATATGCAGCGATTTTTGAACCATATTTTATTATAATTAAAGTAGTAATGTGTGATAAAAACTTATGATTGTTCACATTTAAGTCCTGTGTTCCCCCCCCCCCTTCTTTATCAAATTGTATTTTAAATTTTATACTTCAGAAACTTTTATTCTTACATATAGACCTATTTTGTAAGTAAAAACTAATATAATAAATAACCACAAAAACATTGCATTGTTGAACAAGTTAAAAATAAACTATTAAAAATTATTTCGCACATCATAAAAATCATTTTACTGAAAATACGCATAAAAAACAACAACAAAAGTTGTTTTTATAAAAACAAATTAAAGTAATTAACATTAATTTTTTGTCAAATGTGTTAAATATGACAATGGAATGTGTGAAAATTGCGTACGATTGTTTCTTTCTGCTGCGGTGATGACAAAACATAACAATGACAATTTGAGAGAAGTTTTTTTACGCTTGCGACGTACGGGTCAACTAGAGGGTCATGGGTGGGTGGGTGTGGAGGGAGGTATAAGATTTAAGTTGTGTTAGGTCGAGGCCCCTGGGATCGCGGGCCTCGGTTAGGTACTAAAGTTGTACTTAGGTATATGGATGGAAAGTGTTTGAGGTGCGTAATAAAATATAATTTTATATAAATATGTGTCAAAGTAAAGTGCATTATTTCGTATTCGTAAATACAGTTTTTTGTTTGTTTTTAACATTTTTTTTCTATGTTACATGTGTGTTGATATACATGTGCATTAGAGTAAAATACATTTTCATCCAAAAAATTGATTTATATTTTTATATTGTGTGGCCATATTTTGCATCTCTCTCTCTCTCTCTCTCTCTCTCTCTCTCTCTCTCTCTCTCTCTCTCTCTCTCTCTCTCTCTCTCTCTCTCTCTCTCTCTCTCTCTCTCTTACTTCCTTCTTTTTCTACTTCTGCTCTACAAAGGTGGATGAAAAATAAAATTCAATTGCAAATTCAAATTCAAAAGTAAAAAAAAAGAGAGAGAGAGAGAGAGAGAGAGAGAGAGAGAGAGAGAGAGAGAGAGAGAGACAAGCTATATTTCCGGCTCAAAACTAAAATTATGACACAAAGATAATTACAGGTTAATATAAATATAATAACACGCGGCCGTTAATAAAAATAAAAACAAAGGAATTTCCCGTCGTGACAAAATATTTTCTCCTGTAAAATTATGCGGACCTTTTTATTTTCATGTAGATTAATAATAATAGTATTTCAGCTCTATTATAGGAACAAGTTTAAAAGAAGTAAATTTTAAGAATATTAGTTCTGTATTTTTTATCAGTCATCGCACATACACAATTATTAGGAATGAATAATCCTATTTCCAATTTATTGCTTTTGTCATTACAATTTCACGTAAAATATTAGACGTGCATGATTTTATATAACTGCACACACACAAACTATACATTTGTAGCAAATGACAAATAATGGTTTTATTAAAACAGTAGAGAATTTAAACTTTGGAAATAAAACAGCAGTATATAGGGTGTGTACGCATGACGTCATTCTGAGTGCTTTTCGATGCTCTCCTTGAGCAATGAATAACATTGCTCAGCATAGGACAAACATAGTTTTTGGCTATTTTCTTTGGAAAATTAGCTATTTTTTGGTCATCATTATTTTTCTTGCATACTTGAGGTACTAATTCAACCTGTTAACAACACCAATGCTCTCAAAAAAATTGCTAAGTATTTTTAAACTGACAAAATGTGCCATTTTCCTATACCAGCCAATGTTATTTAGTACTCACTTATGACGTCGACTTTAACATGAATGAAACCACTCTATTACAAATAAGGGTTGCTGATTTTTGCCCTTCTGTTAAAGTAGTATAGAGAGAGTATTTTTATTTATTTCAAACAATAGTATTTTGAAACTGACTATATTTTAAACTCTCTTAAAAGCGTTAAAAAACAAAACATTTTTTAATTTATAATTAAGTGCTAAAATTAACTTAATTAGAAAGAAAATTTTCACGCATTTATAATAAAAGTTTGAAGGTGAACAATAAAACAATTAAAGAATCGTTCCACTAGCTTAACATTATGTATATTTAAATATACACTTCTGAAGCATATTTTTGTTATTATTATTAAGGCAAATCTTTACAAGTACATGTTATGTTTATGCATCATGGTACCGTAACTACACAATGGCAATGCTTGTACACTAAAAAAAAATTAGTGCATTTCTTCAGTTATGAATCCTTACTTATTTAAGATAAACACTTTTGAGTTATTATGAACAGATAAAATAATAAATTTTTACCAAATTATTAACAATAGGGTCTATGCATTCATGTTAAAGTCGACGCCATGTTGGATAACTCAATAACATGGGTGGCATAGGAAAATAAATCATTTTTACAGTTTAAAACCACTATGTAATATTTTTGAGAGTATTGATGCTGTAAATATGTTGAATTAGTATCTCAAGTATGTGAGAAAAATAACAATAACAAAAAATGAACCGATTTCCCAAAGAAAATTGGCTTAAACAAAGTTGGTCTTATGCTGAGCAATGTTATTCACTACTCCAGTATGGCCTTCAAGTGCAATAAATATGACGTCATCCGCATACACCCTATAGCTAATTTAAGTTGTTTTCACTAAAAAAATAACTGAAAACTTTTCAGTTATTTTTAACTATTTTTGGCTATTTTAAGTTTAAAATAGCTATTGTTAATAATTTGCTAAATGTGTGCTAAATGTACTTATTATTTAGTAAGAATTTGTAGAGTTAATATATATTTTGATAAATGCTATTTGAAAATTGATAATTATATGTACTTTGGATAATCAAAATTATAAAACACTCTGACAAGTGATTATTGTTAAAAAGAAAAGTCAGAGAACCATGTAAGTGGGTATGTAGATGTACCTTTTTTGGCCTCTTAATAAAAATAAAATATTATTATTATTATTCGTATATAAAAATTGTTTTGTATATTTTAAAAAAGATTTTGTTTTTCAAAGGATTTTAAATTGGTAATATCAAATTATTCGTAAATTATATTTTTTAGTAATACTTTGTGATATTGTTATAATAATAAAGTATTATATAGATAAGATATCTTTAAACATTTACAAAGAAGATGACACTATAAATTTGACTCTAAGATGTGGTCACATACTTCAATATGTTTTTGATACAAAAAGAGTAAAGTTTTACGTGAAGAGTAATTTAAATAATAATAATAATAATTAAAGAAATAAAGCATTTTTATCGTTGCAAATGAATTATCAACGACTCTAATACTCGTCATAGTGGTATTTCATTTACCATGCTATCATAATGCGAATAATATGATTTTTTGTTTTGTTTCTGAATCTAAAAATGAAAAGTTTTACAAGTTTTTTTTTTTTTTTTTTTGACGAGGAATGTCTTAATTTGCAATTAATATTTTTAATAAGAGGTTGTAGTCGTGCAAATGTACCATACATTCTTGAATTTGTTTTATTCCTCAACAAGTAAAAAGTTGTGTAAAAAATAAATAAAAATATACTAAAATTATGTTCACCTTTTTTTTTTTTTTTTTTTTTTTTTTTTTTTACCTTCTATGTTTAAAGATAACTTCCTTATGATCTTCTACGCACGTGTATGGCATACAAATTATTTCTTCTTCTTTTTATAGTTTTTGAATAAAAAATTAAGATATTTAAATCTCTATAATAAAGTTGTAAGATAAATTTATCAATTTTTTTTCTTTAAAAACAAGTTCAATAAAATTTATTATATATAATAAATTCTATATAGGATCTTGAATTTCATTTAAATTCAAAAAATACATAAAAGAAAGGGAATAGTGGTATTTATAAATAAATTTTAAGAAACTATTATTTAAGTTTGTTATTCTGTGCTAACATAAAATAGTCATCATGCAGAATAAGCAATTCCATTTTATAGGGTGTATACGGATGACTTCATATTTATTGCACTTGGAGGCCATACTGGAGTAGTGAATAACATTGCTCAACATAGGACAAACTTCATTTAAGCCAATTTTCTTTGGGAAATAGGTTCATTATTGTTATTTTTCTCCCATATTTGAGATACTAATTCAACATACAGCATCAATGCTATCAAAAATATTGCATAGTGGTTTTAAACTGGCAACATGAATTATTTTCCTATGCCACCCATGGTGTTGAGTTATCCAACATGGCGTTGACTTTAACATGAATGAATAGACCTTATTATTATTATCCCCGGTGTATGTGGGGTTAATTTTTCATTACTTTACTGTCACACTTTTGGGAGTTATACCAAGGATTTTTTTTTAAATATTATTATTATTATTATTATTTTACGTTTAACAGTTTAAACCCAGTTCAGTTGTGTTTTATAACCCTCATTTACAATGTTATGAGATCAATGAAAAAAAGTAGTGTTTTAATTTATTTTTTAATCAATATTATGAAAAAAGTCTGCCTTATATATAACAATGTTAAATTCTATATATTAAAATTCTCAAAAAGCTTACATTTAAAAATTAAACAAAGAAAAAAATTTTACAGTAAAAATACCTATTCTTGCAAATCCCATGCAGTCTATAGGATGGTTACATATATAGAAAAGTCAACGCCATATGTGAGCACTAAGTAACATGGGTTGATATGGGAAAAATGACACATTTTGCCAGTTTGAAAATACCTAGCAATATCTTTGAATGCTGGTAACAGGTTGAATTAGATTTTAAAGTATGCGAGCGATAACGATAATAATAACCAAAAAATTAATTAATTTTCCAAAACCCACGTTTTTCCTATGCTAAGCAATGTTATTCATTGCTCCAGTATGCGTTGAAGTGAATCTAGTATGACGTCATGCGCATTAACCCTATAACAATTAAAAACAATTTACTATAATAATAATAGTAATTTAATAATTAACGGCTTTTATTGGGCGAAATCAGGCTACATAACCTCTTAAATTAACCCAACTGTTTAACAGTACAGTCAGTTACAATATTTAAATTACTATAATAAGAATTATAAATTTTACAATGGGCAATATATGAATTTGTTGTACGAGTATCTAATTTTTTTATAATTATTTCAGCATATAAATTTTAAAATTATAACATTGAAATAAAATAAAAAAAAGTATATAAAAAATGTTACTTATACTATAATGTTTGTTTACATAATACTACAATTTTGTCTCTGTAATAATTACATGTTTATATAAGACGATGTTATCTGAGTGAGTGTCCCACTCTTTAATTGTCACCGTGAGAAAAAACAGTATTGCTATAGTTACATTGTTGGTACGTGCGCTGCTGTTTTTTTTATTTGTTTTGATATTAAAATATATTTCATTAAGTTTTACATAATTGAAACTTAAAACGATTTTTTTATATCTCTATTCTATTTGCAACATTATTTGTTTATATTTCGTAATTTATAATTTTATAATTTATAATGTAATTGCAGTACATAAAAAAAGCTATATATTTTTAAAAATAATTAATTTTAATTTAAAATAAAAGTTTGAATGGGTTTTCACAATTTGAAATTTACAGAGAGTAATTTGTTATCTCATTTGATTCCTTGTTTTAATTTACGAAATAAGAAGTTTTTTTTCATTGTTGTATAAACTTATAGACCGGTTCCACCGGTTGCACTCACATTTAAGAGCCGCCATATTGTTGGTCAGGAATACATAGGCCAGCATAGGAAAATGTCATTTTTATATTTTTAATAGCAAAAGAAGCTTCCAATCTCAATCAAAGCATTATTTGTAGCTCCTAATAAGCTCGAAGAATATGAGAAAAATTCGTCCAGTTGAAACAAACTCTTTTTATGTGAAAAATTAGGAGAAATGATGTTTCCTCTATGCTGGATAATGCATTAGGCACCACAAATATGGCGACAAAGCGCAAGGATGTGCAAGGGGTCTATAGAGTACCCAAATTCATATTGTTCGTAAATCTTGATCTGTTACTCTAAATAAAGCGTAATTCCATTTAAAAAGCATCAGGTGATCGTCATTTTTTCATAGCCGGAGCACAAAAAAAAAAAAAAACAACAACAAAAAAAAAAAGGTTTACGAACATTATTTTTTGTTTTCTCAATACTTTTCTTTTAGGAAACAAATTTGAACTCAAAAAATGGGCGTATTATACTTCAGTTACGTTTCTTAACTTATTTGAGATAAACACTTTTGAGTTATTATGAGTAGCTAAAATAATGCATTTTAGCAAATTATTAACAATAGCTAATTTAACTTTAAATAACCTAAAATAACTGAAAACAACTTAATTTAGATTTTTTTTAATAGTGTGATCGCATTTGCAACAAGAAAAATAATTCTACTGCAGTTAGGGAATATTTGTCTACGTTTTCTAGTGCACTTATACCTCAAATTTGATATTTTGATAAATTTTCAACAACTTCACTATAATTTCTCGTTCATTACTCATAAAATCAACTACATGAGTTGAAAGTATTCAAAATATTTTTTCTTGGTGTAAATTACAGCACGACATTGTTGAGTTATTCAATTATATTTAACACTTTCAAGAAAAGTAAAGTTAAAAAATAAAACCTTGATTCTTAGGTTTTTTATTACAAAATACTTGATAAATGAATCAAAAGATATATTATACAATATTTGAAAATTTAAATTTAATGACTTAGAAAACATTTTATATGAAGTATTACTTGCAAGTTAGAGTATAGCAATAAAATTTTAATTAATGCTACATATTACAAAGCACGTATTATTGTATTTGTTTACATACATATATATAGAAAGTTGCATAAAATAAATAATAAAATAAAAATATTATGCTAATTTTGTAAATATTTGATTTTAAACACTCGTGTGTGTATTATTGACAACAATGTGTGTTGTGTTGTAATACATAAATAAATAATCGTCTTTATTCAAAAAATGCATAGAAAAAGAAAAAATACAACTTTTTGAAAGGGCGAGGTTTAAGCCTGACAGTATGTCTGGCCCACTCTTACACCTGACCCCATGAGACCAATCTCAAAATATTATTCTCTACAAAGTAATTTTAACTGTCAATCACTTATCGAGCAGGTATGTATGAAGGCAGGTATTGTAATCATATCTAAGACGTTGTTAACTAATAATGAAAATAATATTGATTACTATTATTTTGTGTCTACTCTTACTGTTTTATTATTATAATGACAAATAGTGTGTTCCCTTGCACACACCTTTACTATACTTCAGTCAAGACATTGTCTTATCGATGGGTACAATTGAAACCGCACATACGGGCTGGCCACGGTCTAAATACACAGTTCGGTATTCGCCATGATAACCTAGAGAAACCGTGTAAACTCTAAGTAGGCTGGAAGGTGTAATCACATCAATCATGCACATCTCGAATGCTGTGCATCGTCATGGAGTGCATGTAAAACAGTATATTCATGTTCCAACGTGTTGTGCTCTCTCTCTAACACTTAACGTACGCATTGGCTCGAACCTGTCCTCGGTAAGGAATACAGAGTTACGAGTCAACTACCTTCATACATACCTGCTCCATAAGTGTTTGACAGTTAAAATCACTTTGTAGAGAAGTATTGATTGAGATTGGTCTTAATGAAATAGGGATCGTAATTCATGAAATCAAATTATTACAAAATTGACATTATATTTTTTAATATTTATTAAATCGATATTATTTTTTTTATCCTCTATTTAAGGTTTCCCATTCAATTTTGAGTATATATATATATATAATTAGAGAGCGCAAAAATAGTCGATCATTTTGACAAAATAGTCGACTATATAGTCGATGATTTTTGGTGCAAATAGTCGATAAATAGTCGGTTTTATACAAAAAAGTCGACAAAAGTCGATTTTTTTATACATGAATTTATATAAAGAATGATAAAAAAAAAGATTTTGTGAGCAAAAAATAATTTAATTTAATGTTAAACAGTAATTTTAGTATCTAAATACTCAATTAGGCCGAGCGTGTCCTTATCTTGTATGTAGTATTTTGTTAACGCGATAAAAACCATGACAAAATTTTTAAAAGGGTATGGGACTTGAGCACTATTACAAAATAGTATCAAATTTACCTAGGACTCATCAGGCAAGGCACGGCAGAGAGCTCTGTACAGCTAGAGATGATTCATACGCAACATCTACTAGCTGACTGAGCTGGGGAATTAAGTAGCAGTGCGCTTTTATACACAGTGCCCTCTCAGCTGCACGCGCTGATTCGTTGGTACAACAGAGCGCGCGAAAACTGGCTTGCTATTTGAAATTGTAAATAAATTACTATGAATTTTTTTCACAAAGTATCGGATACCGATAGTCGGATTTATGTATCGATATATCGATACATATCGCCTCAAAAAAGTATCGATAATATAGATACTATCGGATATATCGATATATATCGCCGATTTCTAGTAGAAATATCCTTAAAAACTTAAAAAAAGTGCGAAATAGTCGACAAATAGTCGATTTTTCGTGAAATAGTCGCTGAGGTCGAAATAGTCGAAAATAGTCGATTTTTTTATTGGTTTAAAATGCACCATTTGTTGAGATCGGTGGAGATATGAAATAATACTAGCAATAGTCGACATAATGGCAATAGTCGAAAAACTATTTTTGCGCTCTCTATATATAATTTTTGTGTGGAAAGTCTAGTTTACAAAATTAAATATACTTAAAATAAATTTGTTGTATAAAAGCACTGAGTAAATGAGAAATTAAGTATGGTACTTTTAATTATCATATATGGGGAGCTGCGCTTTTTGTAATAATAATAAAATAAAGGTTTTTATTAAGAGACAACAAAAGAAACAAAGCCCACTTCTGTCATTACATCAGAGTGATTTGCCAGAGTAAATAATGCTCAAATTTTACGTTGTATATCTTATTAAAATCTCCTCATAAGTTACTTTTAATTTAATAAATATTAAAATTTATTATTTCGATGGGCTACTTGAATCAATGAATAGGAGTTTCCTATCATATATAAATAAAACACTTGTATATATATATGAAGTTCTATACTTGACGCTAACACGCTGCGAGAAAGTTGTTTTCTCAAAATCTTTTGTCATTCACAGACTTCTGTCCTATGTATACATAATATAATAAACATCGCAGTTTAAATAAATTCTTAATTTAGTGAGTGTCACTTCAAAATATTAACCTTTCTTTCTATTAGTTTTAAAACTTAAAATAACACTTGGGAGTTAACTTCATTTTATTATTATATTTTTTTAACTGAAATTTCAGTGATGTTTTGTAAGGAGTAAGGAAACTACTATTTGTCTCCATTATATATTTATGCAGTATGCACGGAAAATAAAATTGATTTTAATTATTTATCTGTAGTAAAAGGTATATAAAATAGTATGTACAATTTATTCATTATATATATATATATATATATATATATATATATATATATATAGAGCGCAAAAATAGTCGATCATTTTGACAAAATAGTCGACTATATAGTCAATGATTTTTGGTTCAAATAGTCGATAAATAGTCGGTTTTTATACAAAAAAGTCGAAAAAAGTCGATTTTTTTACACATAAATTTATATAAAGAATGATAAAAAAAAAAAAAAAAGGATTTTGTGAGTAAAAAATAATTTAATTTGATGTTAAACAGTAATTTTAGTTTCTAAATACTCAAATAGGCCGAGCGTGTCCTTATCTTGTATGCAGTATTTTGTTAACGCAATAAAAACCATTAATTTTTTTTTAAAAGGGTATGGGACTTGAGCACTATTACAAAATAGTATCAAATTTACCTAGGACTCATCAGGCAAGGCACGGCAGAGAGCTCTGTACAGCTAGAGATGATTCATACACAACATCTACTAGCTGACTCAGCTGACTGAGCTGGGGAAGTAAGTGGCAGTGCGCTTTTATACACAGTGCCCTCTCAGCTGCACGCGCTGATTCGTTGGTACAACAGAGCGCGCGAAAACTGGCTTGCTATTTGAAATTGTAAATAAATTACTATGAATTTTTTTCAAAAAGTATCGAATACCGATAGTCGGATTTATGTATCGATATATCGATACATAGCGCCTCAAAAAAGTATTGATAATATCGATACTATCGGATATATCGATATATATCGCCGATTTCTAGTAGAAATCTCCTTAAAAACTTAAAAAAAGTGCGAAATAGTCCACAAATAGTCGATATTTCGTGAAATAGTCGCTGAGCTCGAAATAGTCGAAAATAGTCGATTTTTTTATTGGTTTAAAATGCACCATTTGTTGAGATCGGTGGAGATATGAAATAATACTAGCAATAGTCGACATAATGGCAATAGTCGAAAAACTATTTTTGCGCTCTCTCTATATATATATATATATATATATATATATATATATATATATATATATATATATATATATATATATATATATATATATATATATAATATATAAAATAAAATACAGTACATACATCCATATACATATACTTATACAAACACACAACAAAATTTAACCATGTAATTGATAACCCTGCTTTTACTTGCAACACGCATAGTATTTATAATAAATTTTAAATTTGAAGGAAAAAAAATACAGTAACATTTACATTTTTATTTCAAAGCTAAGTTGTAAAATCAATAAACATTAACAGATATAATATGCAATAAAGTAAAATTTGGAAGTGTCATAATACTCATAATCTAAAAAATACACATTAAAAATATCATTTTTAGGTGCAATAAGAAATTAATTTGATTTCAACAGTATAGAAAAGATGATTAAATTTATAGTATTATATAAGAAAACAAAATTAATTTGTGTCTTGTTCATTTGCTACCCCCTTTTTTTATCAGTGATAAGCTACGTGTTTGCAATACAATTGTACAGTTCTTAAAAAACATAAAAAATAATTTCTTTCTATGTTAATAAAGAAAGACATTTTGTGTTATTGAAAATAGCATGACATCAAGGAGAACTCTTATTATTGAGTGATTATTATACTAGTCGTGATTGACATTTTATTGATCGAGTTGTTTGGAAACATCATTACAAAATAAGCTATTTCTTATCCCTTAACCTTAAAACCACACTCTATTACTATCTATCTCGATCTCTCTATCTAAAACAATTTTTTCTTCTAATCCTAAAAATGTCGCACGATGCACTTTTACTTTTTCTATTCAAAATTAGACAATAGCTCTACACAGTTCTAAACACATATAATTATGTGGTATTATGTTACCGAAAAACATAATTATTAGTTTTTATGTATAAAACAATTCTCAAAAAGTGCGTAACTCTTTCTATTTTTTTTTATTTTTATTTTTTATTTTTTATTAAAGGCTGTAAGTTTTGCTATCTCTATCTCTATAGATAAACCTTAGTTAACTTTTATTACATTATTGTTCCAACAATCAAAATAACAACTCAACTAAAGTCCACGCCAGAATTCAATTCAATTATAACTCATAATAAAGATGTTCGGAATTTTTCTTGCATAAGAAGCAATTTGATTTCAATTTCAAAGATAATAAAACCTAATAGAACAATAATAGTTGGATGACGTATAATTAACGTTATTTTTAAATAAAAATTATTTAAAAACATTTAAAAAGCTGAACTATAATGATATAGGGACTCTTTTAGGTTCTATCTTACTTTCTCTATCACTATAACATATAATAATAATAATAATAAAGATTTTATTGAGCAAATAATTACAATACACACCTTGCACATAGTCATAGGAGGTTGCTCAACAGTCCACAGGAGATCAAGAAAGCACATACAAAATTTGATATCCAAATAGATGAAGTCAAAAATAGGTAACATAGACATGAGAGAGAGAGAGAGAGAGAGAGAGAGAGAGAGAGAGAGAGAGAGAGAGAGAGAGAGAGAGAGAGAGAGAGAGAGAGAGAGAGAGATTCACTGTTTAAAAAAATAAATAAAAAATACTTATATAATAATAATAAAAAAACATAATTAAAACCAGTATAGATAAATTTTAATAACTGACAACGTCAGGGCCCTAGAGTGAGTCCACGGCTGTGTTTTTAATGACTATTTTAATGTTTTTTTTTTTTTTTTTAAAATATTTAATATTCTTAAAGAGGTGTAAAAAAAAAAGTTCCTATAATATGCAGTATAATATGTATTTTTATCAGTCATGGAGTCGATACCGAAATTTTCGATACCGATACGATACCGATATTTTTAAATTTTCCCGATACCGATACCGATACGATACTGGCCAAAAAAATTTGCTCCGATACGATACCGATACGATACCGATATTTTCCGATACTTTTTCGATATTTTTGCTATATCTCATACAATAAATATTGCACTATAAATTTCATTTTTTTTTTTTTTTTTTCACCTTTGAGACATAAATTGGTATCATAAAATCCATGCATATTTTTGCCACATTTATTATTTATTTATTTACTTATTTACTCACTTATTTATTTATTTTATTCTATTGTTCGTTTGTTAAACTAAAATGACTAAAAAAATTATAGTAGATTTAAAAAAAAAATTATATTTCATTCGTTTAATGAAATTATACGATTAGAATATCCTCTACTGTTTCCAAGCACTTTTGTTAATTATTTACAAATTAGCAATTTCTTGATTTCGTATAGAAGTAATTTTCAAATATTTAATAATTTTAATTTTTTTTTCATGGTATTTTTTTATTTGCTAAAGTAAACAAAGTATCATTAGCTTTCGTATTTATTTTATTGGCTCAAATCATCCCCGCTAAACCAAAGGGGTTAAAGTCCAAATTTCCCCTCTAGTCGTAAAAATCCTTTGATTTTGTAAACTTTTTAAAAATTTAATCTTGTAAAAATTTTGTACAAAGACATTAACGGAAGTATGCTACATCTTTTGTAATTTGTAATGCATTGAATTTATATACAATTACAGTGATTTAAAACGTCAATCATTGGCTATATTTTATTGTGATCTCTACCGGCGCTTTAGTCATTAAGAGAGATCATAGATAGTACTGTACCTGTACCACACGACGGATTTCTCAGAAACTTGGCGACAGTCGATCGCTAATTTTTTTTTTTTTTTTCATAAAAAGAAGAAAAGTTTTAACACCGTTTTCTTTATTTTTATTGTATGTAAAATACAAAAAAAAAATACTTTTTACCTGGTGGCTTTATAAAAGGTATAAAATAAAAATACTGTGCACGGCGCCCTGCCCTGTTTCTATAGCACAATGTAAAATAAAGGAGTGAATTTTATTGTCCAAGTACGAAAGATAGATAATCACTAATGGAATGTTCTCGTTGCTTCATAAGTTTTATTTTATTTTATTTTTTTTTTTGTATTTTTACTTTTATTTTATGAGAGAGCAAAAGTCTCAAAGTATCGAAAAAAAGTATCGAAATTCGACGATATTTTGCTGATATCGGTGACCGATACCGATATTCTATACTGAGTTTAAAAAAGGCCCCGATACGATACCGATACGATAAAAGTATCGGTATAGTATCGAATATCGTATCGCAGTCGATACCGATACTCCATGACTGATTTTTATGTATAAAACTGTGAAATGTAACTGACTTGTCTTGAGAAGGCCAATAAACATGATTTGATTTGAGAGAGAGAGAGAGAGAGAGAGGAAAAATCAGAAAAAGGGAATACATTTATAAACTGCGGATACTATAGTTTTGAACTTAGAGGAAGACAAATTTCTGACGCTAGTCTCCAACTTGGTGTATAAATTAACACTGCGGGGGAAAAAAAAAAGAAATATTGTAAGCATAAGTATATAGCTTAATTAAATTATGTTTTTATGCATAAATGTGGTTGCAATGAGCTAGCATAATTATTATTACGTATTTATTTTTGTCCATGTGGTATTCAAATTCAATACTGTATACTGTATTATCAAATTGGTTTCATATGAAGACTCTTATTAAATACCATCACTGTACCTTGTTTATTGATTAACAAATCTCGTATAAATTTCTTGATTTTTACACGCACATAACATAAAACATTAATAATACTTATTAGTGGGTGTCAGCTAACATACATACAAGGAAAATATTAAAATACACCATACTGCGAAGAGAAATATAAAGATATATTATGTATAATATGGAAAGAAAGTTGTTAAAATGACACCACCCAGTTTCTTTCGTGTCAAAATATATGTTGAACTCTTGACCTCTGTGTAACTTGTATCTCATGGTGTCTTATCAATGCAGAATCTTCTCGCGAGAAATTTTAGCAGGTGTGAAGTCAAATTTTGTATATACGTGTATAAAAAAAAATGCAGATGTCGTTGGGATAAATTAGCTTTGAAGTTTTATGCGATTTATTGTTTACAGAATTATCATTTAATGAAAATTTACTGCTTTATTTGCGTGCTTATAGTTATTTCATAGCATGTTTGTTTACTTACTTACTTACTTACTTACTTACTTACTTACTTACTTACTTACTTACTTACTTACTTACTTACTTACTTACTTACTTACTTACTTACTTACTTACTTACTTACTTACTTACTTACTTACTTACTTACTTACTTACTTACTTACTTACTTACTTACTTACTTACTTACTTACTTACTTACTTACTTACTTACTTACTTACTTACTTACTTACTTACTTACTTACTTACTTACTTACTTACTTACTTACTTACTTACTTACTTACTTACTTACTTACTTACTTACTTACTTACTTACTTACTTACTTACTTACTTACTTACTTACTTACTTACTTACTTACTTAAGTACTTAAGTACTTAAGTACTTACTTATTTAACTCGTTCTTTTAGTTTTGCAAAACCAAAATAGCTATTTTTTGTTTCTAATTTTTAAATAGTAACTCAGGGGCATAAAAAAACTACAAGTTTAATCTATATAACAACGATATGGTAAAATTTTCAAATAAGATGTATACAGCCGACGGTGCTTGTTACTTTCTCTGCTCGGATGCCGCGGTGCGTACAATACCAAGCGACGCTCTGTGAAACACAGTGAGTCAAGTCACCATTGCAAGGTCAAAGGTCATAACCTACTTCATCGTGGTTCCCATGGTGCTCGTATTTTAATAATATTAAAGTAGATTTCAATTAATATTTAACAGTATATTGCTGCGGTTTATTATAATGGATGAAGAGCATTCTATAAATTGACTTCTGGTTTATGATTATTATTGTTTTAATCATTTTATTGCCTTATTTTATATATATATATATATATATATATATATATATATATATATATATATATATATATATATATATATATATATATATATATAATTTAACTTCGTATAGGGATGTAAAAGGTACACTGTTAAAAATGAATATTTTATAATTATGCTCACTGATTTTCAGTACAATTTGATCAAAACAGCATAATATTCTATACTTCATAATAGCTATGTTAAATATTGTGTTCTACTGCATATATATATATATTTATTTTTCTAATTTAATCATTTATGCTATAATCCCTGGCAAAAGTGTATCCATGGATAATAAATTATCCATGGGGATTTCAACATTTTCCCCATGGATAGTTTCTATCCATGGGAAATTATTGTCCATGGACAAATTGCCCGTGGATAGTTTTTTTCCCATGGATAGAAACTATCCATGGGGAAAATGTTGAAATCCCCATGGATAATTTTTCTGTCAGTGGATATTCACTTTATCATGCATTTTTTTTTAAACTATCAATCTATATTGGTTATTTGTTAATATATGCTCTTAATCAACAATTTAGAATGACTTTTTGGGGTATTAAAAATTGAGTTACATCGAAAAACGCGATAAAATTTTTTACGGGTTGGTAACTTTTTGAAATAAACCCACTTTTTGGGAGGAAAATTTAAAAAAAAGAAAATTTTTTTTCATTGATTCTAGTTGAAGATTAAAAAATAAACACTTTTTATTCTAATGCACTTTTTAATTTTTAATTTACACTCGGACTGTGTAAATGAGCTTAGATCGTCATATTCGTCATGCCGCCACGCTTAAATAATTCCCATGGACACATAAAACTATCCATGGGAAATAATTAAACTATCCATGGGAATTATAAACAACGTGGGAAATATAAAAATTTGTCCATGGATATTCAATTTCCCATGGATAGAAATAAAGTCCACGTGGGAAATACTAATATCCATGGGAAATATATAAATATCCATGGGAAACCAGACATTATCCATGGGAAACATTGAATATCCGTGGATAACTTTTGCCAGGGATGAAATACATGCAGTACAAATTAGGTATATTATTTTTTTTCCCGTGTATAAAAAGTACAGTATGATTTAAAATTTAACTGTATTGCCTTATGGCAAAATCAAAATCATGTATAATTGCGTTAAGTACAATCTCCATATGAATACATGAAAGTGCCATAATATAAGGCACCAAAGTAAAAATGTATATCTGTACCAAGAACGTTAATAATAAGCAATACCATCTGTTTCTTATATTCAATAATTGAAAATTATATAGTTCATAATTTCACTAACAAAATTGTCCCAAAGACTTTCTTATGTATCGTAAATTTTTTTATTATTATTATTATTTATTTAATTTACTGTATGTCATACTAAACCCCCGTATTCAAGAGGACCGTTGAGCAGTGACAGAAGGTAGCCAGGAAAGGCGCAAACGCCCATGTTTAACCTGATCTACCCTTTGAGGGATGAAGGGATGTAGAAGGAAGAGGTAGAGTGTTGGTACAAAGGATTGGAAGGTAGAGCGGCTGTGGCCTATAGTTAGGAAGGAACTGCCCAGTCATTTGACAGGGTGGTGCATGCAGGAAACCACAGAAAACTAATGGATGTTAGAATATGCAATTTTGTGTATTTTCTTCCATCAATCATACTTTGATATCCTCCCACCGCCCTATTACATCTTTAAAGAATGTGTGCGTGTTTTTGATGTGTAAAATAAAATGCATAATATGCATTATTATGTAAGAAATAAGTTAAACAACACTACAGCAACAGAAAAACTTTCCTTAAAATCGTCAATTTTATCACAAAAAGAAAGAAAAAATAATAATAATATATAGTAAAAATATGCATCTAAGAAGTTAGAACGTGCAATTTCTAAAGGTCTAAAAAAAAGTACTTAATTTAATGATTGTACACATCAAAAAAAAAAAAAAAAAAAAAAAAAAAAAAATCCGGCTGCAATCAGAAATGTAATCATAAGCGTAAATAATTTTTATATTGTGTCAAAATATCTTAAAAAAGTAATAATAAGACCATTAATATATTTACGCTAAAAATGATTCCGTCATTCATAAAATCAAGTGTAAAAATGTAATTTCTATATAAAAATTTAACTAGGCGTATCCTCAGTTAAACTATTCACATAAAGAAATAATATTAACATCACGTATACTGTACATCAATGTAAGAAAGTTTAAAAAATAAAATTGAGTAATATTTTTAAAACAATACAAGTCAAATAAAAATCACTTTTTTTTTTTACTGGTGGTGAAAGCAATTTTTTTATTATTATTATATTTTACCATCAATGCGATAGCATTTTACTTTGCATATTACATGCATGCTATTATATCTAATGATGTATGACGTTTTGAGTACGTTATGAACTATAGTTGATTAATACTTTGTATAATTAGTGGATATTTATCTATACTTATCGCTACAGTTTCGGCACTTTGTTTGCATTACAGCAGGAAACTTATAATTAATTGATTTAATGTGGTTTTTTATAACGTATTAATTATTATATATATATATATTTTTAATTACGGTTAAAATTATCTCAATGTTTTGTAATCAATATAAATAACAATTACTTTGACTTTTTAATATACTGATAAGGAGATATGGAAAAAAATTGTTATTGCAATGAAATATAGCATATTTATTATTATTATTATTATTATATATATATAATAATATATTATATATTATAATAATATATATATATATATATATATACATATATATATTTATATATATATTAAAACGTAAAAAAAAATTAATAAAAATAAATTAAAATTGTAAAATTATTATCTTTCCTTCGAAGACCACAATCTTTTGTAAGTTTTTATGTATACACACGATTGTGATAGTATATTTCAACATTCAAAATTTCGCGCTAAATTTGCAATATTATTCTTATGAGGGAAATTCATGATGGATTTGACTGATGGTAAAATATATATTACTATTATCACAATCCAGTATTATTTGATCGTGAGGTATATTGATGGTTTCTGATTTACCAGTTAAAAATTTTCCACTAGCAGTTGTTGAAAAATTCCCATTACTGGAAAACCAGATTTACATATACGTATTTATTTATTTTTCAACAGAGAACAATTTAGTGCTACAAAAATAACATATTAAATCAAAGTGCCGAAACAGCATCGATATTATAAATACGCAATAAGCAAAGGGCAAAGTGAAATTTAAGATCAAACATATTCCCATACTGTAAATAATATATAAATCATCAAAAAAAAAAATTAGTGGTAATTACTTTTTTTAATTGTTTAGCCCCGTCAATCAATTTAACTCATTTAGAAAGAAATTAAGTACTTATAAAATGTGTGCTTAAAGAACAGAGTTGTTATATACTAAAGGCAGGTTTCTATATTATATTTTGCGCTTCACTTATAGAAAAAATAAAATAAAGAATAACATTAAGTATCCATTTAAGTTTGCAACATAGAACAAAATTATTATGCGAGTCATTAATTGATAAAATAATAAAATATATTATTATGCAAGGATCGAGCTGTAAAAATAGAAGAAAAATGATTGATGCAATATATTTTTTATAATAAATCTAAATTTACAAAAATTACAAAAGAACTGGAACACAAATTTGCAATGCTCTACGTATTATTAAATTAACGGTTATGACGTCACTAAACGAAATTCTAACGACTAAAACGTAAGTGACTTCAAAAGGGTTTTAAGACCAAATGTCAAATAGAAACATAATAATGTTTGCTACAGCCAATTTTGACATTGCTATTCGTAAACCCTGTTGTCTTACTCCAAAAAATGCGCAATTTTATTTAAAAAGCATCGCGTCATTTTTTCATGTTTTCGGAGCAAAACAACAACAACAAGATTCACGAACATAATTATTGTGATTCTAACGCTTCTGACGTCATTTACGTTTTTATCGTTACATTTGTATAACTGTTAATTCTATACAATACTTAAAGGGCTCCAGGCCTCAAACAATTGAATCAAAAACGTAAAATTCATGAGATGGGAGCATCATTCATACACATTTCAACCCTTCTGTAGCCTCACAAACTGGGGTTGAAAAACTGTAAAGTAGGCAACTTTAGGAATTCATGACGTCAACAATTCCAGGTCTACAATAGAAACTGTAGCGCGGGTTGTCTACTTTACAAATTTTCTTCCCAGTTTGCGAGAGTACTGAAGGGTTAAAGCATAAAATAGGTGTATTTATAATAATCCTATCTCATGATTTATAATTGAGAGGAAATCTGTTTTTGAGGCCAGAGGTCCTTTAAAACATTGTAAAACTTTCCAATTAAAAATTTTCCAATCAAAATTTTAAGTGTATAATTCACCGAAGCCATATTGTAAATAATGAATTGATAGGCTTGATCATGAACCTAACACCTTGCCGCCAAAAAATGTGTAATCCCATCGAAAAGGTATTTAGTGATCGTCATTTTTTCTTGTTCTGGAGCACAAAAAAAAGTCAGGGTTCACAAACAAGTTAAAAATGATTAAAAGTGTGAATATCATTTTTCAGTGCATATAATTCTGAAAAACATAAATATTAAGTTCATTGTCATTTAAAGTTTGTATTATAAACTATTTCTTAACAATACAAGTTCAACAGTATAAAAAAAAATGTTGTAATTGTTAAAAAAAACTTCTCGTACAACGAACTTCATCATATTTAAATACTGTATAAACAAGTAATCACTCTTGCATAATTTTTGACATATTTAATTTTTTATGTGAGTTTTTTTTTACAGCTTTAACACACATGCATCTACATAGCAAACATATTTAAATTTTAACTTTCATTATTTACATTGTTGATATATTTTTATTTTATTTTTATTAATTGTTTATTTTTCATTATGACATAGTTGGTTAGTCAGATGATTGTAAAAAAAAAAAAATTCATTCATTCATTTATTTTTATTTTATGTGTTATATATGTATTATTATACTCTTTAAATAAATTAGCTTCCAATTAAAAAATATAATATTGCATTTTTTTGTTGTTATCTCCTGTTCAAATTTAAATTAGTGCATGGTAGTATTATTTTTAGTTTTTTTTATATAGTTTTTTAATGCCTTAATAAAATTCAATTTAACTTTTTTATTTTTTAATATAACAATATAATATATTGTTTTTTTTGTTCAATATAAATATACTTATTATTGTTGTTATTTTTAATAATAAATTATATCCAAGTCATTATATTTTACGTAAATTAATGGCATGTACTGTACTGTACACAGAATTGTATAATATTATATTTTTACACTCGCAGCATGTGTTTTTCTCATTATAATAACTTTGCAATTTTAGTGCGAGATTTTGAGTGGTAAAATATTTTATTACAAACGTGTGTAGTTGCGAACTATAATGTGTCTAGTCAAAAGTGATTTAGGACAACGCAAGCAAAGAACTCTCTCTCTCTCTCTCTCTCTTACGTGATCATTTCACCTTATTTTTGAAGAGATATTTTTGATAATTAAATTTATTTTTGTGATTGGATTTATAATACATTTCATTTCTTGGCATGTATTAATAAAAAGTTACTAAATCATTGTTATACGTATGTACTGCTGATTTCACATCTTATTAATAAATACTAAATTACCATAATAATCGGTAAGAATAAACAAAAATATGCCGAACCAATTCAATTTTTTTCCCCCCATAAACAGCCTGAAGAAAATAACTTTGTTTTCAAGAAATACAAAATACTTACTGTCAACTGTCGGCGACAAAAAAAAAACAAAAAAAAAAAAACAAAAAAAAAAAAAAGACAAATAAAATGTTTCTTCTTCTTTTACTTTCTCTGCCAAGCCCAAAGCTTGTACTCGATTGTTTTGAAAGGTCAGAACCTCTTCTTGTTATAGTAATATGCATGCACGCATATTCATCACTGCGAGTAGAAATAGTAAACTTTATAACTCTTATGACTCTTAACTCTTATTTGAGAGATATTTGGATTTGTAGCTTTGAATTTTCTTGTTCCTCATTAATTATATATTAATATTCTCAATAAAAAAATTCTCATAATGTATTTATATATTATAAATTTTCTTTTCAATTTTTTAATAAATATTAAATGTAAATATATTCTCAATCGTGTAATTTAGTGAAAGAAAAACTTAAAATTGAAATATTTTGTTTATAAATGATCTAATTTTAGTGAAATGTTGTCAACATAATATTTTTAAATACTTTTTTTATTAACATTATATGTCTAACACTAACACTATTATTTGTTATATATTGTAACTGACTGTACTGTAAAACAGTTGGGTTAAATTGAGAGGTTGTACGTTTGATTTCGCCCAATAAAAGCCGTTAATTATTATTAATTATTATTATTATTATGACTAAAAGACTCATATCTTAGTTTTTTTGGTAAACTTTTATCTGTATTCTTAACTATAACTATATTATATAGTTAAAGGCCTAGACAAAATTACTATAACTTGTCTTATGGAGCATTATATTATCTTAATATACCTGAAAATCAACATTGATATAAATAATAATAATTACTTAATTCTTTGATAAATTGTATAATTTTGGCAGTGAAAAAGTCATAATGCTTTTTGTATTGAAAGATAAATGGCATGAATATATTTGAGGTTAAAAAGTTAAATAAAAATAATAAATTTGCACTAGAAGGAAAATAATATCCACATTATTATAGTAGTTGATAAATTATCTAAATATTTATTATTGTTAAAATTTTTACATATATAATATAGTAACAGTATATGAGGTGTTTTTTTATTCTATTGCTTTACAGAAATAAAATACATTAATATTTAATATGATTAAATTATTTTACGTTTTGTATATATGTTGGCAACAATTGCCGAATTCGCTCATTGGCCGAAATAAGTGACCACGTCGCAGCGTGCAATGCATATTTGCCAAGATCCGAAATTCAGCACTTGTGCATCGTAATGTTGACCATAGACAATTTTTTTTTGTCAAATTTCATAAGAAATCATTTTTATAAATTTATAAATATTTTAATTAACTGAAAACCATAATATAAAATGATGTGTTATAATAATAAAAAAATATATGATATTATTCATACTTATACCGAATATCATAACCTGCGTATGAAACATTTTGACCACGCTGCAGCGTGGCAATTATCAAAAACCACTCCACGAAGTGGCTAAAATGTATTTGCCAAAAATTTGGCATTTGTTAAAAACCACTCCGCAACGTGGTCAAAATTACGATGCATTTCGGATCTTGGCAAAAATGCATTGCCACGCCGCGACGTGGTCACTTATTTCGGCCAATGAGCGAATTCGGCAATGGTTGCCAACATATACGATAAATCTATCCAAAATTATATACCCCCTCCCCTTTAGGAATGTTGAACAAAATACCAACAATTACAATGCACTGTAGCAAAGAAAACTTAAAAAAAAAAAAAAAAAAAAAAATTCGATAGAATATTAAAATGTTATATTTACCAGCTTCATTTCTTCATTTGCAAAGTAATGTTACAAAATGCAACATACATTTTTTTAGTATAATTAAAGGAATAGACCAGAGAAAAACATAAGCATTTATATCACAAAACACTTGATAGTATTTACATAAATAACTTTACTTTGTGTCAAAACCCAAATGTAGTCCCGTAGCAGTGATCAGAATATTCGATTTATACAACCCGCACAACATTTTCATACTAATTTTTGCATGTTTCTGACGTCATAAACATGAATTTTCACGCAAATTGCATACTTTACAGTTTTTTCACACTCTCTCGTGGGGCTACATTAACATTCTGGTATAAATTGTCATCAGTATTGAAGAACCCATTTCGTGTTTATTCATTAAAAAGCTCATGTTGTTTTATGTGGTCTACGCCTTTGATTTTTTATTCGGTAAAGGAAATTGGTTTCAGCAGTTTAAATTGAACAGCGATTAATAACAGATGAAAATAAATTCATGAGAAAAACTATAAGAAATGAACGATATTATGTCAACAAAAAATAATAATTGTAACAATAAAAATAGAGATTAAATAGCATTTCCAATTATACTTATTTTATTTTTAAACCAAGAAATTTTAAACTAGTTAAACTTCAATAATCACATATGGTTTGCAGTTTCATAAGCATTGTTTACAACTCCTTGTGATGATGTCTCGGTCGTCATGGTAACAGTCTGTGATGACGTCACTTCCTCTGTTTGTGACGTCATTGGTTCAGAAGTTTGTGACGTCACAATGGTTTCAACAGGTTCATAATCATCTTCATGAGGTGTGTATGCGGGGGGTAGTGAGCGAATACTTCCGGTCAACTGACGAGGCATGGCTTGGATTATTGTCTGCGTATCGAAAAAA
>OX439134.1:2014794-2257294 GCA_949318235.1 Ecdyonurus torrentis
TTACTTTGCTGTACAGCATAGTTAAGTAGGTATTGTTTATTCTTAAGTCTCTTCTTTCCATTTTCTTAATTTTTTTTCAAACAAATTCCAATAAAAAGTGGAGAAAAATCAGAAAATACGACTATGAACCTAAATATTTTTAATTTTTAAATATACCTTCAAATATCAGTATTAGTATTTCTTTGATAATCACTTTCATTATGATATTGCACATTTTATGATTAAAAAAGATTTTCGTCTCTTCTATAATGATTGAAATGTCACATTTCCATTTCAAATATTTCAGTAATTTTTAGTGAGTACTTGTTTCTATAGGATAGATACTGCATTATATATATTTTAAATTGTTGACTATCATTTCTATTTGCTTGTGTTTTTTAAAGCAATAACCTGGACAGATGCATATTTTTTATGTATTGTGTGTGTAGGATGAAAGAAATGAATAAAGAATTTTGAAATTTGAATTTTGTTCTTATATTGAAAAGCAAATTCAATCGCGAACTAACAAACTGTATAAGTTAGTATAAATATATGGAGAAATCATATTGATACAAAATCTACTTTATTCTCCTAATAACATCATGTTTAACGTCAGATATTATTTAGGTTCTCCCTTCTCATTCATCAAACAAGTGACGATCACATTTGCAAGTTGTGAATTTAATTAAAACAATACATATATAGTTGTATATTTTTAAAAGGTTGTACCAAATAGAAGGCTATATGAACATAGTTAATTTAATACAAGTCATATGTAATATGAAAAACTGAATTCAATAAATTATTATGATTAATGGGTACCTTTAATTTCGTGCATCCATCATTGGAGTTGGAAATAAATAAATTCGTCTGAACAGCAAAAAGGTTAAGAAAGAAAATTGTGAAAATTCATAATTTTTTATGAAATTATAATAATTAAAACACAATAATTACCATATCAAACATAATTAATATTATATTTTTACATGACCATTTATTTTTATACTAAAATTTGAATTTACAGAAGAAATTTTTCTAAAGCAAATGGCTTTTTGCTTACCTTTTTCCACTAAATCAGCATGATCTATTGTAGTTTTTGCAACAATAAATGTGAGATTATACAACAATAAAGCTACGCACACGCTAAATTTAAGCGACATTGTTTTTCACATGTAATACTTTTAAGTCTAAATTGTTACTTAGAGTTAAAACGTCAAGCATGAGATTATCACTTCTTATCTACTTGGGTTTGGAGATAAGCCTCACTACATCATCATACTTTATCTTAATATCAGTTTTTATATAGCATGCATGCGCTCTAATATACGTGCAGTTATTAGGGAGAGAAAGAGATAAAAATTATTATATATACCAAGGTATATAGATAGAAATTTTCGTTTTAGTGCGCTTAAGAAAAATATAATACTTTTTATCAAGTTTACCTCTTTTTTTTTATCAACTTTAATTATAAACCCTTAATTACGTACACTTAATTAGGTCCTATAGCATAGATAAAAAAAAAAAGACTGAAATTTTGATGATATAGGAAAATATTTTATATTTGTAATATAAAAATGTCTCACCCTTTTTACCCTTTTAAGTGTGTACTTTTTTAACCCCCCTCGCTATATTGTATTCTTATAGTCTACACATTTACTATTGTCCCATCAAGATATTGTTTTATTGACGTGTACAATGGAAACTGCACACACGAGCCGGGCACGGCCTAAATACACAGCCTGGCATTAACAATAACAGCCTAGAGAAACCTTAAAATATTGCACCTGCATTAGGTATTATTGTAGTATAATAATTAATAATGCCTATGTTCTAGGTTATATGTTATATGTTCTAGGTTATTGCATTTACTTGCCGCTTAAAGACGTAGAACACCTTGAACAAAAAACTTGCCTAATGTCCTAAAATACCCAAATATCAACATTATTTTGGCCGGAGTCATTGATTTCTAATTTATTTTCCATTTACAAAATGTCAGTTGCGGGTTTACTACGTCACAGCTCGCCTGTTTCCGCGCGCGTGGACCAGGCGAGCTGTGACGTAGTAAACCCGCAACTGACATTTGTAAATGGAAAATAAATTAGAAATCAATGACTCCGGCCAAAAAAATGTTAATATTTGGGTATTTTAGAATATTAGGCAAGTTTTTTTGTTCAAGGTGTTCTACGTCTTTAAGTATTATTTATTTTCCGTGTAGTATATTCTTGACTGCTATAGTCTTATTCATTATTGCTACGTCTTTGTTTGTATTTTATTTATATTTATATATGTAGCATTAATATAATAATGCTGCTAATGGATACTAGACATAAATATATTTTGCATATAAGTCAGCATATAGGCGGTGAAATACAGACTTTCCAGTAGACCGGGAACATTTTTTACCATATAGAATCATATGCATCTTCTGATAAAAATTGATGTATTTATTATACCTTTTGTATGTCAAAAAATATATCTTGTAATTTAAATGTCTAATATAAATATATTTTTGGCCTATATTTGTATTCTTTCGTATTCTAGCATTTCAAGTCTATAATGCCATTTTATTGCAATTCTCTATCCTCTCTCTCTCTCTCTCTCTCTCTCTCTCTTGTTTATCAATCTCTGAACTGAAAATTACAATTTCATGACAATAGTAATTTTTTAAGCATTTTTTTTTATCAAGCCCCTGCAATATCTTAGAATATGCAAATTGTTTAGCACATCTGCTAAACAAGTTGCAGCTAAGCAAGGGGCTTTTGAAACGATATTTCTGAAAAATAAATTCCCCTGACGCACGAGCAGTGAGAGCCCTCGTCGACTCAGTGTTATATTTTCTTGCAGAATGTTGTCTGTTTGGTTTTGTCACATTTTGTTCTGTGATCCACAAAATCAAAATTTCAATCTCTCTCGCATCGTGTGCTGGCATTGCTGAATTTAGTTATTACTGGTTCACTTTTTTTGACAAAATAAATGAATAAATAAATAAATTATATTTGTAGATTTATTCTTGTTGAACAAAACACGGAAAATATTTACCTATTGCATGCTGCATTTATGTCATAATCTCATAATATACAATAGCAATTCATTCATTATATGCAAAGACGTGATAGCAGAGTAGAGAGTAGAGAGAGAGAGAGAGAATAAAAATTTAACTTTATAAATTATATAAATTATAGAACAAAACTAAACAAAATCAAACATACAAAATTCTGCAAGAAAATAATAATAATGTAAAATAAATCATACAAAATGCGACAGGAAGTGGCAAGGTAAGGAAGAGAAACGTATTTTCCAACCTTCTAGCTGCCACTTTAATTAGGAAAACCATTACTTAGACAACCAACATGAATAAATAATGATTATAATAAGCTTGGGTTTTTTTTTTCTGTGGGTAGATACAAATACGTTGATAACAATGATGTAAAAATAATTATTTATTAATTTAACATAATTATAAAATATCTGACCATTATATTATTGCTATGGAACTAAATTTAAAGTCAGCAAAACCAATTAAAATAGAAAATAATTAATATATATTTTTAATTCAAAAATCTTTGAAAGAGAAATAAAAAATGTAAGATGGAAATATTTCTTTAACTTTGATAACGTTGAGTTACTTTTATTGTATGCAAGAATTTGAAAATATTTTATTACGTTCCCATAATTTCAACATTTGTAAAAAATGAAAGCAAAATTGATAATTTAGTTAAAAGACAAAGATAAAGAATATTTATCTAAAAGAAATATCACAGGAAAAGTAAATATTTCTCATATTGTATGAACATTTACCATTACGTTAAAAGTTTTTTTTTTTTTTTTTTTTTTTTATTCTATGAGGCTATATCAATGGGTGTAGATTTTCTCCTTTACTTTTACGTGGAAGGATTTTTTTTTAATTTTTCAACTGATAATATTTCAATTACATGCAATCTCAATTGAATTTGAAAAGTATAATTATAAATACATATAAATAATAATTATTATAATAATTAACAACTAGTCAAATTTACGTGTTAAGGTAAAACCCACACCAAAAGAAATCTCAAAAACAAGTCTATAGTAGATCATTGCATCACGTTTTCAAGTATTGCAAAATTTTAATTTAGTATTTTTGAAATATTTCATTTAATAGATCAATCTTTTGTAGTTAAAAAGTAAAGGAAAACGATACAATAATTATTATTAAAACTTTTTAAAACTTTAATATTTTTATGGTTTTGATACTTAAAAATAACTAACTATTAATTGTTATGTATATATATTTCTTTCCTTTTTTATGTTATCTATACTCGAAGTTGCATACTTAAAAATGACGTACAAAATGATGCTTGACGTGAATGATCTCAGATTGATACAAACACAGATTTAAGATAAGACTCTAAGTTGGTATAAAACTAGTGTCATTTTACTCCAAATCACATTTATTAATTTGCAAGTCCAGCAGCTAACATGAAACAGACGCTGTTTGTTTTGATTGCTATTTTTTCCATCGCCCAGGTGACTACTATACATTCATTTATTTATTCACAATAAGCATTTTAACAATTTGTTGTTATAAGACTAAAAAATAGCAAACACTTAAAAAAAAATTACGTAACTTATGCTGCATTGAAAAATAATTGCTATATTGTAGAGCAGAAATGTTGCTATTATTTTGTAATAACGTAAGTTATTAGGCTGAACATCTTAACTATATTCAGAATAAATAGTATTATCATATTATAAAATGTATCAGAAATTTTACTACATAGAGCTAGCTAAATTATTAAAGGCGTAGAACACCTTGAACAAAAAGGTTGCGTAATATCCTAACAAACCTGAAAATCAACGTTGATTTGGCCGGAGTCATTGATTTCTAATTTATTTTTCATTCACAAAATGACACTGGCGGTTACTGACGTCACAGCTTGCTTGTTTTACGCGCACGTAAACCGGGCGAGCTGTGACGTCAGTGACCGCCAGTGGCATTTTGTGCATGGAAAATAAATTAGAAATCAATGACTCCGGCCAAATCAACGTTGATTTTCAGGTTTGTTAGGATATTACACAACTTTTTTGTTCAAGGTGTTCTACGCCTTTAAGCATTTATTTTTGTACATGATGAATAGAAAATTATTAGTAAATTAAATAAATAAATTCATTTTGTATATATTACCAAAGACCATGGTTTTTGATATTATTTTTCAAATTCATTTAAAATCATGCAGTAATTTTTTTATTTCTTTCTTTTGAATTCTTAATAATTGTAAATTTTATGGCACAGGCTTGGCCGACAAACAAATGGGCAGATGCTCGAGCTTCGAGTTATTCTCTTAGTTCCTGTGAACCACAAGGTAAATTTTATATACTTTTTATTTGAGACCTTGATATAATTGGAATTAAGTTTTTGTTAATTGAAATGTTTATGCATTTATTTTTTTTGAAACCTAAAATTAAAGTACAGTACACACGATTGAGATAATATATATATTATTCCATTCAAATTCACCGCGTGTTTATTTCATAAAATGTGTTGTTCGTAAACCCTGTTTTATTTCTACAAAACAATGTGCTTTACAGTTTTGAATAACAATAGTTGATCGTTATTTTAGTAGCAGAAAGCAGGGTTTACGCACATCACTAACGATAAAATTGCAAACAAAGTACATTTTTTGGAATAGTAAAATATATTGTCACAATCGTATGTATGTATATATACTCAATGGACAGAAAACTGAGAATTGGTTCTTTTAAAGCATACAAGAATCCACTAGGTTTTGCAAAATACAGTACGTACGAGAGAGAGAGAGAGAGAGAGAGAGAGAGAGAGAGAGAGAGAGAGAGAGAGAGAGAGAGAGAGAGAGAGAGAGAGAGAGAGAGAGAGAGAGAGAGAGAGAGAGAGAGAGAGAGAGAAATTCAAAGATATTATATAACAACAACTTTTTTTAATACATTTTATTCATTTTTTTAGCCCCTATTTTAACATCTCGTACATCTTTTTATTCCTTTAACATTTTTTTTACGTAAAATATGAAAATAAAAATTTATTTTGGTACTTCAAAATCATTAAAATAATAAACTTGATATTAAATGACTTATTTTAAATTTGTATAATTCCCCCTCAAGATTATTACCCCGTATTGTAAATAGAGAATGATTTTATTGGTATTTATTCAAAAACGGTTTTGACGTTACAGATGCACAGTCTCGGGGATCTCCAGTGCTCAGAGGAGAGCTTCCTCATCATGTTACTATCTCGGGTGACCAGGGGATTCTATGTAGTGGTTCTCTGATTAATCACGTTACAGTTCTCACCGCAGCTCATTGCGTTAAAGAGTAAGTGTAATCCATAATAATGCTTCTTACAGGCGATGACATTTATATAAATAGGTTTAAAACACATTAAATTAGTATCCTTAAACCTCATTATATTTTTTCTGGAATCAATGGACAAGTTTTCTCAAAAATCGCAAAAAAAAAAAAAAAAAAAAAAATTCTTCGTATAACCGCGTAATGTTAAATTAGTGGTTCCACACTTTTTCCTAGCACGCACGCTTCTGATTGGTTCTACGTCACCACCGGTAAGAAGCATTTCATCTGCACGGTCATAAATTACAATGCAACATTAATAATTATGCTAGCTCATTTTCAGCACAATTATTCTATACAGCATTACTTATGATAATTTACATTATAATAATCATTGTATTACAAAGCATAAAAAAATATTATATTGTACTGTGTACAGCATAATTACTTATGTTGTTCGTATTTAGCATCATTTATACAATAAGGACGTAAATGCGTAATTTATTCTTTCCGTGCTCAATTAATGAATACACACATATAAGCCGGTATTGAAAAATTCTTCCTTTTTTATTTTAAAATAGAGTATTGAAAACTAACATCTAAACTGACGTGAGTCCCTTTTCTAGCAAATTTGTCAAATTTATTCAAACAATCTGCTTTTTTTTTTTTTTTTTTTTTTTTTTTTTGCTTGCTTGAAAACATATTTGAATTTTTTCTTTTATGTTGAGTTGAGCAATGCATTTATCACCAATCAATGTGCAAGTATGTGCAATAAAAAAAAAGCATATCAATTACTAAGTGGGAAGAAGGTCATTATTAAATATGATAGAAAATTAAAGCAAGGATATTTGATATTATCAAGGATTATAAAAAAAATGTGTCGAGTAATTCAGTCACTGCTAATTACAAAAAGAATTAAAAGTTAATTAAGATTTTAAAATGAAATAAAATAAATTATAGAAATACAATTAAAATGTTCATTTTTTTACGCATAAGACAAATTTAAGTCATTATAAAATAAACACATTAATTGTTCTGTTCTGGTTCAGTTGGCTTAATCTTCCAAATACGCAACCATGAGCATTTATTGTCTAGACTTTAGGTAGGGAGGCCAATACCTTCAACAATTTACCCACTAATTAGTGAGTTTTTTTTTTTTACTCCGCGTTATTGAATTTCCCTTTTGAAATACCGTATGATACTACAATTTTTACGGTTACTACTACGATCAAGGCATCCTAAAGAAGACATGCATGAGTATTTACGAAATATTTTTTAATTCCTGCTAATCCATGCAACGAATTTGTTTACTTCGTAAGAATAACATTGAAAATTGAAAGTATTTTTAATTTTTCCCAATTATTAAAAACTTGAGTAAAAGAAATAACATTACGTAACACAGCCATGTTTTTTAGTTTTCAAGCTGCAGTTTTATAAATTTTATTTTTCACATTACGAAATTATTACAATCATGTGAATCTATAGATACGCCACGAGTCGCAATTTATATATTTATTATTTTTATTTATTTTTATAATTAAAAAAATGACTGATTTTTTAAAACGATGGCGTTGCGTATCGTTTTTCTCGTAAAAAGTGCTGTAAATAGTGAAATAATTTTCCTTGGAAATCAAGGGAGTTAAAAAATATAAATAATTTTTATACAACTGATTCAAGTTTTGAAGATAAATAAAAAAAACTACGCCAAGCTCTAATTTGCAATGTGTTTGTTTTTAGGAGTAAACAATCTTAGCGGTCTACAAAATTGTTGTCTCACTTTTTTTTTTTTTTTTTTTCCGTTTGTGTACTGTCTTCTTTTGGATGCAAAGGTAAAATACACTTGTTGGTATATTAATTGAAAGGAACAATGATAACGATATTTATTTTTTAATCAGTTACATTATAAAGTGACGCAGATTTTTATTAAGCGATAATTTTTTTTTTATATGGTACTTATATTATAATATGATAACCAATGTTTCAAAAAGATGTCACTGATATGTCAATCAAATTTCTCTTGTAAATCACGTTTTGCCGAACTCTGATGTAAATACCTGCATTGATTATCAAACACTGAAGTACTTGAAATATTTTCATCGTCTTATCTTTGTCATACTCAAGATTTACTTCTTTTTTTTTATGGAAAATAATTAAGAGAAAAAAGAAAAGAAAAAATCAATCGTATCGATCATCTTTCTCGAATATTACTAGCTTAATAGAAATTTACCATTTGCACAGTCACTTTGATTATTTTTTGGCTAAATAATAAAATTTCTTTTATAAATAAATGAACAGAAATTTTCAGTAAATGGGCGAGTAAAAAATGTAAGGAAATCTGATATAATATATATTTTTCATTACCTTTCAATACTTTTAATGAACCACTTGCAATGAACGAACCTTTTAAAATAATTTGAAATATTCGTAATGCATTTCTTATGGAAAAATCATTTTCACTTATACGTTGCAACAATTAAAAACATTTCATTGCTAGTGGTCCATTGCAGAGATCGAATAAAATACGTTTATTTCAAACAATGGGGTATGTAAAATTTTAAGCAATAAAATAGCTAATAAATGAATTAATTAATTTAATAGTAATTTTAGTATAGTTACAAATGATATATCAGTAAATATAATTTAAATTTAATACCTTGAGAAATGAAAGAATTTAAAAATATTGTAAGGAAATGTTTTGATATACGTTTATAATGAATGCTGTACTTCTCATATTTTTGTTTATTTCAAATATATTTTACAAATATGCTGCCACAACAATAACGAATCATTGTTGCAAATTTAGATTTTTTTTTTTTTTTTTTTTTTTTTTTTTTTTTTTTTTTTTTTTGAAACACAATATTACAATAATCCAACCAAGGCAAAGCCTTATCGGTCGATTCAACATATATAATAGGTATTAAAATGTCTTATTTTTTGATAATATTTATTTTACATAATGAATAAAGAAATAAAGAGAGAAAAAAAAATTAAAAATAACACACAAAAAAAGCAAATATCTATTATTTTTCCTGCTAATAGAAACACAACAAAACAAAACAAACACGACTAAATTTAAGAAAGAATATTTATAAATTTTCCAAAAAATATTTTGTTTTTTGATGTTTTTTTTCATATTATTTTTATTACTGAAATTCTTTAAATTAGATGTTCGATTAAATTAATTAATTAATTTAAATTAGATTTAAATTTCGGCAACAAGTATTTTTTTGATCTTTCAGTGAATCTATTTATAATTTTAGGTGCAAACAAGGGATTTGTTCCTGCAATTCTTGTATTATATATATGGGTTCTAGGTATACCATGCACATTTTCAAAATAATTTGTACATATGAATACTTTCGTTATTTCCATGTATTATTGAACTGTATCAAGTAGTATAGATACAGACAATTATTTAGTGTTGGCAATGAAATCAATGCTTCAGTTGTTGCGCATTGTTTCGGCGATGTGTAGATTGAATATGCTTGACTACCTACATGTGACGACCACAAAAATAATAATTATAATTTGAAAATTCATGTATAATTCAAATATATTTATTTCTAAGAAAAGTTACAATTAGTATAAATAATTATACATACATGGTGTTTTGAACAGCTCCAGTAAATGGGTTCTTCACATGGGTCAAGGTCAAGACCTTCAAGTCATGGTCTCCAGAGACGCTGTAGTTCACTCCAACTCTCTGAGTATTGCTCTTATCAAACTGCCTGTACCCGTTAAACTTTCAGGTTGGTTCACATATTTTTTTATATAAATTTACTTACCCACAAAAAAAAAAAAAAAAGAAAAAGAAAAAGAAGAAGAAAAAAAAAAAAAAAAAAAAAAAGAAGAAGAAGAAGAAAAAGACGTGACTTATATTATTAATCAGTCATGTATAGTCAAGGTTTATAAAATATAGGATTGTCACAATGCCTTAAATAAAGTTGATAATTATTATTATGGGCTTGATTTCTCTCAGCCCTTAAATTTTGTAAAGGCTAGTGCATGCATCCAAGACTGCATGCGGGCTCTAATCAACTATTATATTATCAGACTAAGATGCAAAAGCTACCCCACACTTTCTTGCAAATACAGTATTATAATTTTTTTTTATTATTATTATGTTGAGTCTTAGTTTGAGTCTGAGCAAAACCCAATAACTAACTCATGAGCTATGAATGGCTTCTTATTCTTTTTTTTCAATGTAAGTGGTTTATTTCTTAAGAAATTTTGCCCTGAAATATTATACTTTAGGATCCTCTTTTTGGTAAAAGCTTAAAAATAGATGACATCGATATTTTGATGTTCACCACCCAAACAACTTTAGAATATTATACCGAAAACACAGTTTCACAAACTTCATTATAATATTTAGGTGTGTAATTCATTGTATATTATATTGTCTCTGTTCTATTTATGTTATAATTATATTAATTGTTATTAAAGTTATTTTGACAAGATCAATGCTTGTTGTAACTATAATTGTTACTATGATTTGCCTGGGACAATAAAGATTCTTATTATTAATTGTTAAATAGAATCAGTACGTCCAATACGTCTACCACTTGTCAATCACCGCACAGCTGACTTGGCAGGACGATCAGTGATTATCAGTGGAGTGGGGACTGAACACGATGGTAAGTGATATACTCTTTACAAACTTTTCTTCTTATTTTTTTTACATGATTTACATTATCAATGTTTCACGTGTTTAATTACGCATGAATAGATGTTGACAATCAAGTTTAATATTTGTCAGACAACAAAACCTAAATTGCTGAAAATTTGCATTATAATTGCAGGGAAAAAATGAATTGCAGAACTGATAAATTTTTATTAGTTTTTATTCATGGGTAGTAATTATAATGATAAAAAATTTAGAAGATTTATATAGTGACTTCTTATATTTATTATAATGACTAACTATTTCAGGAACTTTAACTACTTGCCCTGAGTTAAGGATTGCTGATGTCACTGTGTTGAGCAGTGACGTATGCGCAGCTGTGCTCCATCGTGATGACGTCATATGTCTCGCCACCACATCTCGCCATCAACTACCCTGTAATGTGAGTTCATGTTCAAGCATTTAAACATAATTTATTTATTAATTTTTAACTACATTTTGAGGTGTACTCGAAACCTGAGAGAGAGAGAGAGAGAGAGAGAGAGAGAGAGAGAGAGAGAGAGAGAGAGAGAGAGAGAGAGAGAGAGAGAGAGAGAGAGAGAGAGAGAGAGAGAGAGAGAGAGAGAGAGAGAGAGAGAGAGAGAGAGAGAGAGAGAGAGAGAGAGAGAGAGAGAGAGAGAGAGAGAGAGAGAGAGAGAGAGAGAGAGAGAGAGAGAGAGAGAGAGATCAGAGAGAATGTTAAATATAATTTGACATTAAAAAGTATTAAAATTAATAATTGTGGTTTAACTGGTATTCCTACAAAAACAAATCATGCATGAAAATAAAATAATTTTTTAGAATTTGTTCAACCTATTTCATAAAATTTTAGCTATAAAATTTTAGATTTGTATATAAAATATTTTTGTTGTCATTATTTTTGTGATTGCTTATAGGGTGACTGGGGTAGTGCAGTTGTAATGTATGACCTTGATGAGACCCTCACTCAGGTCGCAGTGGTCACCAGAGGTCAACATATGATTTGTGACTTAGGGTACCCTGAGTTCGCAATACCTCTCGATGACTATATGCCCTGGATTAATGAAAATGTAGGACCTCACTGAAGAAGATGTAATACCACAAAATCTTAATTATTTAATCGTATTCTATATGGTTACATTATCATAGAGATGATGATTAAATAAAATTATACCTCAGAGATGTATACATATATATAGATGTTATTTATTTTTGTTATTATACTCGTACCTCTTTATGTGAGATGAAAGATATATTTGATCTCAAATTTTTACAATAAATTATTAATAAAACTAAAAAAAGTGCTTTTATTTTTAGTGCAAATACGATTAAGTTAGAAAATAAAATGACAAGTAAAACGTTGTTTTGTTGCAAAAATAAATTAGACAATATTGTAATTATTATTTTTACTAATAAAAAAAATATTAAGCAACAACAAATTAAAACAGAACTTTAATTTTTATTTATAGACAGCATTATAGAAGCCAGCAATGAGGAAGACTACAAAAAAACTTAAGGGGTGATTTTATTTCATATTCTAGAATAGGACATTGTCCTTAATTGATTAATATGCAAATTTCTAACTTTTGAGTTCATTAAGAATTTTAAATTAATCGTTGAAAAAAAAAATGAAGTCACGGGATGCAACTTATGCGTGGACATAGGAAAATGTAGCAGCCTGAGACGTTATTTTGCTGCTTTAAAAAATTAATTAAAAATACGCAATGAACTAAAAAAAAAAAAAAAAAAATCGACAATGTCTTCGTTTAGAATATACAATAAAACTATACCCTCAAAAAAAAAAAAAAATTTTTAGTCTTCTTCATTATATCAATAATCTTAAAATATTTATTTTTGTAATTAAATATTGAATTATTGAGTATGAGTGAGCTAAGAATTATGAAAGAGTATAAAACATGATGCATGCAGTGTATAATTAAATCATATAGATAAATCGTATGACTGTATACAGTAATGCCAATATGAGAGGCCAAGTGACGTCACATTTTCATCCTTCTTCACCAATCTTCACAGAAAAAAGTAATTTATGCTACATTGAACAAAATGCTATATTGTATACGAGCACAATTGTTGCAATTTTATAATAACGAGTAATTAAGCTGAACATCTTAGCTTTTATGCTATTTAGTATAATAACCATAAATTATAGTATAAATTATGTTGTTATGCATAAATGTTGCTATATTGAGCTAGCATAATTATTACGTAGTATGTATTTTTATCCGTGTTCGAGCTAATCTTCAAATTAAAGATTCTACATAATTAGTGTTTAGTTTATTTCTGATGTATATTATATCACATTCTATGGAACAATGACTTTCCTGCCTGCCTCTAGATTACTTCAGAAGTGTCCTCTTGAATATTCGGGGACCCATAGTAAAATGTAAAGAATTAGTAAAAAAAATTATAGTTTTTATCCTGTTATACAGGTTTACCTGCCTTGCAAATATAAACGTAAAGTTGCCTAACTACAAGGCGGTTATATTTTATATAATATATTATATATATTATTATATATATATATATATATATATTTATATATATATATATATATATATATATATATATATATATATATATATATATATATATATATATATATATATATATATATTCAATATAAGGTCTATTTTAAATACCATTTGAATAAAAAATAATTATTCTGTAGAAATAACATAGCATAATTATGGCCAAAGCTGTACATACTCTTTGTAATATCTTATGATTTATGAATAAACTATAATTTATATATTATAAATAATAATATGTAATGTAACTGATAATGCAAACCAAATAATTCATAATATAAGCTCTTTCAAAGGAACTGCATTTCTTTCATTATTTTTTTCTTCTTCTTCTTCTTCTTCTTTTTTTTTTTTTTTTTTAGCTAAACAATCTAACTTTCAATGAGTCCATATTACATTGCAATTACGCGGCACGCACATTGATGATGAACTACGCCGCTGTCACAGAGAGAGAGAGAGAGAGAGAGAACATACATATACAGACAATTTGCGCACACAGATAACTGACATACATATTGACTCGACTCTATCTCGAGTGTGTGCCCCGGATATCCTCGACCTTATGATAACCAATCCTCCTTCGCTTAGCTTATATATTGATGTGCGTTTCATTTCACTTGCATTGAAGACAACAACAATGGAGCTGGTGATTGGATTATTATGCATGCTGGCAATAGCATATACTGTTGAGGGATATGCACAATTGAACTTTCCTATCTTGTGTTCGAAGTTGAAACCTTTGCCTTCTTTAGATATTACACAGGTATGTAAAATAATTTTTAATATTAATTTTGACAGTAAATAATCCTATATGAAATTAAAGGGGAAAAAAAAAAAACTTGAGTAAAAAATGGACTTATTGTGTTTGTAAAAAGATTTACAATTAAAATATTGACGTAATAACATCTTGGTGAGATTTAATTAGCAATATGTCAATGTTAACATTTATTAAATTTTGCTCCACGCTTGTATAAGTATAATAATTATATTGCGTATTACGGACTGAAAGAAAACTATGAATGACTTGCAAGTACTCATGCAGTTTTCTTTAGTGTATAAATGTGTATATACAAATTGTGCTAATTATAATTTATACCAACCGTATATTATTTTGAAGGGCATTAGTTTGTGAAAAAGAGAGAGAGAGAGAGAGAGAGAGAGAGAGAGAGTAAAAGCAAAGTTAAATCTTTATAATACATATAGAACTAATAAATATAGCATAGATTATATGTTAATTGTATTGAACTAATTGTGCTGAAAATGAGCTAGCATAATTTTTACATATTTATTTTTGTCCGTGAATGAAGAAAAACAAAGGAGACTTTTAATTATTTAAAGATAAGTAATTTTAGGGTTTTTCCCTTTTTTTATAATATTCTTTATTGCAATAAATATTTCAATATTTCAATAAATATTGCAATAATATTTCTTTCTGTCTCGATACTAACTGAAAACAAACAAACAATTGATTAAGAAATAAAGTACAGCATTCTGAATTCCAAAATAACGAATAAATTGATACAGTATGAAAATCTCGTTAATGTTATTTCCCTGCTGCTGCATAGCTCGAAGGTTCTTGGGTGACTGTAGAAGCTCTGTTGCTACGAGATGGCTACCCTGAACGTCCCGCTTCTACTCACCGTAAAACTTGCGTCCGAACTCTTGTGTCCGATACCTCGGAGTCCGGTATGTCTATGGTGTCCGAGGTTCACTTTGGGACATCCAAGCGCCGTACAGGACGCACCAAATTTATGATCAATGATCTTGAACAACCTGGCAGGTGGAATATGATATCTAGGAGACCTACAGCTTTAGGTGAGAAACAATATTTAATCTGCAATCACGGGAAATAGACAACGAATTAATCATGCTGTTTGATTTGATTGGATTTATTGTAGTTTCCAAATACAGACATACGTCCAATACAATGGAGGTACACACAGTACAACAAATTAATAATATAATTAACAGCTTTTTACTGGGTGAAATCAATCATTATTCTATAGAAATAACATTGTATCATTTTACTGACAATGACAATATAAGTTTCTATTGGGTTGCAATTTAACCCAAATGTTTTACAGCACAGTCAGCTATAATTTTGAATTTTTACAAACGAAATTTTCAATAATAAGTATGTTAATTTTTTTCTCCGATTCATAATTTACGTAATGCGATTCATAATTCTTATACGGATAGTATTCATATTAAGGAAGAAAGTCAGCTACTGCGGATTTGACGAAAAAGTTGAAAAGAAAGGAAAATGGGAAATTTTTCCACAGTGATATACATTAGGATAAGGTATCTTCAAAAATGTGAAAAATTAAGGGGGTAACCATGCGAAATGTGAAATTATGATTTTTTTTTTAAGGCTTACAGTTAGTTCTATAAGAGCCTGTGTTAAGTTCAATAAATATCTCTTATCTGATGATTACGGGTACTGAAACTTTCATCATAGGTAGCTATCATTGTTAACTTTCAAATATCATCATAAAGTTTGCAAGTTTTCTTTTTAAATTTTGAGATACAAGATATCTCAATACATCCCTTAACAGATATGCGTTAGTAAAACATTATATATTATATTTTTCATATGTTAGGCATCTATTGCATTATACTGCAGTGGAGTTTCGTTTCTTTAATTGGAGGAAATTAACTTTTCTGTGCAGTACTGTACATTATTTTTTTTATGTTATTTTTATCAATATTATTTTCTCTTTACAACAAAATCCTTATGTAATAAATGCAGATCCCATAACCTTTATATCATTATAAAAATAATACTTTATATATATGTTGATAATAAAAGAAAAGATATTATAAAAATGTTCAATATGGTGATAATTATATTATTTGCAGTATCTGAAATGCTTGCAATCGCTGCACGTCCCTCACAGTTCCTCGTTCTTGCATTCTGTCAACCCTACAACGATGAAGAAGAAATTGGTAAGAGCAGCAGTCGTCCCGCTCTGTGGGTTAAAATTCTCGCAAGACCCACAAGTGGCGGTGCCATGGTGGACTCAGGATCTGGTCTAGCAGTCAGTAAGAGAGAGATGTCTATGTTGAGAGAGAAGATAAGGGAAATGTTAGGACTTAAAGAAATGTCATCAGTGCATTTCGATACATCCTGTTAGTACATCTTTTATATATTTCTAATATTAAAAAAATATTCATATAAACAAAAGTAACTTACAACTGGTAGTATACATTATCCTTGCGCACGGTCGCCATCTTTGTGGTGACAAATTACTTCTCTAGTAAAGAAAAAACAACTTTTTTTTTTCAAACAAATAATATAAAAATCTGATGTTTCGACGAATCAATTGAAGGACCTGTTTGACGGTCACTATAATGTTTAAAATCATTTTTTTTTATTCTAATTGTCTTTTTTCAATGCTAAAATTTGTATATTTGTCCCTAATAGAGAAGTCTGTAAAAATAAAAAATAGTACCTATATGTATAAACTCATGCATTTATGGACTCATAAATTGAAATTTGATATTTAAGTTTGATACAACTCTTCAAATATATTTTTTTTGTCACCTTTTACTATTGTTTCTATATACCTATGTTATATTTATAATATAGTCAAATAAAACTAGAGTTGAGAATACTAAATATGTATTTTTGCAGCGTTTATATCAGGTAGCATTTTATGACTTAATTTTATTTCTTCAGTGCACTTTGAATTATTTTTTAAACTCTTTATTATTATTGTTTGTGTGATTTTTACATGTAAAAAAATATGTTTCCAGTATCGCAATTTTTGTAAGACGCTAATTATATGACGAGACGAATTTCAAGGTAATATTTACACTTCAGCATAAATTACGTAATTTTATTATTTTTTACGTAATTAAAGAAGGTATTCTTAATTGAATGTTGTAAAATTATTAAATAAAAATTAACTGTAATACTACTTATTTAAAGAAGGTTTTTAGAATGTAAATAAATTACATAATATATCAATACGTCTATGTTACGTCATGTTAATAATGATTTTAAATACATTTCAATTCAAAAATATGTTTTTGTTTTTTTTATGTTAAAATGTTTTATTCAAATCGATCTCAAAAATGTCGTTAAGTCAAGCTTATAAAAAAAAAAAAAAAGTTTGAATATTTGCTTTCATCTCTTTTATTTGCTTTTAACTGCAATTTTAATTATTGTATTGTATACCTATATATAATATTAGAATGAAAATAAAGTCAAATTTTTGTTTCACGTGTGAATTGTTCCAAATTTGTATATCTCACTTTCCCATTGAGCAGTATTAATATACAATCTAAAATGCACTCAAATGAAAAGGATTATCTATAGTCACTTCTATTCCACAGTAACTTTTTAAAAGTAACATTCTAGAGCACATTTACATTAGCAAGAACAAGAATTGTGAGGGTCAGAATTAGCTAGTTGGAGACCAGTTGACAATTTAGACTGAGGGAGCCACTTTTGGGTCAGTTACGCCCACTTTTATATACGTAACTGACCCAAAAGAGACCAAAAAAAGGGTGTAACTACCTTTCAAGGAGCTATAAAGAAATCAGTCAGCATTTGCCGATCTAATCTATTCCAACCCTGTACATTTTATTCATAAAACTATATATTAATGTAAAGTAGATAACCTATTTAATCCAGAGAGGATTCCCGCTGAAAAGTAGTGGTCAGCTGGAGACGTGTATTGCAGGTCAAAATTACATTGCTGATCAAATGGGCAACAAAATATAACTTTCAGGATAAAATAAAATTAAAGGCAACAGAAAATTGAATAACGATATTCTCTTTGGATTACCTATCTATAGAAATACCTTACTATATATTAATGTATTCTAAAAATATACGTAATAAATATGCTAACACAATGCAGCAACATTTATGCATAACAACATAATTTATACTCCATTGCATAGTGATAGAATGGGAGCTCAACATAATTACTTATGTTATTTAAAAAAGAACAACATTTGTGCTCTACAATATAGGAATTATTTAATACAGCATAAATAACGTATATATATTTTATTTTTTACGTTATAGGGTGTGTGCGCATGACGTCATTCTGAGTGCTTTTCCATGTTCTTCTTGAGCAATGAATAACATTGCTGAGCATAGGAAACGTAGTTTTTTTGGCTATTTTCTTTGGAAAAGTTGCTATTTCTTGGTCATTATTATTTTTCTTGCATACTTGAGATACTAATTCAACCTGTTAACAGCATCAATGCTCTCAAAAATATTGCGAAGTATTTTTAAACTGGTAAAATGTGCCATTTTCCTATACCGGCCTATGTTTTATTTAGTACTCACTATAATGACGTCGACTTTAACATGAATAGAACCACCCTATACATAGCAATTGCACGATTGCATTTTTCATTGATGTTACAATAATGCATTACAATTTATGTCATATAAAATTGAGCAACTTTTATTCCATTTGAAATAAATGCAACGTAAGACATTAGTTAAGTTACGCAATTCTTACTTTCGCTATATATACTTATATAATAAAAAACAATATTTAAATTGCCGTAACTCATGAATCATGAAATATGACAATTATCAATATGTTTTCTACCTATTTTTTATACATGGTGACCAAAAATCATTTACAATGAGTAGCTTTTTTTTTTAAAAGACAAAGTATACTTTTACAAGGTTAATTAGCATATATCTAATTAAGTGCTAATCATATTAAATCATATTGATTAAAATAGTTTTTAAAACTAACTTTAGGAGGGTCATGTAATCAACTTTTAGCATTGTCACTTTACTGCTTAAAATTAACGTTTCAACTTAAAAGTGACCTTTCACAAGGAATAATGTTTGTATTATGCAATAAATTGATTGCATTACAAATTTATAATGCTTTTTAATAGAGATTGCATGTAATTAAATTTATTATACTTTGCATAAATTTGACCTAATCTATAACAAATTCTTAATCAAAACAATTATTATATTTCATGAAATATATTTTTTATTATATATTATGTTGTATGGTATAGACATTTGAAAGTTAATGATCCGTTTAAAAAACACACTTAATAATTAATGTTTTAAAATTCTTTAATTATACTGCATTATATACTTCATTTTTTTTTTTGTATTATATTTTAAAGAAAAAGTAAGCTATTGATTTAAGAACACACATTATATTATATATATATATATATATATATATATATATATATATATATATATATATATATATATATATATATATATATATATATATATATGCAGTATTAAATTTAAAATATAGAGGTGAAGTCACATTAAAATCATTAAAAAATGAAAAAAATGGAATAAAACATTTTTTAGTAATAATTTTTTAGAAATATATATATCTGAATATATCATAACAATTTTAAGTCTCTTAAAAATATGGTCTTTATAACAATAAGGAGCCAAATTTATTTTCTACCAAACCTTTTGATGTAGTTCCTTCTAAACCCATAAAAAGTAGTTTGAAAGCGCCTGCAAGTTATGCTACTTTTTAAGCATGCATGCTGAGCGCGTTGCATACATTTGCGTAAAACGTTTTGATAGTTGATGGTACTTTTAAACAAACTACAATTTTAAACTTTTTAATAATTTATAATACATTGTCTGAAAATGAATCTTTATACATTCGATAGTCTATCGTTTGCATAATTATGACGATAACTCATATGATATTATCAAAAATATTGTTTAAAAATTTAATTTAATTAATTTTTAGTAAGTGCTACCATCTAGTATACATTTTTAAAACAAACAATAGTATTTATTTAATATTGTGCTGCCATTGTAAATTGTGGCACAAATTGAAACTACTTCACGTTATCGTGCGGGAATTTCGGAAGTGGTTTTTTGTTATCGTAAACTAAATGTAATATTTTCTTTTACAGATTTTGCATTTTAAACTTTTTAAAAAGCTATAAACGTAAATAATACTCTCGTACACAAAATGAAGACGAAGATAACGAGTTAGAGTATCATTTCAATGCACAATTATAAAAATAAATAGTTAAAAAAAAAGTTTGGAGTGATATTATTAGCGATATTGTGGGGGTTGCCCCATTGCCAAATGTAAACTTTTGCTGCTAAATAGGGGTAATACTAAAATTTCATAGGAATAAACATGGTGTTGTATAATTTGAGTTCAAAAATTATTATTTATATGTTTTATATATAAATTTAGTTATGCAAATTATTAAGAACGTCACGCGCATCAAGGTTTGTAAGATTTGGCAACACCGCTTGGAGGGAAATGTGTTCCCAGCTGCTTCAGAATGGATCCAGTGGACAAGGAATCATTTCAGTTTTAACTATGGCGTGCTTAGGTTCGGCGAGACTTTGTTCTCGTCTTGACAAATTCTGTCGTCTTGGACATATTAACAGTGCAAGAAGAAAGACAAATGAAACATTCATCAAAGCGGCTTTTTCACACGGACTTCAGGTTAGTATATTTTTATACATACACACACCCCCTTTTTATCATATTTTAACCTTTAAAATTTACATAGAACATGTGAACTTTATACATTTAGGACTTAAGATTTGTATTGAAGATTCTGGAGAGATTATATAATATTTGTTGACATTTTATCGACCTCTAACATTAAAAATAATATATTATTTTATTATAAAAACTTATTAGCTGTAAATTTAAGGAACGATTTTACCGGTCTTTAAAGTATAAAGTTGTCTTTAACATAAAAGAATTTAATTTCTGAATAGTAAGTTATTTGATTTAAGTTTTTATACGTGACGTAACTTATTTTTAGGATAGGTCATGCGCTCTTCAAAATTAGAACAATACTTTATTTATGTTTGAAATTATAAAATTTATATGAAAACCTATTAAATATTAACTTTAAATTTTTATTTCATTAATTTTATATACAAGTTTATTCAGTATTCAAGTTAGATTATTGTTTTTTGTATTAAAATCTAGCAGACGACGTAAACAGCTGTAACATTTTTTTTCTTTTTTTGATCATAAGCGAGTGAGCGAGAGCTTGCTTGCCTGCGCGGTTATTTGGCCTACATATTCGCGCAACTTTTTAGAGAAACTAAACTTAAGTGAAAATAGTGAAAGGGAGCTTAATAAAGTATCTTCTTTTAACATCTTATAATAAAATATCATTTTACACTATTAAAAAAATAAAGTAATTACAACAAAAATTCTAACAATTTTTGTCGTCTGCTAGAGAAAAAAAAAAAACAATTGAACATCAAAATTATTATTTTCGCGCTATTTTTATTTAAAAACTAAATGCAAATGCAAGAGAAAAAAGGTTTTGTAAAAAAACTTATGAATGATTAATGTTTTTTTTTTCAGAGAAAGTTATAATTATATACGCATCTTTTTGTAATTAAATGACAATATTATACGTCAATTGTAATAAAATAAAAATCATTAATCAAAAAATTTTATATAAAGAAATGAGAACTATGATTGGAAAAATTAGAAATAGTCATTGACATGCTACCTATATTATAGTAATAGACATAATAAATTACAGGTCAAAGAATTTACATTTTAAAAACCCTAAGGGCAAATTTTAGTATACACGTGTAGAGTGCTCAAAATAATGTTAAAAAAAATGACAATCAACTTTTTAAAATTAAAAATAACGTCGTTCTCATTCGTAATTTTTATATATTATATACACACACACACTGACACACACATATTTTTTTTCACAGATTTTTTTACAAAGGTAGAAAAAAATATATATGTTGCCGACCTTCGTTTTAAGACCCTTTTTTTTTTGTAATTTGATTTTTGGTTACTTGTATTATTTCACAATAACCTGCGAGCGTGCGAGGGAAGGGTCTAAAGATAAATTGTTATCATTTTTAACTCTATATAATATTTTTTTGTGTGGCTTTTCTGTGCATGTAAAATTAAGTATAATAATTTAAAGATGAAGTTGAATAAATAACTAGTATTTATTAAAATTTGTTTAGCAAATTCTTTTCTCTCTCTTTCTCTCTCTTCCTCTCTTGTTTACTTCACAATGCATTCTGACAGAGAGGAAAAGAATCTGTAATTTCTGAAATAATGATGCATTGGAAGTGAAATTTTTTTACACCTTTATTATTATTATTTTTACATTTTTGCAGCTGAAATAAAATTCGTTATTGTTTTAAATTATAAGTGTCACTTTTAGATCAACACATGCGTATATGGTCATACTTTCAATTTAACGTCTTCCTTTCTTCCTTTTTTAATTTTTTTTATGATTTTTTTTTATTTTTTATTATTACTAAATTATTTTCATTATTTTATGTAAAAGTGTAATGACAACCCGTGCAGTATAACAATGATAATAATTTTAGATGTCTTATTTCTTTATTTGACGATGTAACACAAAGTAAAATTCATTATTTATAATTTTAAAGATTTCATCTAGCTTGGTAACGAAAAGACGCATAAAAAAATATATACAGTATATGAATAGTCATACAAAAAAAAAGGAGAGAGAGAGAGAGAGAAATGATAATTGTACTTTCAATTAATACAAAACAAGAATTAATACTGTATGATATTTTGCAAGGAGCAATAATTTTAATGTAATACATAATACCATGAGCAGCATAGATAAGAACTTACCCGAATTAAGATAAGAGGTTTATGATATTGATATCATAATGAAGTGATATCAACGTGTTTTCAATTAAATTTTATGTTTTTTTTTCTCTCTTTTTAAGTAATATATTATAATTATGTAAGTAATATAACCCTCTTCAGTCCCTGACTTTTTTAAAAATCGTTTCACTGTCGTAAATTTTAACCACGTTTAAAATCATGTTTTTAACCACGTGCGGCTCTCAGAATTACAAAAATGAATGCCTGTCAGAAGGTCCGCGGACAAAAGACCCTCGGACAAAAAGCCCTGGCTGTGCGCAAAGGTAAAGCATATCAGCGAGCAGCGCACAGGTAGGGCCTTTTGTCGTAGGGCCTTTTGTCCGCGGGCCTTCTGTCTGTATACGGACAAGAATATGTTTCTCTTGTCAAAAATGTTTTCTTACTTTTGCAAACCCCTTACTCACCCTAGAATGCTCAAAATAGCATTAAAAATCGCGTAAATTCAGGGGCGTTTTATGATTCAATTTTTGCATATTTATCTCATTTTTTTCTATTTTTTATTGCATTATCTGCTGATGTCCACTGTAGTATACTGGGACTGAAAAAGATATTTCCCACATAAGAGGGGAAAATGTAATGTGAAAATTAAAGTATAGGTAATATTATATAACTAATTAAAGTAATTAATTATATTATTTGTAAGCCAGATAGAGATAAATTACATTTTTTTTTCTTTAATTCTTCTCCCCCAATACTATGAACAAAGCACCATCAAAACGGCGCAAATATATAGGGTGTATGCGGATGACGTCATATTTAATGCGCTTGGAGGCCATACTGGAGTAGTGAATAACATTGCTCAGCATAGGACAAACTTCATTTAAGCCAATTTTCTTTGGGAAATCGGTTCATTTTTTGTTATTTTTATTTTTCTCACATACTTGAGATACTAATTCAACATATTTACAGCATCAATGCTCTCAAAAATATTGCAGAGTGGTTTTTAACTGGCAATATGATTTATTTTTCTATGCCACCCATGTCATTGAGTTATCCAACATGGCGTCGACTTTAACGTGAATGAATAGACCCTATATTATACTCTTGATAGACATTTATATAGGGTAACGTGGCTGTATTTAATTGTGCAGTGTCCCCATGTTTATGTTGATATAGATAACACTATCGAGCACCTTTTTATTTTTGTCTTTTTTGCCCCTTTTTGTGCGTATATAATAATAACAATAATAACTTTTAACATATATAATTTATAGTTTTTTTTTATTATTATTTTTAATATCTGTTATTCCTATATTGGTCAATGTATTTTCACCACAAATATGGCGTCAATGCTTAAACACAAACCAATGAGTGAAACCGCTAATATATTACCTATATATTATACATATCTCTAGACTTTGTATTTTTTATTGTATATAGTATTTTTGAAGAGTAGTTTAAGATTTAAGTTATTTCAATTTCACTCTCGTCCTAATTTTTTGAGAGGTTTGACTTACATTTTATGCATGATAAATTTTTCTTGTATATCTTCAAAATATTATATTCAAATATATCGTTAAATTAATAGAAAAAAAAATAATAAAATTTCTCTAGTTAAAAAAAAAAAAAAAAAAAAAAAAATTAAATATATATATAATTTTAATTAAAAGAAATTTATAATATATTTATGTTAAACAACCCGTTAAAATTTAAATATTTTATGTACTTTTGCGTATATAATTTTGTGTATTAACACAATTTTTGTGTTATTAATTAGTTCCGCATATTTAGTAATTTATCTTAATATATTTAGTAATATAATAGTTTATATTTTCTAGTAAAAAAAAAACTATAGAAAATTATAGCTGAAATTCAAATAATTTGAGTTTTCGTTTCTTATATTTGATTTTAGATTAAGAAAATATTTATACTTTCGTATTTTCAGTTTATGAATTCATTTTTAAACTTAATAAATAGTATTCTTTATATAATAATTTTACTTGTGTAATAATTTGACAGTTTTTTTTTTAAAAGTGTTTGTATGAATTCCAACCGTTTAATTGCTATTCTTCTAGTAGTATTTTGTATAATATACAGTAGACTATAGTCTAAAAATGATTGAATTTTATTGTTGTTCTTTTAGAGCCATAAACGTATGCTGTTTTATAAGTTTTAGTACGAAATTTTTATCAATTCTTTATTTTACTTTAAAAACATAATATTATTTCAATGCTTTTTTAACACATATGTTAATGTAAAAATATAATAGAAAATAATAATGTTAAACCTACACCAATTATAGTGTTATTAAAATTATATAGTGTCTTGCAATGTTGTCATTTTTCTATATATTTCTATAGCAAATTTTATTATTAGTATCTTTAATATTTTATTTTAATCTTTTATAAATGTATCAATACAATATAAGATCTTAAAGCCATATACCACATAAAACAACACGTGCTTTTTAATGAATAAACACGAAATAGGATCTTCAAAACTATAACCATTTTTACCATAATGTTAATATAGCCCCACGAGAGAGCGTTAAAAAAAACTGTAAAGTATGCAGTTTGCGTGAAAATTCATGTTTATGACGTCATAAACATGCAAAAATTAGTACGAAAATGTTGTGCGGGTTGCATAAATAGAATTTTCTGATTACTGCCACGGGGCTACTGTTGGGTTTTGAGACAAACTAATGTTATTTATGTAAATCATATCAAGTGTTTTGTGATATAAATGCTTGTGTTTTTCTCTGGTCTATTCCTTTAAGCTTGAAAGTATTGAATATTTATTTCAGATTTATTGACATAATGTAATTGGAGATAAACATATTCGTATCACAAGAAATAGCAATAACAAAATTTACGTAAAATACCGTATAGTTTTCAACACGAAAAGAAAGTAAAAACATATTTTACGTAAAAATGAGCTAAACTTCAATATATAATTACTCTAAAAATTTTAGTGAGCAAATATTTACAAGATAATAATCATAACCATATAGTAAATATTTCAATGAATTTGCATTAGTATATAAAATTGTTTATCAAATTTAAATTGTTTTATTAACCGTTACGCATGCTCTAGTTTTTGTACTATGTATGTATGTATATAATATACATAATTAAATTAACTAATATTTGCTAATTAAAAAGTCTACGGTATTGTTGCAGTTGATAATCTCACACTTAAGAAGAGTGAGGTGCGTGTTAGGTTGAAAAAAAAAAAAAAAAAAAAAACTTTCTCCATCACGTGACATACTTTAATCTTCATCTTTAAACATTCTTCACTTTTATTTTAAACATTTTTTTTATATATATATTAATGATTTAATTTATTAAAATATTTATATTTTTATGTGTGTCGTGGTGCGTTCTCTCTCTCTCTCTCTCTCTCTCTCTCTCTCTCTCTCTCTCTCTCTCTCTCTCTCTCTCTCTCTCTCTCTCTCGGTCTTCATCTCTCTTTCGACTCATTCAGCTTTTCAAAAAATCTAAAAAAAAAAAAAAAAAAAAAAAAAAAAACTAAAAATTAAAACACATTAAATTTTAAATTAATGAAATTTTGACCTGCCTCTTTTTTTATTTCTATATCAATCACTATTTTTTATATAGGCCATTTAAAAAACAAACTCTCTTTTAATAAAATTTTTATTTGAAATTTGGATTTTTCCTGTTTTATACTGTATAATATACCCACAAGAATTTATATATATTTAAGTATTAAAATTTTGCAATTTTAAGTTGAGGAAGCCTTGTTTTAAAAATCATTTTATTATAATTATTTCTGTAGGATATGTTAAGGAATATTGAATTTTGCCTATTTTGTCACTGTTAATCGTAAGCTTATTTCCAAGGGTATATAAATAAATATTTTTTTTTTCTTTTTTTTATAAATATTTTTAAAAATATGTATACAATTAAACGATTACGTTTATAGACCTGAACTATCTGCCCTTACAATGATTTTGAATTGATTTTATACGCGAGATACGAGAGAGAGAGAGAGAGAGAGAGAGAGAGAGAGAGAGAGAGAGAGAGAATCATATAGACAATATGTACACATTGTATAGTGAGCTTAGAATTCAATTTGTTGATTTATATTTTCTATCTCTAGAAGCTTACATTAAAAATTTACAACACATTCAGTATAAGTTACGATACTTTTAATGAAAGTAGAGTACTGTACTTTAGTAGCCAAATTTTGTTCGTTGAATTGTTTACTAAAATTACATTTCTTAGGATCAAAAATTTGAATAAATAAAATTACGATAGAACTTAGTAAAAAAAAAAAAAAAAAAAAAAAAAAAAAAAAAAAAAAAAAAAAAACTTAACTCTCTTCACTTTTGTTTAATTTAATTAAACACATTCGACACAATTATTTGTGATACTAAAATAGTTATTAATTTGATAATAATGTCAAAAAAAAAAATAATAAATAAAAAAGGAAAGAAAGAAAGAAAGTGAAACACTTACATCTATTTATATATAAATGATTATTAATATTAAAAATTAAAGTTACCATATGTTGTTAATTTTTTCTTCTTACAATTGTATATAGAAAATGAAATTAATAGTATTAAAAACCGCAACGTAATAGGTGACATTGCGCTAGTAACAAAATGCGCCCATATGTCTCTCAAATTTATTTTTTATTATGAACATGCATGTTCATGTATTATTTTCATAGCTATATAGAATTTTTTTAAATTTTATAAACAATTTAATAAAGATATTAATAATAAAGGAACTGAAATATTTCATGCACTACTAATGATTTATAATTATAAATTAATAATTGTTTTAATTATATATTTATTTAAGATACTTGAATATAATTATTTTAATTGTTTTTTTTTTATGTGTATAAATAACGGTCAAGTATAATAATAATTCTTTTTCTAACACACACACACTTTCTTTCTCTTTCTTAGATTTATAGATTAAATCATAAATGGATTAAATTACATAGCATTAGAGTAAAAATTTTCAAAATGATAATACAATAAAATATAACGTTAAACAAAAAAATAGAAATCAAACTTGTATATTTGACGGGTATAATTTCTTTATTTTCTAAACAAAGTAATAATATATTATAATTTGATAGTAATTTGACATAATTCATAATATGCATTGCCAACGGTCAATAAAATATGTTATTCTTATTTTATACGTACTAAAATAATAATAAATGTTTTCTTTACTTAAGTCTGTCATGTCAGTTAAATTTAAGCCCCCCCCCCCCCCCCCCCCCCAAAAAAAAAAAAAAAAAGTTCAATTAGCCTGACTTGAGTGTATTAAAATATCTGAAATTTTTGCAAACTTTAAACTTCAAATTTGTGTTTCCATTCTAGAAATTTGATTTAAAGTTAAATTTTAATATTTGTTTAGCGAAAGTCAATAATTAAATATCCTGTTTTGAAAACTTAAAACGTGAAAAAATAAAATAGAAACAACTTAGTTATGAAACATGCAGGATAAACTTAAACTGTAAAGCTCATCTTATTTGCTGTAATATATATATATATATATATATATATTATATAATTATGCATCTTAAAATTTAGTAAAGTGGATTATTTTTTATGTGCATCTTTCCTATGCATAAAATATCATGTTATTGTTTTGTTTTTGTTTTAAACATAAATATATAATCTTACATTTTAAAAAGAAAGTTAGAACGAGCGGCTTCTTTGATAATTAATTATTTTTGTTTAGAAATCAATATCTAAAATCAAGGTTTTCATTGAACACAAAAATCTTATTTTATTTCGTCACTTTTTTTTTTTTTGACATTTTTGACAAGTTCAAAAAGACTAGACTTTAATTCTTTTCCTCTAAAAAAAAAATAATAATAATAAAATAGAAAGTTAAAATTTTGAAAACAAAACAATTTTTAATGTGGGGTGCAGTTTTTAAATTTATGAGTTTTTTGTCAAAAAAACAAAAACAAAAGACAAATGATTTTTGGTTTAAATGCGTGTTTTTATTATTTTATAAAACATATACGTCGTATAATATATATTATATATAATATAAAAGAATGCTTTCACTTTATAAGTTCAACGAAGTAAAAAATAAATTTCACTGCCAAGGATAGTAATCGTAACTAACATCTTTACGATAAAGTAAAAAAATAAAGAAAAAATTCACAACATTAATTATACAATATATAACAAAATATAGGTCATTTTTATTTACTAATTTAATTACTTCTTTGTAATAATAATGTGTTTTTTATTAACAAATTTAAATATATTATATCCATGTATATATAATTTTTAATTATAATTATTTTTTGTGGGTGGTGTAATACAATGTAATAAGAAGACTTTTAATTGATTAATTAAGATTTTAATTACTTTTAGTAGGTGTAAGAATTTATTGCTGTAATACAATATTTATTTTTCCATCAAATAAAAGATTAAGTTTTAATAGAACATTAATATTTTTAATTAAATTGTATATTGATAATATTTAAGAGGTTATGAAATTTAAACTTCTAGTACGCAGATTTAATATTATTTCATTAAAACAACTATATATTAGTACTTGCAATTTAAATTGTTGGTTTTTGGTTGGACTCAAGTTAACAAGAAACGTAGAAAGTTTATAAATTACGTCAATTTTTATATTATAGTCTCTCTTAACCCATTTATGAGTCCGCCAGATTTTAACCATACAAAAATAGGTACTGTTCGTAATAATTTATGATAACTTATGCTATATTGTATAGTGATTATATTACATAGAAAAATAGTTAAGAGGTTCAGCATTATCACATTATTTCAAAATAGCAACAATTGTGCTCTAAAATACAGTAACTAATATTCAATACAGAGTAAATTATGATATTTTCTTTTTTCGTGCATATGTCAACTCCCCCCCCCCCCTACTCTGTAACGCTATCACAAATAAGATAAATATATTTAGAGCTAATTTATTTTCTATTTATTTGGATTATATTTATTTAAATAATACATTACACTATTTAAAAGTGTCAAATATATTGATATTTTTTCGATATTAAAAATGTTAAAATACATAATTTTCTAATTATTTTTTCAAAATGTGGAAGTCATAAAAAAATAATTTAATATCACGCAAAGGATTTACGCAAGAAAAGTCACAAAATATTCAAGTAAAATTTCTAGAATGTAGAATTTTCTTTCTTTATAGTGAAACTATTTAGTATTGTATTACTGATTAGTACTATGAGAAGCGTGTTTTGCAGGCGTTCAAATTTCTAGTAAAAAAAGTTGCATACATTTAAGGGAGCCTTAAATTAAGAATTGAATTGAAATAATAACATGATTTTCAGTAGGTTTTATAGATTGATACTGTTTTTGTTTTTATTGTTGCCTAAATTATCAAATTTGATTTTTTTTTCTTTATATTATAATATTATTTTAACTGAACGATTTGCAAATAAAAATAATTAGGTTTGCAGTTAAGGATGTAGAAAAATTAGAATTACGACTTTCAATATGCTGCACTCATTATCATTTAAATTACTCATTATAACCGATGAGTCAATGTGAAATTGTATTTAAAAACAAGGAAAGAAAGATAAAAAAAAAAAGTTGCAAAACAATTTCCAGGTCTGCATACAAAAGAGATGATGTTTTTTAAAATATTAAAATAATAAACAAAATAATAAATAATATTGCTATATAACATTAGTATAGTTATACTGCATTAAAAATAGTTTCAAAGAAAATCTTAAGAAAATAAAAATACATAAAATTTTATAAATCTAAATTTTGCGGGTACCAAATTATATTAGTAGTTTATTATTAATGCTGTTTGTAAACCCTGTTTTCTTGCACTAAAAAATGCGCATTCCATTTAAATAGCCATAACCGATCGTCATTTTAGTAGTAGAAAACAGGGTTTACGAACAGCATTATTATTACCAAACCCATTTTATAACAAAGAGATAATAAGTTACAAAATTTCTCCTAAAATATACAAAATATATAAAAATTTAAATAATTCTAGTCACGTGATTTTCAATGAGTATAAATATGTATGTATGTACTATGTGTACTGTATCCGTGTTGAAGTTATGGAGAACTGGGGCATTATATACCTTTTAGTTTGACTATAGAGTCAGTCACGGGCATTCCTGGAGAAAGTAGACACATTACGTACGTTGAGTTTAGCTATACTGACCGACACTCACCATATATATACACTATACGTATATACGTACGTACTGTACCTGTAGTTATTTTAATAAACATTACAATCAAATGTAACTTTCGTAATGAAACCATCTTCGGTACATTGAATCGTGCATTGCAAATCGTCATCTAGGATTTACATTGTTTACGTTATTTTTTATTTTATATATACATATAATACATTCATTCATCCATCCATTCACTTATTTTTTTAAAATCATTTTTAAGGATCGTCTAGTGCTATACCGTTTTGTACCTACTGTAGTAATTTTACATGGGAAAATGAAGCAGCTATTATATAACTTACGTAAATATTTTTTTCCAGGTACAGAACTCTTGACTGTAAATTTTGTTTTCTATAGTATTTTTATTATAGTAAAATAATTAAAAAAATATTTTTTATTTCATTTTGTGCACTGAATGGTGAATTTTGAGGTAAATGTTAAAAATGTGCGGTATTTCACGGTTTGATGATTAATATTTGTCGACCTTGTAATAAATTGCAATTAATTTGTCCATACATTCTAATTTTATTAGTGAAGTAGACACCCACTTCATTATTGTGACCTCAAACACGTTTCTATTGCAGTCACTTTGCTGCAGTGCAATGCGTACCTCCCGCCAAATGTGTGTGGTTAGAACAAAATATACTCGTTACGTAACAAAAAAACAAAAAAACAAAAAAAAAAAAAGTAGTAATATATTTTGATGACAAGTAAAGAAAGAAACTCCAGAAGTTATTTTTTAATTAATTTCGAAGTTTTTAATTAGAACAAGAGAGAGAGAGAGAGAGAGAGAGAGAGATTAATTTACGTTTCTATCGTTGGATACTATTGTTGGTATTAAGCAGCAAAATAAATACAGTATGTCAAGAGTTCAAGAATCTCCTTAGTCTGTAGTTATTCAAAAACACAGAGAGAAAAATATATATACATTTTTGAAAGGGTGAGATGTAGGCCTGGCTATACATCTATTCATAGTATTAATATTCATTCATTATATAGTATTATTTTATTATACATTTTTTTCTCTCTTTTTGTACCATTTTAATACCCAATATAGAATTATTATTATTATGCCAACTCTTACACCTAACTTCCAAAATAGTAAATACAAATATAGCAAGGAAAATTTTAATTTGTATTATAGCACACAGGTATTGCCCATTTTAAATGTTTTTAATTAAGTAATCGATTATTTAAGAAATATTGAACATCCTTATAGCTGGCTTGGACTGTAATACTGTGATTAAAAAGTAATACTATTAAAGGAATAGACCAGAGAAAAACATAAGCATTTATATCACAAAACACTTGATGGGATTTACATAAATAACATTAGTTTGTCTCAAAACCCAACTGTAGCGCCGTAGCAGTGATTAGAAAATTCGATTTATGCAACCCGCACAACATTTTCATACTAATTTTTGCATGTTTCTGACGTCATAAACATGATTTTTCACGCAAATTGCATACTTTACAGTTTTTTTAACGCTGTCTCGTGGGGCTACATTAATATTCTGGTAAAAATTGTCATCAGTTTTGAAGATCCCATTTCATGTTTATTCATTAAAAAGCACATGTTGTTTTATGTGGTCTATGGCTTTAATGATATATATATATATCCATTAAAATGCCAGTATCTGAAAATCCTAAATGTCTTACTCATATTGCTGACTTGAATTCGAACAATTTTCACTGTATACACAATAAACTTGCTATAGTAATCAAGATGTTAACTCATTGCTAAAATGAATACTCATACACAACATGTCTATTCATACCATTTTAATAATATATCATTTATTTTTAAGAGCCACATTTTTCCTGTCATTTAGTTTCACATTGCATGCACCAGTTTTTATTTCATAATAATAATAAATACTGTATTTTATTATCTTTGAATGACAATGATTTTGCTAAAAATATTTAGTTCACTACTAAATATTATATATATAATATATATATATATATATATTTTTCCTGTTAATAAATAGTTTGAATGAAGGATTATGTTAAACCATTGCTATAAGAAGACTGAAAACCTTTCTAACTGCAGGCTTAAGTGTATATTATCAGCTTAGATCTTGGATTAGATATATAAAAGTTTATTTGACAGAAAACATATAAATCAAAATGAAATTTTAATAAAAACCAGACTAAATAATTTGCAGTTTCATACTCAGCTATAAATATATTTTATGTTGGCAATTTGCACTGAATTTGTATTTTTTTTAAGACTTTCTTATTTAATTTTTATGCCATATGGCGAAAGTTACTAAAAAATATTTATATGTTTAATTAATGATCGTATTTTTAAATGGTTTTCATTCACGCATATGCTTGATATTAATGTAAAAATTGCTATGAATGGAAGAAGAATAAAATAGCACTTTTCGCTGATGAAAGATGCGTTTACAATTTTTTTTTATTAGCTATTAAAGAGCAGTATTGCCATTTTTTCCCCCCAACTCAGATATTTTGTGGTATATCGGCTATACGTAATTTGTAAAGCGTCCATTTAAATCGAACAATATGATTTTTGTAGGTTAAGAGAAATGTTCACAACAATGTAAGAATTGTAATGTATGCAGTATACTGTGAAATATTAAAATCGTTAAATAATTAATTTTCATATATATATATATATATATATATATATATATATATATATATATATATATATATATATATATATATATATATATATATATATATATATAAAGAGGATTTTCTTATAAAATTTTATTAAGATTTTTTTTTAGTGAAGTCTTTATGGTATATGCTGTTAAGATTAATTTTACTTATATATATATTTAGTATTTTTTTTTTTAACAATGGGTATTACATATACCTATTGATCTAAAACTTTTTACTCGAACGTTTTTGTAGAAAACAAATGTTCAAAAGTTTAAAAAAATTGGCTCGATTTTAATTAAATATTTAATAGGTCAGCAAACAGGTTATTTTATAATATTATTGAATTATTGAGTTTGAAAATATATTTTGAATTTTGGCTACTCATATGCTTTTTAAATTTTACTGCTCTAAAAAAAGTAGCTATTAATAATAATAAAAAAAGAAATAAATGAATTCTTAAATAATTATAATATCATAGCAATCAGAATATACATTTTCTTAATATTTTATAATATAATATTACAAAAAAAATAATAATAATAATAAAAACGCACCCAAAATAAAAGAAGGAGAGAGGCACAGGTGTTTCATTAATTAATACTTTTTCTGAAGGTGACCAATAATTACAATTATTAAAATCCTCTCACATCCAAAAAATCTTACACGTGACACACAAGCAGACAAGAGAAAAAGAATTTTTAGTTAAAGTATAAGTAGAAACCATCTTTCGTAATAAATATTATAAAATACACTGAAAAAACGATAAAAATCACACAAAAATACGTGGCACATAAAAGTGAGTGAGAGAGAGAGAGAGAGAGAGAGAGAGAGAGAGAGAGAGAGAGAGAGAGAGAGAGAGAGAGAGAGAGAGAGAGAGAGAGAGAGAGAGAGAGAGAGAGAGAGAGAGAGAGAGAGAGAGAGAGAGAGAGAGAGAGAGAGAGAGAGAGAGAGAGAGAGAGAGAGAGAGAACGTAGAATGAGCTATGTTGTACTATACAGCAAAGTTACTTTTCACCTTATAAAAGAGGTAGAATACAACTGCAAAACTGATGTGCTCTACAACACAGTAACTCATGAAACGACAGCATTGTATTAAGGTGGGAAATCAGCTACTGTGGGATTTGACTAAAAAGTTGTAAAGAATAGAAAATCTGAAATTTTGTACAGTATAACTTAAAAAAAAAAAAAAAATAAAAATAAAAAAAAAAAAATGGGAAGTCACTATGCTAGATTTTAAATTATAACTTTTTGAAGTTTTAGTCCTATAACCCATAAGTGCCCATGTTAATTTCAATAACTATTTTCTCTCTAATCTGATGGTCACGGGTTATGAAAATTTTATCATAGGTAGCTGTTACTGTTAACTTTCAAATGGTATCATAAAGTTTGGAAGTTTTCTTTTAAATTATACTATCTAAATACACCCCATTATGAGAGCTGTGAGAACTTGTGTTTTGTTTCAGTGTAAAATTAAATAAATCTTTTATATTATGGGCATCAGTGCTTCATCGTGTTAACCAGTTTTAACTTATGAATGGGCTTCACATTTTTGCTTACCACTAATACTTCTTATTCAGATTTATGTTCGCTTCATGCAAATTTCTAATTTTTTAAAATGGTCAAGAAATTTTTCTAAGCATTTTTTTTTTGTTACACGTGTTCAAAAAATATCATAAATTTATTTTAAAATAAACTCTATTTGCCCTTTTGAATTCATTTTATTTTTCTACTGTTGCTAGGGTAACAGAGACGATTTTCTAAAACATTATACTATACAGTTTATAGCAGTACAGGATGTGTCAATCGATAACGGTACAATAATAAAAAAAAATTTTTTTTGATAAAAATGTTATTTTTGAACTTACTTTTCTCTGTTTTTATTATATTACATTAAAATTTATGTCTTCATTTTAGGGCTTTATACTTTCAATAATTTTTTTTACTAGCGTTTATGCAAACGCTCACTTTTTATTTTAATTTTAAGAATTATTTTAAAATTTTAAATGGAAGTACACAAATAATACAGGAGAAAACAGGAGAGAGAGAGAGAGAGAGAGAAGCAAACAACAAAATCCCCAAGATTGCTTTGTAATAAAAGGCAAATGCGTGATTTTTTTTCATTTGGAGTAAATCCAATGAAATTTTAGCTTTGTAAAAAGGGGACGGGGAATTGTAAAAAGTGGCAAAAGGCAACCTTATATGCTATCACTAAACTAAACACCCACTTTTACAAAAAAAATCCATTCAATTTTTATGAGATGGGTTTGTCTTTATTTGTTATTTTCAAGGAAAGTAAAAAAAAAAAAAAAAAAAAAAAAAAAATGAAGTTTTGATCCCACCGCTTTATTTAAACACTTTTTGTATTATTTATTTTATTTAACGGTGGTTTATGTCATTTTTTGAAAGAAAAAAAAATCTTAATTTATTCTTTGATTTTTTGCACGTGGCTACGTTGCAAAATTTCGTAATCAAGAAGAGATTGAGTGTCTCCGGCTGGCAACACGACTCTTGGCATCTTATCCACTTTATGATATGTGAGAATATGTCACTTCTCATCAGTAAACATGGTGATCAGCATAAACTACTGTATTGTTGAGGGACGTCATTGAATGTGGCTTTGAAAAATCAACGATAACAATCGCTAATCGTTTGAGTCTGCATACCGACTAAACTTTTTTTTTTTTTCTCCGAGCTACTTTAGAATGTATTTTGAGACTTTTGGTTATAGAAATCAATGCAGTAACAATGTAATTCATTTTTTTCATATTGATCGTTTCAAATTATTTTATTTACAATCGTTCGTTCGTTCGTTCGTTTTTTTTTTTTTTTTTTTTTTAAATTTTTTTTTATTGATTTATTATTCTATTTTGTTTATTTATTTATTCATTTATTTTTTACAATGAAATTGCTTCGATATTTCAAATTTGTCGTTTATGGTAACACGTGAATTATTTTTGTGCGTTGGAAAATAACCTTCAGTGTTCAATATAATATCGTATGCATTTGTTCTGGAAACTATTTTTTAAACTACTTACTTTTAAGTTATGTGTTAATTGAAAATGATTTTAAAAAATGCTATTAGTTGCAGTGAATCATTCTAACAAGGCTTACCGGTAATGCACGCTCACACGTGACTTGAAAAAAGAAAAAAAAAACAAAAAAAAACATAATTTATAATTAAAGAAAATATTGATTTATTTACTTCTTTTCAATTTTTTTTTTTTTTTTTTTTTTTTGAGAATGTTTTTGCACTGAAATCTAAAAATTAAATGAGAAACGCTAGACACACTTATTGACTAATAAAGGAACAACAGTTTTGAAGCCGACTTTAAGCGATTTCGGTCACATCTGCTTCCGTTTCTAATTACTACGCATGCGCAGTACGTCGAAACGGAAGCGGATGTGACCGAAATCGCTTAAAGTCAACTTCAAAACAGCTGTTCCTTTATTAGTCAACAAGTTATTTAAGTCAATAAAATTTCTTTAACTTTTTTTTATTGCTGATAAATTCTGTTTAACATAAATACGGCGTGAAAAATGACGCACTGTCACTAATTTCCTATTCCTTGACAATGTGTGAAACCATTCTTTTAGCGTTGCCTCAACTTTTTTCATCAAAAAAAGAAAAAAAATATTAACATTTATTTTATTTACCCAATAAAGTTCAAGGCGTATATTTTTTTTATTGTATTAAAATATTTTTATTACCACAAAAAGAAAAGTATATTTTTATTACACAAATATTTTTACAAATAAACAATAATTAAGCTATATAATAAAAGATCATAATATTATAATAAATATTAATTTAATATAATATAATAAAGAATTATTAAGACCGTGACATGACCACAAAAAATTTGACCATGAATTGAAAATTTCTTTTGAATATAATATACGTATAATACAAATTATTTCAAAATTTGACATTTTATATATTTTTGCATAATTTTTTGTTGTAAAAATGTTATTTTTTTGAGTGTTAGTTAGATTTTTTTTTTTCAATGATAAATTAGTCAATAAAGTTCGATAAAGGTAAAAAAGGCTAAGTCAAAGGTCAGATTTTGGGTCATGGTTTTTAAACACACCTGATCTCTCTGTTTCATATCCAAGGCTATACAGGTGTCTTTTCTCATCTTTCTGTCTCTCGATATATTTCTCTCTCTCTCTCACACACACACACACATGTATAATTATATTCTAAAATACACGCACCTCTTCCTTATAAAAAAAAAAAAAAAAAAAAAATGAAAATGAAAATGAAAATAACGAGGGATTTTAGTTTTCAAGGCTCATTGATTAGAATTTTAGATTTTTTTCCCTAACTTCTTCCTGTTTTACCTTCAATTGAAACTAATTTTAAATTCTATATATTTTAAATTACTAATTTTACATTGTTCTAATCCTCACGTGTTGAAAGCTTTGATTTTCATATAGATTACACTATAAAAGTAGTATTAAAAAATGTATGCTTTGTTTTTTTGTTTCAACCTATAAATAAGTAAAAAGAAACCACATAAAAGTCAACATTACTCATTACAACATGCCAGTATGAGTACCCAATATGAGTAAACAAATTTATGATTTTCCCACATATATATTTTTTTGGTATTATTTCCGTAAATATGAACTTTTATAAAAGTTATGAAACAAATTTTGTTACCGAAAAAGTCCAAATTTGTTACGCATGCATTATTTAATTTTAATCACCATGTAAAAAAAATAAATAAAAAAATAAAAATGCTTATTGCGTATTAATATCGATTTAAAAATAGTAATTTATTAAAAGAATTAAAACGCCCAATGATAATTGATATATAATAAAAATTTGATCGATGGTATGACATTGAAAAATATAAAAAAAATACTATATTAGGTAAGGATATTGGTAGGTTATGAAATATATTTTAAGTAATATTTCATTATATCAATATGATTGATTTGTATTGGTTATTGACACTGTATAATTTGTGCTGTAGGCAAGATATATATATTGTCAAAACAATATCTGTATCGCACTAAATTTGATATACAAATTATATTGATTTCATTTTTTATTATAGATAAACAATAGCTTAGTTATGGTTTCTTAAATAATAATATTTCAAATACTTTCTATCAGATGGTAGTTTGAAAAGTTTATAAAATATATTGCTTAAATTTAAGTTTTACATTGTCAAAAATTCACTAAAGATATCATAATATTTTTAAAGAGAAAAAAAAAAAAAAAAAAAAAAAGTTGAGATTACAATTGGTAACACAAAGCCTTCTAATGTTTTGTCACTATCATCGAATAATTTACAAAAGCCATTTTTGCAATAATATAATTCTTCCCTATAATTAAAAAAGTGAGGAGGATAAAAACAACAATTCAAAATATTAATACAGAAGAATAAAAATCTATAAGGTTTCCCCCAAATTAAATTTGCAAGAATAGAAATTTATGAATATTCTTTAATTTTTGTGTCTATTTTTTAAATAGACATAGAAAATCACATTTTCATGAATTTCGCAGAATTCCATTTTTTTTGATTGACATAAAATTAGGCATATTAAAAAAGAAAAGAAAAAAACAAACAAAAAAAGTAATGTAAACCTTTTTTTGTTACATTATTCTAATTTTATAGAATATATTATTCGTCTTAAAGATGTCTAACACATGAAAAATAAAATAATAATAAAATAAAAAACGACATATCTTCATGCCATGAAACGAAAGGGTTTGCTCCATAGTTATTACATAAATATAAGATGATTTTGTAATAAATAAATAATATAATTAAATTTAATTATATACTTGGTGTTAAGTGAGCATAATTACTTATAAAAATAGGTTTCGTAATTGTCTTAATCTGATTTTTTTTTGATGTAATAAATCTTGGTGGGAAGAATTTGAATTTAATTCTCAGATTACATTTTTCATAATAATAAATATATTTTAGAAATCGTAATAATTTTATATTTTCTTAGAATTTGAAGACTTTTAAAATTGACGTTAATACATCTATAAAAAAATAGTATTTTATTTGTTTGTGTAGGCAGAAGTTGTCAACGTTTTTGGTTTCATTTTTTTAGTTGACATGTGTCATATTTTTAAAGAAACCATAAAATATTTAATTTTTTATTTATTCATTTTAGTTGAACTTTACTAAGTTTAAACTGAACGTTACTAAGTTTACTGAAGTTTTACTAAGAACTTTAAAAAAAAATATTCTAATTTACATTCGTATAGAAATCACAATTAAACTCTACAGTAATATCTGATAAAATGTTTTTTAAATTCTTTGAAAATAAAAGAACTTAAAAATAATATAAATTCTAGTTTTTTAAAAATAACTTAAATCACAACTTTTTACGTCATACGCTTTCCACTCTACACCAGTAAAAAAAATGTTCATTTTTATTATTATTAGCTTAAAACATGCAAAAGTATGTCTAGTATTATAGTGTTTAAATTTCTGTTTTGAAGCTGCATTAGTTTTCTAATATATATATATATATATATATATATATATATATATATATATATATATATATATATATATATATAATATAATATATATAATATATATATATATATATATATATATATATATATATATATATATATATATATATATAAAATAAGAAAAAAAGAAGAAGAAGAAAAAGAAAAAAAAAGAAAAAGGCACGAAACTCTTCAGTCAGTTCCATTACCTTTTTCACTTTTTAATATCAAAATAAATTTTAGTAAATATCACTAAAATTTAATAATATGAAAATAGAAAATTATTTTTTGTTTTATTTGCTTTTAAAATGTATAAATTTTAAAATCAGTAAAATATTATTTACACTTCCGAATTCCAAGTTTGCTTCCTAGTAGCTCTCTCACATAAAGTCAAGGTCCAAGTAAAATACTTAAAAATTTTAAACTTTTTTTCGCTTTAGGAGTAAATTTTAATTAGGAATATTTAAATTTGATAATTTTAACATGAAAAATATAGAGAATTTGCAAAAAATCGTGAAAGAAAAAAAAATTCCTCCATAAAAATCGTGATGGGGAAAATAAATCTCATAAAAACCTTCAAAAAAAAAAAAAAAAAAAAAAAAATCATAAACACTTATTATTAAAGAGTCTTGTTGATTTTTAAGTCTGACTCATAAATGCCCATATATATAATTTCAAAAATTAGCGTAACTCATGAAACATGTGTTACGGTACCTTAGATATGGTTTCTCTCTACCCATCAATCAAGCACATTATGAGTAACGAGTACTCAATTTCAACAAATATAAAAATTCTATACGTACAATCTTTTTTTTTTTTTTTTAACTAATAGTTAGAACCTTCAAAATAATCAAGTATAATTATATTATGTTTACTTATTTTTAGTATTATTATCATATATTACCTTGCAATGAAACTTAATAATGAAGTAACAATTAAGTATTCATGATTATTGGTGACGTCACGTACAATCTTCCCAAACTTTAACTTGGCTCTGATGTTTGTTTACTAATACAAGGACATTATAATATGTAAATAAGACTCATATTACATAGGTGTATAGCATAGTAATGCTTTACCTATACATCTATGTATATGCCTATGGTTAAAGTGGGTCTTATGCACTGTCATGATATAGAATGACGATGAAAAATTAAGGGTTGTTTACGTTTATTTAAGGCTGATATCTCAAAAATGTAAATGTATGGACTGTATAATTGTTTAAAGTTGTTTGAAAGTAAATAATAATAAGAATAATAAAAAAGGTACATACATATTATACTTGACTCAAAAAACCTCAGCCGATTTATCGTTTTACCACTAATGTATCGCCCATTTCTTGCGTGCGTTTCAAAGGGGGGCGGCTGGGCGATACCGTAAATGGTCGAACGGCACGTAACTCAGGCTTTTTGAGGCGAGTATACCCACTTACATGGTCCTCTGACTATTTTTTTTTTTTAACAATAATCACTTGTCAGAGTGTTTCATAATAAATGGTAATATATAGCTATATACCTGTGATACAAAAGTTAGTACACCTAGAACATCAAGTAATGGAGAAAAGAAATGTAATTAATATGGGGCCTTATGTGAGTAAGATTAAGAAAATTTCTAATTCAAAATTTGCATGATGGTCTTCATTGTATTCTATTATCATTTTTTAATTTGGAGTTTTCTTACTTTAAATCGCTGTTTTAAAACAATATAATAACATATTATAAAAAGAAATCTCGTCTTTATTTTAATGCTGGCCTACTCTGACAATCAATAATAGATAAGCATCGTCGTAAGCTGTTTTTTTAAATGATGGCAAATTTGGCGGCAAAATGAGAAGAAAATTTTTGAATATGTGATCCCTTCCTTTAAACTTTCATAATTTTGTTTAATTAAGTTAATATAAAGTTTAAATGATAAAGAATATCTTAAGCGTAACAGAGAGAATTAAAAATAAATTTATTAACAAAACTAAAACAAAGTATGACATAATAAGTAATAAATGACACACGCACAATATAAAAAATGTTTACTATAATAACAATAAAAAATGACACGCACATAATAATGTAAAAGATATATTATCAACATTGAAGGTGACAAAAAATACGCGCTTCATACACACAGTAATTTAATTTCCTGTTTACTTTAATTTGATTTTTATAGGCAATATGAAATACCTTGAGCTGACTAAAATTGTTGTAAAATTTTGAGTATTGCAATAAAAAATTATCTAAACTATTATATGAGTATACTGAATACTATTAAGAGAATACAACAATGAAAGCTGAAACTTTCAATTTCTACTACTGTATAATACTTTTATATATAGTAAAATACATAATTTAAAGCCATAGACCACATAAAACAACATGTGCCTTTTAATGAATAAACACAAAATGGGATCTTCAAAACTGATGACAATTTTTACCAGAATGTTATGTGTGCCCCAGAAGAGAGTGTGAAAAAACTGTAAAGTATGCAATTTGCGTGTATATTCATGTTTATGACGTCAGAAACATGCAAATATTAGTATAAAAATGTTGTGCGGGTTGCATAAATCGAATTTTCCGATCACTGCTACGGGGCTACTGTTGGGTTTTGAGACAAAATAATGTTATTTATGTAAATCCCATTAAGTGTTTTGTGATATAAATGCTTAAATGTTTTTCTCTGGTCTATTCCTTTAAGGTAAAGATTTCGTTGTAATTCACCTATTTTTAAGATCTAAGGTCTAAGATAGACTCTGGCATAAATTTCAAAATGTACTGTACACATTACATAACTAGCAAAGAACAGAAGAAAAAGTTAAGATTGGTTAAATAGGGAGCTGTCATTAAAAATTGTAAAACTATAATGTTTTCGACGGAAAAAGTCAATTACAAAATTGATAAGACTCGAAGTATACAAAACAAAGCTTTGTGGTAGTAGCAGTCTTTTGTGTTCTGTTGTATTTATTTTTCCCCCATAAAATTTTTATAATTTTCTCGGTGTAAATATTGTTCTCCCGCAAGTGATTGTAATAATAATTATATTTTTGATATAATCAGAGCATGTAAAAATGAAATTATTGTTATATTGATTATTTATGTCAATAATCACTGAACATTATTTATTTTGATGTTAAATTCTTCATGCGTACAAAACTGTGTTATAGTAAAAAAAAAAAAAAAAAAAAAAAAATTGAAGGCGTGTTTTTTATAAAGTAGTTTAAATCACCTTTTTTTGTGTGTGTAAATAACAAAACTTGATGATTGAGGTTGAAGAAAAAAAAAATGTTTAGAGAGGTATTATATACATTTCACCGTGTAGCAAATAACATTAAATTTAAAATTACCGTAAAAATAGTAGAAGTTAAAACTTTATTATCAGAGTTTTAAATTTTACTTTGTTATACGTACTACAAGTTAATATAAAGATGTTGTGAATGGAATTTTAAGCGTAATGGGCATTATTTCAATCTTTTTTTCCCCCTGTAGCAAATGTTATAATAAATTTTACACATACATATTGTTATTAACACTACTTTAGCCAAAGAATGACTATGTTAAAAAAACTGATTTAATAACTAAAAACGTATTTTCTTTTTGTTTCTAGGTGGGTACCAAACGACGTTTTGTCAATTTTGAATCTTATATGCTGGATTACGTATCGTATAATTAGTAAGTTATTTTATTATTTTTAACTATACATATTGATTATGTTATAAGTAGACTTCTTTCTTATTATTTAAAATAAATTAAAAATTTTGTTGAAATGGAACAAATATATATATTTTTAATTTATACAGAAGCACATTTTATACTGTAATTTATTTTTGACTGAAAATCGGATCGTTAACAGTGATATACTGCAGCATAAATAAAAAATAATAATAAAGAATGGAAAAAAAAGAAGAAGAAAAAAAATAGATATAAAAAAAGTAGTAGTAAAAAGACAAAGTATAAAAATTTCTGTATGAATGAATCATTTAATGGCTATATAATACTATACGTTACAAGTAAATAGTAAAAAAAAAAAAAAAAAAAAAAAAAAAAAAAACAGTAAAACTATAAATGTGTTACTACTTCATTCAAGTCTAAAACAATGGGTAAAACTAGTGGAAGTTTCACACAATATAGTAATGTATCATAGAAAAATTACGTAAAAATTCACTTTTTTTGTGTCTTATTTATCTACTTGGGTATCGTCAAGTATTTCCAAGCGTTAACAAAAAAAAAAAATTAGGATACTTCATAATTAAGAGAAAGCTATATTTTTATTTTAAACTGCGCATCAAAGTAATTACTTAAATATTTAATTATTTATATTTTTATCACACATGTTTATCTAGTGTTTATTATTTTAACACGTTTTTTTTTATGTTTTGATGATTTTGTATGCAATATTATTGCAGTGGCATGTTTGTAATATTGCAGTTCTATACTTCCTCATAGTATTTTTAACATTAATTTTATGTTAAGTCTGATCATATGTAGGGTTTAAATGCGTAAAATTTTATGTTATTTATGGTATTTTTCAAAAATTAGTATAACGCACTATGTTTTTTATATATCTTTTTTTTTTATTATTACTTTTATACTTTTAGGGTTATCACTTATCACAATGCATTATCACAAAATGCATTATGCAGTTATCACAATACATTAATTGGTTGTTGTTTTAATCGTTTATAAATCATCTCCTATTTGCTCTCGCACTGTTGTGAAAGAATTAGAGTGGAACTTTTTTTTTTTCAAGGAACACGTGCCTAAATCCTTTTAATATGTGGTTTCGGTAAATAAAATCTTTATTATTTTTTTCACAAGTGCATAAATTAGCACAAGATAAGTAAAGGTTTACTCTGTACCAATAAGTTTTACGTTGTTCAATTTTTAATATCTGTAGATGTTTTTTTTTTTTTGCATAGTTAGAGAGAGAGAGAGAGAGAGAGAGAGAGAGAGAGATAGGGAGAGAGAGAGAGAGAGAGAGCAACAAATTACAAAAAAATGTAATTAGTATTTGTATCCCACGTGAATAAAATACTCAAAAATAAAGAGTATATTATATAGGTACAAGCATATATTGAAAAGTATGAATTAAATATATGAAAACAAACTCACAGTGAAATTCATTGATTCATAATTTATTAACGGTATATAAAGTTTTAATAATAATTATTGTTTATTTCCAAATGCATCTTTTCTCATAATTTATTGACGAGGAAAAATCGAGGGAAAATAAGCTAACAAAGGTTTCTATAATATATATTTTTATATATACTGTATATATATATAATTTATAAATTGACTTACTGCATCGATGGTTATTATAATTCATATTGATATTTCCTTCTTAAATTTTAGACATAATTTGAACAGGGTATTATAAAAAAAAAAATATGTTTTTTTATAAACAACAAAATATTGTTTTTGGCAAACCATAATAAGTACCTATACGCAATATAATATTATGTATATTTCAAAATCTTTAAGTTACACAATAAAATAAAATTTGACATGCAAATAATAGCTCTATACTCAAATATTATTGATTATTTATTGTTTATATGTAGAAAAAAAATTTATAGGTTACATTTTGACAAAGTATCTATTATTGACATGACCTTTTTTTTTTTTTTTTTTCCTTTTGCTATTTGAATTATTATTATCTAAGACAAAATTAGTTGCGTGTATTTTTAAAGCTTACGTAACATAAAAATATATAACTCCTACACAAAAATCAGTTGTTTTACAAAATAAGTGTTGCTATTATAAAAGAGGTATTATATAATATTATATATTATGACACATGACTTTGTAGAAAAATAATATAATACTTTAAAACCTTCAAAAAATATTCATATGTCATGTACAAAAATAAAATTATTTATTGTGTTAATTTAATTATTCAATAAGATATAGACGTAATTACAATGAATATTTCAAGGTGGTGTTAAAAAGAAAACATACAATATAGTTGTTGATTTTTTTATAGTGTCTTTTTGTTATAGAGAATAATACGTATGTAAAAATTCAAATAGATGCTTTATTCAAGTATCATAATTTGTATGACGTCAATTTAAATTTGGTTTTCTCCGTACTGTTTTATGAATAATAACTAATAAACTCAAATGTACGAACAATTTCTTTCTACTATTTAAGTCCTTGCATAAGATATTTAGTATTATGCTAATTAATTTTTATGTGAATAAGAAGAAAGAAAAAAAAAGTGTCTATAAACTTTACTAAATAAGTTAAATAAGATGATTTGTATTTTTTGCAATGTCTGACGTATACTTATAGTTGACATAGACCTTCTAATTTATTTTTATCTGATAATTATTTTTAATATCTATTTATATAATACAGTACTTCTTTATTTTCTTTTATTATTTAATATTTTTATTTCGATGACTTATTCATAGTATTTTATAACTTTTAGATGGGTTTTGTGTCTATAGAATGCTGGTGATGATGTAATTAATCAAAAGTGCTCGGGAAAATGGTGCTAATTTTTCAACCCTTAAGGAAATTATCGCAGTAATAGAATTAAGGAATTTAAATACAGCTAAAAAACTAAATATTCACCATATTCACTAAAACTATTCAGTAAAACTATGAATATATATATATATATATATATATATATATATATATATATATATATATATATATATATATATATATATATATATATATATAATATATCAATACACACATTACTATACTTTTAGGAATAATTGTATAAAATTTGACAATAAATTTTGCTGTCATGTGAAAGCTTGTAAAAATATACTGTATCAAAAATATTTAAATATTTATGGTTTATATTTTTAAATAAATTTATAAAAAGTAATGAGATATGGGGAAATAATACTGTACAATGAATAACATTGACCCGCCTAAAATTGTCAAAATTTCCGTTACAAAATTTTACATAAAAATTTGTATAATACGATTTGTATTTTCTTTACTGTCACTATGCGAAATAATATCCGATTTTCTTGTCTTTACAACCTTTTATCAACTAAAGTGATCGAGCTTTGATTGATTTTTATATTTTGAAAGGTTATAATTTTAGATTTTATATTGATTTATGTTGTTTTATCCATAATAAATTAATAATTGATTTTTTTTTAAACTAATACTTCGATAATTTATTCATTACTAAAGTTATAACTGTGATTTTTTTTCTGATGTGAGATATAAAATTTTAGCACCTGGTTGAAAAAAAAAATCCAATAAATCATTTAAAAATAAGTTTTGATGAATTTAGAATTAGTTAAGCTTCTATACTAAATGTTTGTCTATTTTAAACTTAAAATTTAAAAATAAAGTAATAGTAATAAATAGTAAGATTATTTTATGGAAGACGTAAAATTAAATAAGATTTTTCATCTTTTAATATTTTCAAACCGTTCTAAGAGGTAGTTTTCTATAATTTCAGCATGGATTTAATTCAAATGGTTTATGTATTTAACCTGACGGATTATTGTAAAAACGCTCGTATATGAAATTCAAATCTTGGGTCTAATCAATCACATTCGTAACCTATGAAATATGATAAGAATTTCAGAAAATATGACCAGCAGATAGGAGGGTTAAAAATATTGAAATTATCATGTGGCAGAATAAAGTTAAAAAAGAAGAAAAAAAAAGTTATTTAAAGTTATTTATGGGCTAGTCCCTAAAACTTTTTAATATCTTTAGTTGTATAAAAATATTGTTAAAAAATGAAAGAAAATATCTATATATAAAGACACATTATAAGAAATCCATTATATTTTATATGTACACGTATACATAATAATATTTAAGTATACACTATATTTAAACAAATTTTAACTAAAAGAATGTGTAATTATATAACCAATACATTATTTAGTATTTACTAACGATTGCAAATCAGTATTTTCCCTACTTTAAAAATAAAACAGAAAAATGACAGGCAGAATTATAAAAAACACTTAAACTTAAAAATTCTAACTAAAAATGATCATAAAATAAAATAATGTTTAAATATCAATATTGATTATTATTTCATGTATATAAATAATTGCAAGAAAACACGAAAGTAACAAATTAATACTAAAATGTTAAAGTCATTGAAAACAAATTATATTACATAGTTTTGAATGAAACAGCAAAATTATATATTTAAATTTACATGATATTGTTTGTATAATGTTAAATGTACTTTAAAATTTCAATATTGATTTTCAATAGTAATTTAAGTTCAATGCGAAGACAGTAATTATTCAAATGACATTGCAGAAGAAACTATATATATAATTAAAATAGTGACAAATGATATATTTAAATGAAACAGCAAGAAAAGTATTTAATATAGCTCAGTGAAATATTTTTTTATTTTTCATGTATAAAGTAACACGTATAAAAAATATTTAAACAAAATATTAAAGTCATGCAAAATTATGTTGGAGAAACCCTATATATACAGTATATTATATATATATCATTATATTATTGTACTCTAATGATAGGCACAAAAGGTTTTGCTATGGTACCCTATATAATCCCTAAAAATTATATTTTATGTATAAAAGAAATTTGCCAGCTAATTAAAAAAGTAGCTGTTCCCTGGATTTTTTTGGGTGTTGCATAGTAGTCTTTACAAAATTCATATAAATATAAAATTTTATATATATATATATATATATATATATATATATATATATATATATATATATATATATATATATATATATATATATTATATACATAAAGTATCAAAGTATCAAATATAAAAATTCAAATACTGTATTTAAGTTATTCCAAAATTTTAAATTACTGGAAGTTAAAAAGTTAGGTACATGAAGCTCTCTCTCTCTCTCTCTCTCTCTCTCTCTCTCTCTCTCTCTCTCTCTCTCTCTCTCTCTCTCTCTCTCTCTCTCTCTCTCTCTCTCTTTCCATATTGTGTTATCGTGCTAAACCTTAAGCATAGTCCCAACAAGGTATTGTCTTATATCGACGCGTACAATGAAAACCCCACAAACGGGCCGGCCACGCAGCCTCTCTTTCGAGGTGCATTCACAGCAATCATGCACCTTTCGAATTCATATTTGCATTCACCACTCAGCCATACCAGCTCATCCCTATTTCAATGGTGCAATTTTTTATCAAAGTTAATTTACACAATGATAGTTATAAAACTTAATTGATATTTATGTTTTGATGGCTGCAGAAGGCGATGAAATGTAGAAAAATCTCACCTCTGGCCTCTCTCTCCTTACTTGTCAAAAGAATGATTTTCATTTTTTTTATTTCAATGTCTACCATTGTTAAAATATAAATATTTTGTGTTCACAGAAATTGTTATGTAAACAAAAAATTTGTAATTTTTTTTGGGAAAAGAACATTGAAATATATTAATAAAACGACACACACAAGTTGACCTAAGTAGTTAAAACGTAGACGATTCCAATATTTATATTTTAAATTAAAATTAATTTGAGGAAAATATGCAAATCAAATTGCAACAAAAAAAGGTATGAAATATTACAAAATATGATGAACAGCAAAAATAATTTTCAGCAAATTTTGTCATTGAAATGTAATATTGATATTTTGTATTAATATCAGTATACCAAAGAAAACTTTATAAATTTAAAAACAAATGAAAAGAGGATATTTATTAAGTGACAGTTTTTTTAATGATACAGCAAGAATTTTTAAACAAACATTACGCCAAGGTTTCAACGTCTCATTATAAAAGATTCCGTTTCTTCGTATTATTTAAATCTGAGAAAAAAAAATGAATCGACACACATTTTTACGTAAAATATTTTAATACCGGATTTTCTGTTTGTATACTTAATTGTGACACCTATAATGGAATTTTTCTTATGAAACCGAGAGTTGCCTTTTAGTTTAAGCGTTTTATGACTAATTAAAAGAAAAAATATATATGTATTTGATCTAAAAAGAAAATTACAAAGTTTCTAAATTGATCAATATGAACTAAAAATGCAACTATTTGATATTTATTTACAAATTAAATTTAAAACTTTAAATTAAATAATAATTTGAATACCGATGAATTATTTTATTTCAACTGTAATGGCTGTATTTCTCTATAAAAATTTATTGAAATAGCTAATATTTATAGCAGAAAACAAAATACAGAAACCCTATAATACTTTATATAAAATAAAATATATACGTATGATTATATTTGACAGAAAATTCTATGAATGAAGATAGTTTTTTTTTTCTTCCTTATAACTTTTTTTTAACGTTTTGTTGTTGTTATTTTTAATTTACTCACTCATTCAACATTTTATAATGTGTCTGGTTAATTGATTAAATTACTTACAACTGATAGTAAAAAAACAAGTTTTATTTTATTATAACAAGGAAAACTGTAGTAATTCACGTTATGAATGAAAACCCTCATCATTGATGAAAGAAAAAAAAGTTGCATAAGAGTTAAAATTTCCGTTAATTTAAATAAATATTTAAAAAAATAAATAACATGAATCGCCAGATATGGTTAAAAACCTTGAAAAAACTTTGACACCTTTTTTGTCCGTTTGGTTTTTTAACGCACCTTGCATTAAAAATATTGATATTTACAATACGCGTATAATTGTTACATCATTTTGATTTTGTCATGCTCTCTCTCTCTCTCTCTCTCTCTTTGTCAAGTAGCCGCTTTCTTGGTGGGTCAATGGCAACTTTTTGTAACCTATTTCAACAATGATTTTTCAAAAAATTAATTTATTATTCATAGTAACTCAATATGTTTTACGTTGTTAAATTTTTAATCATAAGTTGTTTTTTCTTTTAACAATACAATATGCCTTTATTATTATTATTATATTATAAGTCATTTTAATTGGATTATATATCGCCTATATTAGTGAAGGTGTATAAGTTTTCATATTATTTGATGATTTATTGAGGAATTAGTTAGTAATTTTAGTAATAATATTTTAATAATTATGATTGTTTACCAAATACCAATAAAATCAAATTGTAGCATTTTTTTTTTTAAAACAAATGCTTTGAAAAAATATATCATGTATTGTGTTAAAAAAAATGCAAATACGGAAAAAAAATCGTTTCATACAACAGTGGAAAATAATAATAATTAATAATAATAAACATTAGTAAAATGGCCAATTTGCAAGTTAAAATAATTGTACAAATATTTCCCATTTTAAATACCAAGTTGGAACGGAGTTTCTATTTTTATTATTATAATAAAAGAACTTGTTTAATATTTTCTTTAAAAACAAGCAAAAATTTACACATAAATATTATAAACATATAATGTAAGTTCTCTTCCTGAAAAAAAAAAACTTCTACTATAACAAAACTATAAAAATAATTTCTTTTAAGTGTCATAGTATAAAATTTATTTAATTCAAAAGAATTATCTAGGATGCCTATTTTATTTTCACGCATTTATTCAAGGATATTATGTATATAAATTTATATTTTTATATACGTTAAAAATTTTTGATGTGAATTTTCTTTCTTATAAAATTCAAGGGTAAAGATAAAAAAAAAAAAAATAACAATTAAAAATTTATTTCATTTTATTTTAAAAATTTAGACGTGAATTTGTCCTTACGTCTTTATACATCAAATTTTATTGTTTTTATTTTGGTGTATTGTTACGGAAAATATTACGCCACTTTATTATAAATTTGCATATTATTGCAGTATATCCTGTACGTATTTGGTTTAAGGAAGACCATCTTTGTTACTTCATGGCCTCGCCTATTATTACTCATTCAACAATGTCATTGTCGTAATAATCATTTTAGATACATACATACATTTAGATCATGATAGACACATGATATCATATGAAGACTTTTATATAATAATAATATTTGGTACCAAAAATACTGTAAAATTATGTTGTACATAACCATGGTATTTTATTACTTTTTTAAAAATTGACTAAGTTTGAGCCCTAGTGTGAGTCCACTAATAAGTTTTTAGCTGATTTCTATTTTATTTTAAATTTATTCTCTTCAGTCCCAGACACTTTTAAGCAATATTTCACCGTCGTAAATTTTAACCACGTTTTTGTGTGTCTCTCAGAATGCCAAAAATATGTCTCTTTTGGCGATTTTTTTTTTTTTTTTTTTTTTTTTTTTGCTTTTTCTTACTTTCACGCACCCCCTACCCACTCTACATTGCTCAAAATAGCTCTAAAAACGCGAAATTTTACTGGCTTTTTTCTGGCATAATTTTCATATTTTTATCTCAATTTTTTCTATTTTTTGCGATTTTTTTTAAAGATTTTTTGTCACTTTTTTTGATGTACAACTCATTGTATATTGGGATTGAAGAGGATAATATAAAAAAAAATCTCAGTGTAAATATCTTGACCACAAATAATGTATAATTATGATATATAAATGAATAATTTTACTTAAAATAATATTTGCATATTATAAAGTAGTATTTTTTTTTCAATTGCGTTTTAGTATATAATGTAAGTTTGACGCGCGATCATTTCTCAGTATCCTTAGCAGATGCATTGTTTTGTACATTGATTGTATAGGAAAAAGAAAATCAAATTTTGTTAGTAAATTTTTAAATTTAAATACTTGTTTTAGTATAATAATGATAATAATTTTTTTAAACATATGTGAGTCAAGAAACCTTTTCATTTATATATAAAATTTGGCCTTTTTGATAAGTTATATTATAAATTGCATTGCTATGGGGTCATATTTTTCAATAAAAATAATTTTTTTTAGTGTAACAAATTTAGATATGCTTTGTTTGCGTGTTAAAAAAAACTTTTGTATTTCTAGTAATTTTGTAATTTTAAAGTTTAAAAAAATAACGAGAAAAAAGTTGTAAACAATTACATATTTCTTTTAAATTAGTATGATCTAGCATCCTGATAAAAAGACATACAATTTGTCAAAAAAATAAATAAATTATACGATGTTTTCATTATGGTAGCTAATCTATATTTAAAAACATATTAGGATTGACATTTTAATTGGTGATAAAAAAAAAAATCGCGTGATAAACTGCTATTAATAAAAAAAAAATCAAGGTGATAGTTTTCCTTGCTGTATTTAATTAGCATATTAATTAGTTATCAAATTGATTTATATATCCGCGTGGTGTCGTCTTTAGAAATTAATACATTGCGAAAAACAGAACGAACTAATTTGGTACTCTTACACTGGTCCCGAATAAATGTGACCGGAGTGTTAATCTCTCCAAATCTTAAATATATGGGGAAACTTTAACGCAAGCGTTCAGATTTATTTGGGATCAGTGTAAATGCAAGTTGACAATGGTATTTTAAATCTGATGTATGTACCATATCAACAAAGACTCCGTTATTTGATTGCTTTGTACGTGTTTAATTTTACATAGTACTTTTGGGTAGACTGATAGCATATATACATAGATAAAACCTCTATGATTTTAAACTTAACAAAAAAAAAAAAAAAAAAAAAAAAATGCAACCACCTTAAAACGAAAAAGAAGTTCAAAATAGTGATTTAACGTCAATATAATATTTAATGTATTACGTTGATTTTTATCTGATTTCTCCCTGATTATTGACGAAAATACTTATATAATAATGATGTTAGTCAACCCTGTTCCCTTGTTCCAAAAAAATGCGCAATTCCACTTAAAAAGCATTAAGTGATCGTCATTTTTTTCATAGTTTCAAACACAGAAAATAAGATTTATGAACATCATTAGTGTAGAAACTACTTTAGCAGCTCACAACCCTAGATTAAAATTAAAAATAACTTGTCACATTACTCAAAAATTATTTAAAACCTTGATTGAAGTTTATTCAAATTCATAATCAAAATTCTTCCTGACTTTTTTTTTTTTAAAAATATTGTGTAATTTGGACCTTGGAATGTATACACTTCATTTTTCACTACTCTTAAGTTTTGACATATTTTTGGCTTGGTTATAAAGTACCTACCTCCCTAGCTCCTTAAGGCTTCTTTGTATGCGAAACCTTTTAACCTTGACTATTTTTTTTTTAATTCATTCGTTGACCGCTTGTTTCTATAAACTATACACGTGTTTTGTAGTTAACTTTATGATCATGTGCGTCTATTTTTCTAGGCCTACGTGATTATACACACAAAACTTGATCCTAGATTAATGTTTATAACTAATATATGACATGCTACACTGAAAAATAAATATTATAAGTACTCATAACTCATTATATATGATAAATTTGACTCATAAATGAGTAGGAAGGAACTTAAAGAACTTGATATATTACCATGATAATATTTGATTATTTATTTTTTTTACATGGTTTTTTTATGACGTTTTTTGGTTTAATTAAGCAACTTAACTACTTAAATGTTATTTTATTTTTTTCCAGTGTATATAACCACGTGTAATTTTAATGGTCAATTTTTTAAAATAAAAATTAGTTAGAAAGCTTGATTTACTATTACAGCTTGAAAAAAAAAAATCCATATTTATATGAGATTAAAAAAGGATTGAATTTACTTACGTTCAAATGTGCCAAATTTGTTCAATCGGTGTTAAAAAAAAAAAAAAAAAAAACTGCACAACACCCTGTAAAGTATGCAACAAGTGCGACCGCTTCATTTAAAAATATAGAGTGTTAAATGGCATTTTGCAAAAATTTGTGTTAAAAATAAATAAATTCTCACGTATTGTAACAGTGCTAGAGAAAATCTACAAAACTCATTAAACTTTCTGATTAAATACACATTCCTTCGACTTTTTGTATATTTCTGGTAATTTTAAAAACTAGAAATTTTCCATTTTAATATAATACGATCAAAAATATATTTTTCAACTTAAATATGGATTTACTTAGATTATTTAAGAGAGAGAGAGAGAGAGAGAGAAGGAGTATAGCAAAAAATCTTACGGTATTACATAATTGTTATGCTAATTATATATAAAAAAATCAACTATATAAAATAAAAGTTAAATTGATACAATATTTTTTAAATGCTTCTTTTTTTTTATTAACATTTAAAACAAACAAACTATAATCTAAATGCTTAATGTACAGTATAAACTGCAAGTGAAACTTTATAGTAATGAATGGTTAGCTACACATATTGGTCAACGATTTTCATTTAATAGTAATTTTTCATACAATTAATTGTAATTACTCTACCTGAACATAAATTATAGTTGTTGTTTTTTTGTACTATAGTGTTAATAATTTAGTATTTATCATTAATTAAATTACCAATTAATTCTTATGACAATTGTAATATCAAATTTACGATGAAAAAAAGTGTTATTTTTTTTTGTAGTAATTTATATATATATTTTTTATCTTTCATTGTCATCATACTTAAATTACATGAAATATTTTTACGCTTTCCCCTCTTCATTATACATTTTTTACATTTGAAATACATTCATTTATTGTGAATAAAATAAGTTGATAAATTAATAGGGTATTGGCAAAAACCATAGCATATTATTTAATCATAAAAAGAATAAAAATTTCTGTAAGAATAAGTAAAAAAAAAAAAAAAAAAAAAGTGATGTGCTTAACATTATTATGTAAAATAAATCTTGGAAATCTCAGATTAAACAATCGTCTTTTCTGCACACACGGAAACAAGATATTACTTAATTTATTCAGCATTTATGCCATTATCTAGCATAAATGTTATTAGATAGATAACTTTTACATAAACACTGGTAAGGATGATTAGATCAATCACTGGCAGGGGACGTTATTAGTTTTATGTTAATTGTCGTCTGGTATAGGGCTTACAATGTTAAATTGAGGGTTTTAAATTTTGAATTATTCGCTTCAGAGTTATTAAACATGTTAATCGTACATTATCGTATAAAGTAAAACAACATAAATAATTAAAAGATATACAACATATTTATTATACAGTATAGTATAAATTATATCTTAATAAGAATAAATGTAGCTTAAAATGGGTTTAAATAATTTTAAGGTATTTATTTTTGACTATAGAACCTTCAAAATTAGTTGTTGGTTCCCCCCCCCCCCCCTTACTTTTCTTTGTAGGGTAAAATTTATGTACTTCCTATAATGAGTTTTAAAAATTGCCTTACTATTTTTATAATCAGTTACACTATAAAAAAAATGAGAAAGAAAAAGGGTTAGAGAATGTAATAACATAATTTATTAACCAATACGCAATACATTTTATATTATTATAAAAATTTGTATAAATTTCGCTTTTAAATATATGTATTTTTGTGTGCAAAATATAGGTTAAAACTATAATTTAAAAACATTATTATTATCATCATAAAATTTAGAACTATGAAACAAAAGCTAATATCTCATAATGTTTATAAAAATTTATGATATAGAAACAATCACGATTCATTCATAAAAAATTAAAAATAGTTTTGTAGCCTCTCATTCATTGGAAAAGTTCTTAGAGATTTCTAAATGTAGTCGGCAACCTAGATAGAGTGTTTCGAAATATAATTATGTAGCCTTTAACCATTGATTCAACCATTTGGTAAGATTTATATTTGTGACGTCATATACAGTATTACTAGGATTTAATACCGGACTTGTTAAAACGTAAGAAATCAACTACAGGAAAACATGTATGATATTTTGTATGTATAGCAAATTTTTGGCAACATTTATGAATAACTACATAATTTATGCTTCTATATCTGTGGCATAGCATAAATATTAATATAACAAAAAATGACATTTAAATGTAGCAAAATATATTCTCTTTATTTATTATTCACTGCATCACGAACGTTTTTTTTTTTTTCTCCTTGAAAATCATTACAGATTGAAAATACTGATTTTATTGTTTTGCCATAAGTGTAGTGAAAAAGTACGTAATTATTATATTATTGCAATTATAAGTGAAATTTGAGTTTAGAGAGGAGTTCCTACAATTATAATGTTTAGTTAAAAAAAAAATGCGTGGCTAAAGCGTTAAAATAGTAAAAAATTTGAGATTCTTTATTATACTATTTTAATGAATTCTATAATTTGAACGACAAATTTAAGACATTAGAACCTTTTGGTGTTGACCATTCCATTTCACCAACTTAAGCAAAAGGTCAAGAGTATTGAAAAAAAAAATTGATGTTGAAATTTTAATAAATAGAAAAGAGAGAAAAAAATTGGGGTTAAGTTCATTTCTCAGTCGGAAAAAAAAAAGAAAAAAAAAGTCTCACTAATGTCGCTTTAAGATAGGGTCTAAAAAAATAAAAATAAAAAAATAAAAATAAAAAAAAAAAAATAAAAAAAAGGTAATATATATGACTCATATTATTGCATCCTTGTGGCTATTTTTAATAATTAAAATTTTTACTTTCTAACAATGCATTATACATCTTTGCTATAAATAAAAAGTAAAATTTATTATTGATTTTGTTAATGTAATTATTTTATAGTGTATTATACCTAGAGCAAAAAAAGAAAGACAAAAAAAAAAAAAAAAAAAAAAAAAAAAAAAAAAAAAAAACGCCGGTTTAACTAGGTTGTTGTAAGTTACGTTTTTAATATTACTTTGTCTGCGGTCTGTACGTAATAGCATGCGAGAGGTTTTCACGCGTTTTATACACTAAAAAAAAGTATTTCTGATTACAGCTTTATATATTTTTGTTTCGTAATAAAAATTAGAGAAAATTTATTCTAACTAATAGATCTATTGGGTTAACTTTTTATGTTGGTTTCTATGCTTTAAGACTTAATCAACCGTACAGTACATGTACAGACTCTGTGATAGAAATTTTTACTATAATACAGTATGGCAATACCTTACACTCATAAGTACACATTCATTAACACAGTGCTTTGCATAAATACATGACATCTAAATTGAATTTAGAGTATATTCAAGCTATCAACATGAGGAAATAGAGAGAAAAAAAATCCTAATTCATACTTTGTACCATTTGAATTATAAATACTTATGTTTTTTTACTGTATACAGTATATTTATAGATGTTGCTATCTGGGTAAAAAAAAAAAAAAAAAAAAAAAAAAAATCCAAGAAAAGAAAACAAATGTGAATGCCTATGGAAGGGAACAACATGTAATTATAGGACGTTTAGTATTGTCTGTATTTGACCATCATTTCTTTTTTTTTTTTTTTCCTGTAAACAATTGACCTAAGCGGATGCATTTTGTATGTATAGGAATAAGATAAATGAATGAAATATTTTGAAATTAATAATTATTATCATCCAATGTATAAAGACATACTTTTTTCAGTGTAATAGTGAGAGTTGTTTCTAATTATAGACTAATTTATTTAAATACTGATTAATGAATTAAAAATATGCTTTACTCTTTCATTATGTATCGCAATAAAATGTGTTTTATTCACTTATATTAATTTATAAACTATATTTTATTATTATTTTAATATTTTCTCTTAAAGTACTCTAAATTTGTTTAAATGATAATTTATTTTTTAAATCGATATTGCAAAAAATGACGTAAGTTGAACTTTGGTGGTCTATTTAATTTTACTTTTTCTAACGTCTATAAGCATCAAACATCACTTTCTTTTATATGCCTCAGGTGTTTTTAGCATCGAAATGATCAAGACAGAGAGAGAGAGAAATATTAAGGAAGTTTGAAAGAGGTCAACTCGTATAAGACCAGCCATATATTGGGCGTGGTAGTGTGAAAAAAAAAAGTAAAATTTCTATATCTCTCTCAAAAAATTTTACCTTAATTTCAAAATATTAGATTTTCCAAAAAAAAAAAAAAAAAAAAAAAAAAATGTTGTTATTAAAAATATTAGCATAAATAGATTTCACTTTATAAATTTTTAATTAATTTTTATTATTAAATATTGATGACACATTTTTTTCTTATACAGATTATAATAATGTTAATATAACATGTTTCTTTTTGCATATTTCAGTTATAGGCTTTATTTAAAGAATTTTTGTTTATTAAGTAATAATATAGAATGTCACATTGTAAGCTTCACAGTAACACTTAAGTTGTTTATGAGTAACTTTTTACAACAAGGGGAGGGAGTTGAAATATTACATCTTTATATTCGTAATTTTGCTGCAATGAATCTAGAAAAATATAATTGCGAAGTCCTCCCCACCCCCTTCATATATGTAAGTTATTTACATAACAAAAGTTAACCATCGTTTTTATTTATTAATTTTTTTATTACATCAAATTGAACATGAATATAGAACAGGGTTAAGAATAACATGTATTATACAATAGTAATGTTAGAACAGTAATTACGTTCTAATTTTTTGTGCACGACTTTTTTTTTTTTTTTTTTTTTTTTTTTTTACTCATGTTATTTTTGAGTGTGTTAACCTTAACAAATGAATGAAAAATATTATATACTAAAAATGCCATTCTGTGTTTAATTGTCTATAATTTTATTTGTGCGCATTTATTTTTCCTTAATAATAATTATTAGCAACAATGTCAAAAGTGTTTATTAATGAGTTAACATTAATACAAAAAGTATATAAAAAAAAATTTCATTGCTAACACATAAGGTCAAATAAAAAGTAATTACATCTTTATTACTCTAATTGTCATACATATTAATTATATGTCTTGATTTAGTGTAACCTTTAAATTTCATGAATGAAACATTAGTAACGCTAGAACCACTGTATTCACTCTAAAAACTGGTGCATTACTTTAGTTACGAATGCTAACTTATTTAAGATATATACACTTTTAAGTTATTACGAGTGCCTAAAATAATGCATTTTAGCAAGTTGTTAAAAATAGCTAATTTAAGTTGTTTTAAGCTTTTTAAATGTTTTTTAAGCTATTTCAAGTTAAATTAGCTATTTTTAATAATTTGCTAAAATGCATAATTTTAGCTACTCATAATAACTTAAAAGTGTATATCTTAAATAAGTTAGAATTCGTAACTAAAGTAATGCACCATTTTTTAGAGTGTTTGCTATACTTTTAACTCCGCATTTTTACATCCTATTTTACTTCGGATACAAATTAGAATTATGTTAGTGTACAATTTATATCACACAGCAGGCATTTTTCAGTTTAAAGTATTATGGATATAAAAATAGTCCGAATAAATTTGTATTGATTTCTATCTTATTGATTTTAAATATTGTTTATTTATATCACTTTTATATGACGTAATCTTGATGATATCTATAAGCTAAATCCAGTTTTAAAAATATAGTTAGGATAAAAGTGAAATTTTTTTAAATGAAAAATATTAATATATAAAAAGCTTCTATAATGTATATATAAATATTAAATTACGTTATTAAACATTTAATAACAACATGTTTGGTGACAACAAGTGTAACAAATCTTGTTATTTATTTGGTATTTAGAACACTTACGAATATTTTGGTACATTTAAAACTAGATATATGACACAACGTAATAGGAGAAATTTTGCTACTTTTTTTTTTTTTTTTTTTGAGAGTTGATACGAATAAATTTAAATGACCACACAGATGAAAGATATTACGTAATTTATACTGCATTCATATTAAATAGCATAATATTGCTATATTTCATAATTGGATAAATTTCTATGATATAGTTGTTATACTGTACAACATAATTATGGTTCTATTTTACAGAAATTATGTTGGTATAATAATTATACTGCTATAATTCAGCTAGTATAATAATTGCATACTTATTTTTTTAATGTCCATGCTTATGACTTATTTATAAACTGGGGGAAAAAATATGAGTACTCACGATTCATATTATATTATTTACTCATAAATGTGGAGAAAGCAATCATGCATACACCTAAAAGGTTGCTCACAATTTGTATGCGTTCATTAAATGAACTTTTATAAGATTTGTGTTTCATAATTTATCAGTCAAAACAAAAATTATAGTAACTCTTATAAATATTTTTAGAGTGTAAGTAGAGTACTTACTAAAATTTGGAACAATACCTTATTTTATTATTATTATTAATTAATACGAGAGTCTGTCCAAAATACATGTTTAGAATTAATTAATGGAGGTTATATAATAATTTTAATGGAATGTTTATTGTTTTATTTTGCATTCTTTAAATCATTGTAATTTCTATTGTTTAAAATAATTTACAAAATGATCGTTTATTCTTTGTTTTATGTATATAATACTGTATTATATATATATATATATATATATATATATATATATATATATATATATATATAAAATTCATTAATTTTTATGAATTTATGTCCTTTTATGGATACAAAAACTGTGTGTAACACACTCAACACACACACTCTCTCTCTCTCTCTCTCTCTGTGTGTATATATATATATATATATATATATATATATATATATATATATATATATATATATATACATAGTTAATAGTCTATATAGTTAATAGTCTATATAGTCTCTATATATTTAATTGTTGCTAATTTTCTGTCATGTTAAATCTTAAGAGCCTACATCAGTCGCCATCTTTGTGGTGTTAAATATACTCAGTAAAGGAAAAGCAATATTTTATCTAAAAAAATAAAAAGATTAGGCAATTTTCTGAAATTTAAAATATAAATTATAGAATCTAGAAAGTGGGTATTTTATCTTTTTATTATAAGTATAGTTTTCTCTAATGCTACAGCATATGTATAACAGTATAAAGATGTATTCATTGAAATCTGAGTAACAGCAATTTACGTAAAACAATAATAAACAATGATAATTATAACAAACAATATTATATATTTCAGCAGTATGTATATATATATAATGTCAAAGATCTTATACATTTTCTCTCAGTTCGTAATTAGAAAGTTCAAGTAGTACTATTATATTAAAAGTTAGGTAGGATGTATATTATACTATATGTATACTTAAAGCAACAACAAAAAATGTATATATATATATTTTGCCGCATTCTTTAATATACGTAAGTACGGGGAGGGCGGGGATGTCTCAAGGCTCTGTATTACGCCCTTTGAATTATTCATATTCACCCAAGTGTACGTATGTACTTTGTGACGTCATTATTTCGGGCTTTCACCTGATTCTCTCTTTGTCAACCTTCTTATAAATATGTGACGCATGATGCGCCGCTGCAATATTATAATAAGTGCGTAGGAAAAGGAAAATTGTCATACATATTTTTTAAAAACTTTTTATATGGACATGTTAAATATTGCATAAAAATTGAAATTTTCCTCTATAGACAATGTGTCATAAAATTTTACTTTGTCCCCTTTATGTTTTATACACTGTATTCATATGAAGACTTAAATACACGCAATTCTCCATATAAATATTTAGGACATTTAGAGTATAATTTTATATCACAGTTTATGTTAAAATAGGTTTTATAAACGTAAAAGATTTTGTTCTATCTTATAAAAACAATTTTGTTTAAACATAAATTTTACCATATAGAAATTGCAAAATCATTATTTAATAACTAACATATTGGCTGGAATAATTAAATTTTCCATTAAAGGCGATTTTAATGGCCTTTGAACTTGTTTTGAAACTAAGTTTTTGCTTAAAAGTTTAAGTAATATGACTCTTTTCAAAGGTAAAAGTTTTCTTTGAACTATATAATGAAAATAGATCGAAAGATAAGTTTGTATTTTGGTATTCAAATTTATTTTAATAACATTAAAAATTGGAAGGAAAATAACGTGTTAAAAATGTTTTAAATACTAAAAGCTGTTTATATAATAAGTAGAATAATGAAATGAAAAGTATAAGTAAAATATTAGAAAGAAAGAAAGGAAGGAAAAAAAATAATAAAAAAAATAAAAAAAACGATAATAAGGGATAAAGAAAGAACCTTATATAGTAGACACAAAATAATGAGTATAATTTAAATTTAAAGAGCTAAAATAATAGAAGAAAAAAAGTTGCATCATAACATATAAAATTGTCATTTAAAAAGGATAAAAAAAATGAATTCGCAGTACAAGAAAATCGTTGCCCTTGCTTGAATTTGACCTACTTGTAAAACAATAACGATGAACTTGATCTGATATAAAGAAAGTTAACTTAGCTATGACCATTGTCCAGTCCAGAACACTAAACCTAAATTTTTATAATCTTCAGCAAGTGTGTTAAATAATACAATATTGTACTACATATTGCACCTTTCATTTATCTTTATCTACCAATAATTTTTGTTTCTCTTCTTTTAGAGAATGGTTTATTAAAGTTATATAGCTCTGTTATTATATTGTAATTTTATACTTTGTAAACATGGTATAATTTTAATAACAAGTAGATTGTCTTTTTTTATTTTTAAATAAATATTATTATACTATATTAGTAATCTACCGTTTTACTTATGTTTGTTCTGTAAAGTAAAGTGAATCTCAACAACAGTGATTGGCTGACCAACAAAATACGACACATTCATTGGTAGATCTTGTTTTTTGAGCCAACAAAATTGAGTCGCATGAAGAGCATAGAACTTTTTTTGGTGGAGTTTCTTTCATTCTTATCAAGTTCAAAGTTCTAAACGAAGAAATAACAATGATCGACCATATGTATAAACGTAGTAAACAGGTAACGACGTCATATCCAGCTGTTTATAACAAAAAGGAAAATTTTCGAAACCGGCTTAATATTTGTGTGTAGTTTACAGAACGAGCTTTAAGTTTCACACAACTCTTGAGCCAGCTTCGAAATTTTTACTTTGTTAAAAACTTATGATCATGACGTCGTTACCTGTTTACTACGTTTATATGTATGGTTTATCATTGCTATTTCTTCGTTTAGAACTTTGGACCTGATAAAAATGAAAGAAACTCACAAAAAAAAGTTCCATATACGAAACATGCGACTCACTTTTATCGGCTCAAAAAGCAAAATCAACCAATAAATGTGTCTTATTTTGTTGGTCAGCCAATCACTGTAAATGAGATTCACTATACTTAACAGAACAAGCTTTAGTATTTGTTTTCATGAAATGATAATTACGAGCAAATAAATGCTTTTAGATCTAATAACACTAAATATTCACTTAAAATTCAGTATTAGTAAGATTAAATTAACTACATAGAAATTTCAAGTTAACCATAAAGAAAAAAAAGAAAAATGCATGCAAACTTTTTTGTACTGCAATTATTAATATTATTGCTTGCGTGAAGAGGCCAAAATAAGTAGCGTATAAGTAGCAGACTATTTCGAAGTACAGTCTGTAATTTGCATATCAACGACAATAGTATGCAAAAAGAATCCAAACTCAAAAAATGCCCAAAGTATATTTTTCCATATCTTTTATGCTACCTTTTATCGGGCGTTTATGTACTTTTGAACTTTTGAATTGTAACATTTTGCGGAATTCTCGTCCATACAAGAGAACAAAGTATCATAATACAACATAATTGTTCTCAATGCTTAAAACTCATGTAATAACTGTAATAAACACGCAATTACTTTAAGTATTCGTTCTTTTAAATATAGATCATAATGCAATTAAATTTATAAATGCTTTCAAATTGCAGTACTTTTATGTATTAAGGGTTTCTGAGTCTTAATTCTTATATTTATTTATTTATTTCCTTAAAATAAGAATTACGTGCAAATAAACGTTTTTAACTCCAAAAATATTTCCTCTAGTGTTTTAGGTTTATTATATTTGATCAACATTTCAGTTTTGCGAGTAAAAAAAAAAAAAAAAAATGTCTGTTAATGCTAACGACATGCAATTTTACATTTTTTGCGTAGTGCAATTATTGTACGTGTAAAGAGGCAAAAATAAGTAGCGTGTATGTACGTATATCAGATTTCTGGATACAGTTTTTAATTTACATATCAACGGTAATAGTGCAAAATATCGTAACTCAATGTCTCTAAAAGTATATTTAATGCCTTAACTCTTATTTTTTAATATAGGAGTTATAGGACATTCATGCTGAAACTTTGCATTATGACAATTTTTGGAATCCCTGGTTATATAGGGGGAAAAAAACGTATTTGTTTAACTTATAATTGTTCTCAATGCTGAAGTCTTGTAATTACTCTAATAAATACGCAATTACTTTAAGTACATGAAAGATTCGTATTTTTAAATATAGATTGCATACATTAAAATTATTTATGTATTAATAATAATGCTCCGTATAAACAGAACCTTAAAATAATAACAAGTTTATTTTTTCCGCTAAAGTCGCATATTCCTTTAACTCTACTATTTACGTAAATAACGTACATTAAAATGAATTCAAAGTATAACTTTTATGGATAAATATAAAACCGCAATCAATCTTATTTCTAGAAAGATCGATTGTGTTTTTATATAGTTAGTTATGGATCATGAACATCCCCCATTAAATTTTTTTTATATTTTTATGTTTAATTTATTTATTATATTTGGAGAAATTTTAAACCTTGAAATTTTTGAATTAAAAGACGATACGAGATGGTATACATATATAAAAAAAATAGTTTCACTTTTAATATCATTTATTTTATTTCACGGTCAGTATAAAAAATGAAAAGTTATTTTTAATGAGAATAAAATTAGTACCATAAAAAATTATTTATAAAATGTTATGTTTTAATTTAAAGGCTGTAAAATAATAAATAAATAAATAAATAAATAAATAAATAAATAAATAAATAAATAAATAAATAAATAAATAAATAAATAAGCAAATAATGAATAGGTATATAAATATAGACAAAATGACAAAATACAAGTAAAACTACATAGAGCCCCTGAAAGTTATGCAAAAAGTGCGTCACTACTCGGAGATTTGAAGGCCTGCAAAGTTCCTTTAACGAACCCATGTAGTAAAGAACTAACGTTATGTAAGACACGTATTTATCTATTGTTTTGTCATTGTTGCGGTGTTAGAATTTTAATTAACATCAGCTGTAAGGAATGTATCTGATAATCATCTTGTCGTAGAAAACAAAAGTGTCAACCAAAATTATATAGTGTAACACGTTTCTTCACACACAAAAATATGTTACAGTTTTATAGAAAAATTTTCTTTAAGGCTTACCTTTTTTTTATTTTTTTTTTTTAAGTGGATTTTAATGTTTGATAAAGTTAATTAATGATCATTTAGCTAAACAAAAATTGATTAAAATAATAATAATGCTGTACAGAAATTTTCCTCTGTTGCGAAGTTATAAGGATCTAATTAACTTCATAATTAAAAATTATAAATATTAGTGCGCAACAGTAAGAGATCAAAATACCTTCTTTTAATATTCATTAAAAAAATGGCTTCAGTGAGTAATGTACTAGATTCAAATTCACTAAAAAAATAAATAAAAAATAAATAAATGAATAAAAAAAATCTTAAAACTTGCTTTTTAATTATTTGATAATACTTTATATTTTACTTTATACATTTTTCATTATTTTGTATGATTTATTTATGATTAATTATTAATAGAAATGCATTTATAAGACTATTAAAAATTTGAGATAATTAATAGTGTTACTGATTAAAATAACATTAAAATTCCCATATAAGTACGTACGCTAATTGCAATAGTACCTACTAACATTATCAAAACAAATCTTCATGCTTTTAAACTCACTAATTAAAATTGTACTTTTTTTACATTATTTTAACACTTAAAATTGTGAAAAAGAAAGAAAAGAAAAGTTTGTTGACATAAAAAAGCAGTGAACTTGTATAAACTGACCCCCATTACAGAGAATGAAAATTTAAAATTATATAAAAAAAATCACTTTTCATATGCAATTAATATTTCGTAATTTTAACATATTTTTCTCGTAACCTTTTACAATACAAGGTTTTTAAAAAATGAATGATAATTCAATTAAACTTAACATTCTAAAAATTACAAAATATATTCTAAAATATATATATTTTTGTCATTTGATATAATAATGCATAACGAATGGAATTTTGTTGGTGAGAGTTTAATGTGGTATATATACGAGGCGATTAATTTAGGTTACCTAATTAAATTTTATATATATCAATGCCAATAATTTTATGCAACGTAATATGCTTAAATCATAAAGATAATCTAAATTGCAATAATAATTAACTATTAATAGTGTATATATATATATATATACACACACACACACAAACACAAATATATTATTTGTTAAAATTACTTGATAACCATGCAATCAAGATAATTTTAAATGAAAATTTTTATTTATTTTGTAAAGCAATTTTATTTACTATTTTATTTTATCATTGATAAGTCATGAGTTAACATTTTTTAATAAGCTTTTATCAGAACTAATTTAAAATAAAATGAAGTAAAATCACGTTAAATCAAATTATTTTAATCCAATTTTTAATTTAAACTTACATTGAGCTGAACACTTTCCATCGATTTAATCTATATATTTCGTTTCGTATGAGATAATTTTTTTAGATACTCTAAACTTTATTTATTAGATTATCTTTTTGTAGTTATAAAGGATAAAAATAAATTAAGTAATTATGCTGAACATATTATCTGTTATGCTATTGCAATAGCATAAGTGCTATAGAAATATAGCATAAATTATATTGTTATGCATAAATATTGCTGCATGGAGTTAGCATGCTTTTTTTTTTTTGTATGTTTTATGTTTTGTTATTTTTTTGTCTGTATATATAAAGCATTATTAATTAGTTAATAAATTTTGTTGTATTTAAAGAGTCTATAACTATATTGTGACTTATGATTAAGTAACAGTTCAATGGTCTTATATAAAAAAAAAAGTAAGCATCTTTATAGCTTGTAAGTGACGTAATATAATAGTTGTTTTTGCTTGAGGGAAAAATTACGTAACTATATTATGGTAATCAAATAATATTGTAAGACAACTTTTGAGATATCCAAATATCAAATTTCAAAATTAAGTAATACATATCTATACTTGCCACTATATAAGCTGGTTACTCTACTGATCTCTCTCTCTCTCTCTCTCTCTCTCTCTCTCTCTGTCTCTGTCTCTCAACTCTTACATCTCTATAAATTGATTGTAAAGATTTTTTTTAATCTGTGGTAATAATTTTATTCTTATAAATTAACGCAATATAGTATTAAAAATACTAGCTTTTAGTCTTAGAGTTTAAGAGCGTACAAAAAGAAGAGAGAGAGAGAGAGAGAGAGAGAGAGAGAGAGAGAGAGAGAGAGAGAGAGAGAGAATTCACTTCTTCTATTTTTTTTAATTTTTTTTTACTAGGAATTAACTTAAAAGTACAAAGATGATTCTTATGAAATGATGATGTTATGATATATCTTCATTTTACGTTTTACGTCTTTTTTCTCCTTTTTTTTTTTTTTTTTTTTTTTTTTTTTTTTTTTTTAATTGCTGTGTACTTATTTACACCAACAGAAAAATATAATTTTTAAACATATAAATAAAACAGTTTTGAATGATCGCGTGTTTTTACGCAAAAGATTTTAAAAAGTAAACTGCAATCTTAACTGCATTAAATTAAATTAGAACGACAATTAAATTTATTATAGATTAAGTGCGTAAATCGACATTAGACAATAATTATTAATAATTAAAATAGCATAAACACGTGTTGAGATGGAGAAAGAGTTTATAAATGACATAACTTAAATTCCTTGGAGGCTTGAAAAAAAAAAAAAAAAAAAAAAAAAGTTCTCTCTCTTTCTCTCTTACTGCTGACCGACAAACATCTATAACTTTTTTCATAATGTTCAGTAAGGAAGAAAATCTGTCTATTAGTTCAAATATATATGTATATATATATATATATATATATATATATATATATATATATATATATATATATATATATATATATATATATATATATATATATATATATATATATATAATAACACTAGCTTATATAAAGACAAAAGAATGAACTAATTTCATCATTTTCTTTTTTTAAATAAAAACCACATTTATCTGTTATTGTTTTTTTGTTACCTTTATTGTTTTATTACAATTTTCTTAATTATCTGAAATGCAGTAAAAATCTAAAGAAAATTTAATTACCACTACGTGCACATGAAATAGTTGTAATTATGTTGTTTTTTTTTAATTTGGAATAATACTGTATGATGCAGTATTGAAAGTTGATCCTAAGTACATATCAATGGAAAGTTGATTTTTATGCTCTTAATAATCGATATATTGAATAATACTCTCAATACAACTTACGTGCTGCAGACTATAGACCGCTTGCACTCATATTTAAGAGCCGCCATTTTGTTGGTCAGGAATACATAGGCCAGCATAGGAAAAACATCATTTTTATTTTTTTAATAGCAAAAGAAGCTTCAAACCTCAATCAAAACCTTATTCCTAGCTCCTAATAAGCTCGAAGGACATGAGAAAAATTTGTTGAGTTAAAATAAACTATTTTTTATGTGAAAAATGAGGAAAAACGAAGTTTCCACTATGCTGGACAATGCATTAGGCACCACAAACATGGCGACAAAGCGCAAGGATGTGCAAGGGGTCTATATGAATTTTATAATATCCGCATGTGTTTTAACGTAATTCGCATGCGCAGTAATTTAAACCGGAAGTCGATTGTCGGTAGCACTTAGTTTGATGGCTTTGTTCTCATATCAATAGCTGAAAATACGTATATAATAAAACTTAGTTTTTAATAATTTGTATTGTAAATTTCAATAATTTAAACCTAAACGTACCTTTTATGTAATTACTTAGTTTCTTTTCAATTTTATATATTTTATTCTATGGACAGTATAAATTTGCCCATTAATCAACTATATTTATTAGTGGAAAGTATTTTTCTGGTATGTTTTTTTTTTTCATAGAAGTAGTTTTTTTTTTTAATCTGTTCTTGCCACAGAAAAAAAAACTTTTTCACACTCCTGTTTTATATAAATAAAAATGTATAAATTTAAAATTCAGTGACCTACTCTATAGAAATGAATACTTTATAACTATTTAAAAATTTTCATATAGTTTTGTGCCAATTATGGTCACATTAACATTTGATTTTTAATTTATATTAATGAACTTAAGTATCTATTAAAAAATAAATGTTAGATTTGTCAACATAAATTCTTTCACTATTTATCTTGTTCTAATATATACAAAACATTAGATCTCTATTCAGTTATGAAATTTAAACATTTTTTCAACATTTTATATTATTTTCAATACGTTAAATGATTATAACGTATTAAAAAAATCTTTTGCAATATAGTTTATATGTGCAATTTTTTTAATGCAATATTTAATTTGTCACTGTGGTTTCTGCTTTTCTCAAAAATGTTATTTAATTTTTGTGTTATTTTGAAATAATTATTTTATAGACTACTGTAGATTTCCAACGAAAAATATAAGAATTATACATAGTTGTTTTTTATTTATTATTGTTATTTATGACATTTTTATTTATAATTAGGAATACTAAAATTTTCATTTAACTTGCGTTTATATAAATAATAAAAAAAGTTGTTTATCAAAAGTATTATATGTTTAGTAAAGTGAAATTCGAGAGTAAATATTTATATAACAGACTATAGGCTAAAGGTTTAAGAAAAAAGGTGTAAATCTTTTAAGAAAATGTCAGTTATAAATTTAAAGTAAGAAGAAATTCTTTAATTTTAATATTAAAAAAAAAAAAAATGTTAACCCATATTTAATGAATACTAATATTCGTTTACAAATAGAAAACCAAGTCCAATAATAATTATTAAAGGATGAAATGTGTTCCACCTTTATACTATACAAGCTTTATAGACTTATATAAATACACTCGTCTACATCTTATTAAAACAGAAGGTATACTTGTTTTTATGTGATACTATCGAGTCTATAAAAAAAGGATTTCTCTCCTGTATCTATCACTGCATAAGAATCTTCATGAACCTTAGAAAGAAAATTTTAATTAACAAAACACTAAGTTTATATTTTAGCAAAATAAAATATAAAAATACAAAAATATTGTTTAAAAAAATAACATACAAACTTTGTGCAAATTACTGTCTCAAATCTTGTAAATCGTTAAGTATTTTAACTTAAATTTAGGTCAATAGTTAGTTTGTTAAAGGCGGAAAAGTGTTAAATATAACAACAACAAATAATAATGATGCGACTCAATACATTTGACTGCATTTGCACCTGTTAGAGAGAGAGAGAGAGAGAGAGAGAGAGAGAGAGAGAGAGAGAGAGAGAGAGAGAGAGAGAGAGAGAGAGAGAGAGAGAGAGAGAGAGAGAGAGAGAGAGAGAGAGAGAGAGAGAGAGAGAGAGAGAGAGAAAGAGAGTTAAAAACAAAGCTCATCTATTAACATTTAAAAAAAGTGAAATTATTTGTTTGCATAGAAAAACAAATACTGGAATTCAGATATTGTTAGACGCTAGTTTTAGCATTGACACTCCCAGTTAAAAACAATAGTAAAAATATACTCAAAAATATTAGTTTATTAGGACATAACAAAATTTCGAAATTATTTCAATGTTATACAGCCACAAATATTTTTACAGAAAAATTTATTAAACCATTTTTATGAACTTGATTTTTTTTTCCAATGATTGAAAGCTCAATAAAAATCATGATAACTCATCATAAAGGATTTAGTGTCCATCATTAATTTTTGTTTATATTTCATGGTCACTTTTGGGTTTAAAATTTAAATCATTTAATAAATAATATTATATAAATATACTAAATTGCTCAAACTTTAATACCACTCATGAGAATAATATTATAAATTACTTCGTATATTTTTTTTATATCATTTAAAATGTTCATCAGTCTATGTCCTAGTTTTTGCTGAAATAGCTGCATAAGTTTCTTAAATAAACTTATTACTATTATGTGCACTATTAATAAACTTGTTATTATTATGTGCATTATTATTATTTTGTCCAAACAAACTAAAAGTTTTAATCCGCAAGTAAGAACAATTATCAATTTATAAGACTTACATTTTTTTCTCCATACTTATTAATCATGTTCGTTTTTCCTAGCTGTTAAAAAAAAAAAGAAGAATAAAGTAAACAATTTTCATCGCTAAAAGTTTGCAATCAAGAAAACAAAAAATCTAATGCAAGTCATCCATTTAAAAGAATTCTTTGTTACATTTTAAAATAGATAAAAAAAAAAGTTTGTTTTTTTCCTTTTATGCTAGACCATGCATTTACTACCATAAAATTGAGCGTTATTGTTAAATAATATTATAATAAGCTCACAATACGCAACTTCAGAAATTACATTTGTTATTTTTATTTTGCAAATATATAATAAACATAGCACTGTAATAAAATTATTTACAACAATTACAACAAATTACTTTTTTTTTTTTTTTGCATTTATTTTATAGAATCAAAAATAACGCCATCTTAGTACGTATGCAAATCATGTACTTTCAACATTACGTAGAAATGTTGTTGATTTATTATGGGTCACCTTAGATAATAATATATCATCATCTCTAAGACGTATATTTCATATGTCAAACATAATTTGTAAGACGTAAAATGTATGGTACAATAGAATGAAAAGAAGAAATATCGTACCAAAAATAACACGTGAACATTACATGCAGATCAAACTGGTTCTATTTATTAGAAATAATTAAAATTATTTGAAACACATCTCATTTATAAGCAACTTTGCAAAATCTTTACTTTGTATTTGTTGCACATTTGAATGAAAAAAAAAAAGTTGCCTTTATGAAATGTCTAGTTTGAAAACTTAAGAAAATGTCTTCTTTTTTCTTCCATAAAATAGTAAAGGTTTCTTTATGAAAGGATTTGTTTAATTAATGGTTTTTATCTTAACATGTTTTTTATATTCAATTAATTAATAATACTAAATGCTATCTATGTATTTGAATCTTCATTTTACTGTGACTAGTTTACCTAACCTTTTAAATATAATACTTTTCCCCCCCTTCTAAATCTCAATAAATAGTATAAATTCATGCCTAATTTTAGAACAAGTGCGTAAATTTGTATAAATATAATTCTAATTAAGTATTAAAACACTCTGAAAATGTGGTTATAATTCCTTTATTGTTATTATTTTTTATATTTATTAATAATCGCAGTATGTATAATTCATATATCATACCATGTAAACCTTCACTAATGGTTAAACATCAATAAAAAGAAGAAGAACTTAATCTATGTTTATTGACATACATAACACATTACATAATAAATAATATCATTTTATATAGTTGATGGCTTTTTAATATTACAAACTTATATAATTCATAACTATTCACTGTAGTGTTGGTATTTTTTTTTTTTACTGTCCTGTCATTGCTTTGTAATATAAGTAAAACAAACTGTAATAAAAAACAGTATAAATATTTTATTATTTATAGATTTGAGAAGTAAATTAAATTTTATAGACTAGGGGGGAAAAATGTATTTAAAAATAATATATATTTAATAATATTTATTTATTATTAATTTTTGTTTGCAAATAAAAATATATTATAATAATAAAGCCATAAATGAGAATAATAAAAACTGAAAGTGTTTTGGCAAGCCGTGATGAAATTTTGGTATCATTTTTCAAAAAAAAAAAAAAAAAAAAAAAAAAAAAAAAAAAGTAAAAAGTAATTTTTTAAATACTAAAATATCAAATACTGTTGCTAAAACGAGAGTAATTTTACTAATTTTACTTTATTTTTAAATTTATTTATTTAAAAGCCTGGATGTGTTTAATCAGTAAATGTGTTCTAAATGCGTGTTTGTATATATGTAGTGACTGTGTATATAATTGAACATAATAGACCAACAATATTATTTACTTATAATTATTAATGAAATAATTATGTAATGATAATAATAATTATTACACTTCAAAGAAAAAAAAAGTTACTCAATGTTTATAAACATTGAAGATTCTATATATTCAAGTTTAAATAAAGTATTTTTCAATATATATAAATATATACATAAAAAAAAAAGAAATTCCTTGGATTAAAGTAAGCCATATCCTGCATTCATAGAGTGAATAATCTTAACGCGTAAATGTGAAAGACTTTCTATATTTTAAAAAAAAAATCGCCCACTGTGATGTCAAGAAAGATTATATTATTGTATAAATTAATATAAATATGATACTTAACATTAATTAATAAATAAAATATAAAACGTGTTAAATACCTTGCAAATGAATCTTTATAATTATAGATTATAACGTAATATACACTAAGAAAAAAATATATCAGAACTCGAGTAAGAACACTTGTGTAATATACGTATATATATATATATATATATATATATATATATATATATATATATATATATATATATATATATATATATATATATATATAAAATTTTGTCTGACTTAAAAAATTTAATATAATAATATTATAGTTATTAGGGCGGAATTGTATAAAAAACACATAAAGGGCAAAGAAAATGATATCAATATGAATTACAGTGGATCGAATTTGTATATTATGGTTACTTATTACTCATATTGTATGACTAAAAATCAACTACTAAATATGTGTTATGATTACTCATATGGTTTTCAAATTCTATATTATGATTGATTCACGTTCATTTGGTGGTAGTGAGAAACCACATGTAGGTTGACTTCAACTATCATTTATGTATGCTATGTCTACACTTATAAAATATGCAACAAATGCATTTTTATGTATCACATGCATAATTTCTGCTTTATAATGCCAGAAATTATAGCAGAAAATATGTATAAGTAAATATGAAACTTTTTATTGTTTTACTTTTATTTTTTACTTTATAGAGATTTTTCTACTGTGGACTTACTCTGTTTCTAAAAATTATATTCAAGTTTATGATTCTCATACTAGTGGTATGTAGAAATGGGGGTGGGATATTATGCCGAGATTTGTCCCAGCAAAAGAGAATTTTAATATAACATTGGACGTATAAATCCATTTTTCCTCTTTACTGTCCCGGTATTATAAAGTCAAAGCTAGCTCTACCCCTATATGAAAACGAATCATATATAATATGTGAGTTTTTAATACTTATATTTTTCAGTGTAATAATTTATAGGGAAAGTTAGAAAAAAAATCGTGAGATCTTCATTATTACGTAAATAATAATAATAAATATGAAGCAATTTTAGAATATATTATTATAGAGTATTATGTAAAATATTTTCAGTGGAAAAAAAAAAATTGTAAATTATTATTAGTTGTAATATGATAGTAATTTTTTTTTTTACTATTATTGTCACGGTTACATTGTTGTCAATAAGTATATAAACATCTATATTGTTATGAATGACAGTAATAATGTACTATAATAATAATAGTTTATATTTTAATATACGTTGCAAAAGCTATGCTGTATAGAATGAGATAGGTCATTGTCAAACTATTGTTTCATTTTCTACTCTTTTTTTTTTTTTTTTCTTTTTTGTGTATTTGATTTTATATATTTTTTTATGTATTGAAAAGTTTTTATTATTTTTTTTTTCTTTATTTTTGAAAATTTTCAACTATATTTGTCTAATTAAAAGTTGTCAATTTATAATGTTGGTTTTCTAAGTTAACTAATAAATTTAAAAAAAAATTAAAAAAAAAAAATTTATTACAAGAGCTACAGCATTATGTAATGATTGTAATGAAATGTGTAATGACATCTTTCATTCATAACTCAAAAACAAAACTATTTATAAGTCATGTGAAATAAATTAAAATTTATAATTAATTCTCTCTTTTTTTTATGTAAGTGCATACATATATGTGTAATTTTATATTTATAATGTATATAATGAATTAAATACTTTGTACTGTATTTGTACCAACAATGTATCAGGCCCAAACCTGTATTTTATTTGACTGTAAATAAAAACAGTCGTGATATATTTTTTGTGTGTACAAGTGCGTTCGTGGAGCCTAAAAAAAAAAAAAAAAAAAAAAAGTGATCAAGAATTTATCCATGATTTTATTTATTTATTATTTATTTATTTTTGTTACAATAAGTGGCATAAATGCATGATCACGTCAAGTTAATAGTAATTTAGTTTTTTATACACTAATTAACTTTTCAGGTGACAAAAGTTTTTTTTTATCACGTATACATGAACGATGAAAAGCTCACAATTTTGATTGTTACAATTGAAACTGTAAAAGTGCATTCACATATTCGTTTGTTGTAGCTTTTGCACAACAAATTGGTTAATATACATTATATATACATAGCATTGTTTCAAATGAGAATAATTGTTTTGCTGCGCAAAGGTATAACAAATAAATGAATATGTGAATGCCTTTGTTTCAAACAAGTAATCGTACACAGATTTCACGTACTGATTACAAAAAAAAGTTGAGCTGATTTTTTTTCAAATTTTAATATTAATTAACTGATACAGATTTTGAAGTTTATAAAATTGTACTGCAAATACAATGTAAATTAATTCAAATGAACTTCCTTGACTTATTATAAGTTTGCATAATTTATAATAAGTGTCATAATAATAGTTACAATTATAAAAAATTCAAAAACGAAACATTTATTTCTCATGCTGTTAATATGAATTTTTTCTTTTCTTACATTTTATTTCTATTTTTCCACGTTATTTATAAAATGCTTAAAAATATTTAGTCCCCCCCCCCCCCATAATACTGTTAATAATATTAAGCTTTTTATAATAATTATTAGAACTCCTGTTGTTAACAAAAAAATTGCATTGAAATAGATTATAGATAATTATGATGCAACTTTTATAAATTTATGATTATCAGATTAATGTTCCGTGGTTAATTTGTAATTTAATATCTATTATAAAATGTTTTATGTATAGGGCAATTTGTATCGAGGGACTATTATTTGTTAAGCACTTTTTATTAAGAGTGTTAAGAGAAGAGAGAGAGAGAGAGAGAGAGAGAGAGAGAGAATAACTTAAAAATAAAAATTTCACGGTTTTAATGTAACAAGGTCACTCTATAACAATAATCACAACAATAAAAAGTTATACAATAATAATTCAAAATATTGTGATTTTTTTTTTCTTTAGTGACAAAACTTTCAACCGCGCGTATTTAATCAAATGCATTCAATTTTATGTCCTTGATTTTTCAACTACCGCTTATATTTTTACAAATCAATTGTTTAATATTAAATTAAAAAAATGAAACATTAATATTTTATAGACCGTGTTTTTTTTTTGTTTTTTTTTTTTTTTTAATATAACAGAATTGTATACAATTTTTATGAAACAATAGTGAATGACGATTTAGTTTTTATTTAAAATTACTTAACGTTTAAATTAGTAAAATGTAAAGTGTGTACAGTACTGTGTACCCACATAATAACAATGTTTAAAGATTTATATTGTTTATGATTATTGTTATACATGGGTAAGAGACAGTATAATTCAACAATGAGTTTTTTTTTTTTTTTTTTTTTTTTTTTTTAATACCATCATGTCATATATGATTATTGTATGACACAAATAGTAATACCATGTAGTATATTGTTAAAAATATTTTTTGAAAGTTCTTTTAATAAAATTCTATGAGTTACTGCGTGTTATAAAATGTTATACGATTTGCTTTATAGAATTAATGTAAAATTATTTTCTGTGTCTGGCGAAACAATTTATAATGTAAATATGTTTTAATTTCTCTAAGATTATTAAACTAATTATTTCTTGAAATACAATGGCTTTAAGCTAATACCTGCTATATATATATTAAGATTTCATAAGGAAGGACTTTGTGGTTACTTAAAAAAAAAGTATCACATAAAATTATAATTTTTGAAATTACTCGAAGTACCTACAGTAATTTTAATACAATCACAATAATTTTTTAAAAATACTAAAAATCTTACCTTATATCAATTTTAAGCAATAAAAATAAATTGAAGCAGTTTTTTTTTTTTTTTTTTTTTTTTTTTGCGTTATAGAGATTGAAATTTGATTCCCAATTGTTTATTTGATATAGGTAAAGATGAAATAGATTTTTGCGGTACATATATTTATTGCGTAATAGTTTTATTGAAAAATGATCTAGTAAGAGAGAGATTTAAAATTAGGTAACTATATGACATAGAATTCGTTCAACGTATTAAAACCAGATAACAAAAAAATGCTGACGCCAATTTCAAATAAATTGCAAATTTTTTTTACAAAGACGACCTTGCACTATTCAATCACACTTAAGTGGTCAGAGTTTCTCATTTTCCATTTTTCTGCTTTTTTTTTTATAACGAGATATTTGAGGTAAATTATGTAATTGGAAACGAGTTAACATCTTTCGTATTTTTTTTTAACTGTCCTTTTTCACGTAGTATAATATTAAGCCTTTTCAAATGTTTAGCATACTTCCGGAATTTTATTTTTATATATTTATTTATTTGTTTATATTACCAACAGTATTATTTACTTTCTTATTTATTTATATCCATTTATAATTGTTTATAATTGTTTTAAATGTAATAATTTTATTGTCTTTAAGTCAATGGTATTTACATAAGTAACATAACAATTAGAACGCTGCAAAAAAATAAAATTGTCTTTACTTACACAACGATTTAAAAAAAAATAGTATGTCACTTATAAGAATTTTTTATGTAAATTTCGTAAGTATACTTGCATAATTTGACAGTTTTCACAACATTATAAGTTAAGTAAATACTGAATTATTATATTTACGTAAATATTAAAATGATGTTATTTTATTACGAAAATAATAACTTGAAGCAACTTTTTTTTTTTGTTACTGATGATTATGGTTTATAAGAAGACGTAATATATAATCATCTTATGTACTAGAGATTAGCATGGTCACCAAGAATAATAGCTGTGTATTTTTAAAATCAATACTTATAGTAAATTCTAATAAGACAATTATTCAGCTGTATTTTGTAATATATTTATCAAATATTATTTGAATTTTTTAAAAATTAAATCTGCAACGTATAATCGTATATAAACGCAACTGTTTAGAATGCACAAACATGAAATAAAACTGTACATCATTGCCCAAACCAAGCCTGTGTCGTAATGGTAAGCGTGCTGGTTTAACGTGCGAGAGATCACGAGTTCGATTCTCAGTGGGTATAATATGCTGCTTTTCAGAGGCCGTGGCTATAGTAACTATAAAGATAGTACAGTCGATTCACCAAAAGCGTTTTTTTGCTTCACACCGTCCTATCTAAACCCATGTTAAAAGGGCCACTTTAATAAATCATAGCGCAACTAATACGAATTGTCAAGAAATAAAAATCATATCAGGGCATGTCTAAACAAGTCAGCTATTGTTATTAAATCTATGAATATCCTCCTTAGTTGATTAATATTATTAATTAATGATTTTCTGAGACGTTGTAATCCGCCGTTTACTGTGAATGCACTCACGTGTTCTCCACATGTTACTATCCGTGCGTAGTGCGTATGTCAGTGTGTCGCAGGTAAAACGGAGTGTATTCATGTCTCCAGTCATGCAATCCTGGCAGTGCAAGGTAGTTGTATAGGTATATATATGGAGGGTTCACCAATTCACCTCATCTCATTCATTTCTATATTAAATCACACAATATTGGGTTTATCCTGTTGAGTATACAAGTCATTATAATGGAAAATCACTGCTTTTATGTAACTATATTAATTGTCTCTGTATGTTTTCTCAGAGCAAACTTATTTTTCATTAATTATAATATAGCATTATATTGTACCTAAATCTTAATATTGAAGAATAAAAAAATTAGCAGAAGCATCTTAAGAGCAGTGTAACATTTAGATAAATAATAAAATTTTATTTTTTTGTCTTGTCAACATTCAAATTTAAAGTTACCACAGTCAATTAACAACAGTACAATAAATGACAATCGTTGTCAAAAATTACTGCACGCCCAATGTAATTGTATTATAAGTAGTGCTTTACATACAGTGTATCATTTGTTTATACTTTCGTGCATATTATTTAGTACCTCAAAGCATAATGTAAGAGACTATTATGAAGTATAGTAATGTTAACTGACTTTTTTTGCATCAATGAATTTATTATTATAAGTATTGTGGAAATTATGGACGTATATATAATAATAGTTTATATTTATATAGGTTAAAAACTTAAGGAAATCTTTCTGGTATTCTGAAGTACGTTAAAATCGTGATTGAAATTTTTCCTTATACTCCACCCTTCAAAATAAATTCAATGTGTCAGATATTAAAATTATAGTTAACAAATAAATTTTAAATCGTATAAAAAATAAAAATAATAATATAATCGCTATTGTTTGTATTTTGAAAGTAAGTGAACTAAAAAAAAAAAAAATTAATATTCTAACACTATAAAATCATAGAAATATTGCAAAGTAATAATTATATAATGTGACTATTAATTTAGTCATTAAGTCTTCCAAAGTGTATTGATTTATTTTACTATTTCATTTTTTCCTTATTTATTATTTATTTATATATTATTTATTTATCTATCTATCTATTTATTTAAATTTACTTTAAATTTTTATCTAAATAAATATTTGAAAGTAAACTAATTTATTAAAAGTGAAAATTTGACCACTAAAAATATGTAAAAAAAAAAAAAAAAAAAAAAGTTGACCGCTAAAATGAGGTACCAAATTGATTTGAGGTAAAGTGCGTTGTTCTTGAGATGTAAGATTCAAGGACGTTGTAGCAACTACTTGCACTCAAGTGAAAAGAAGAGTCAGTCAGTCGGTGCGCAGGAATTTCTTCTTTCTTTCTTTTACTACTTTCTCTCAGCTAACCCACATTACGTACACTGTAAAATAACGATACTAATAAAATTGGTAATATTATTTACCTTTTTGTGATGCTAATTTTATATAATAAAATATTATAATAAATTAATAATAAGTTGATTTAATCGCTACGGTTAGTTGATTAAAATTAAATAAATAAACAACCAAATAAATACAAAAACAAAAAACAAAACAAAATTATTATTAGACAATAATAATAATAATAATTATTATAAACAATAATTATACATTGAAACATTACAAATATTAACATGCATTGAATTTAGCCTTTCCACGTTTTATTTCAATAAATTTCCTAACTTTTCAAAAATCTTTCCATTATTTTTTTTTTCAGTGTACTTCAACATTGATCTCTTAATTCATTTCTCATAATATTTTATTGACGTATTCTGTGTATAATTTTACCTATATTAAATATAAAAACATAGAACTACACACTTATTTAAACATTTATTTATCCTGAAGCATTCGTTGACTATATATACGAGAGAAATGTGAAAGTTTTTTTTAACATTTTTTCTTTCTAAAATTTTTAAATAATATTATATATATATGTATAAAAAAGGAAGAAAGAAAGAAAAATATTAATAATTATGATAATTAATAAGTTGGTGATTATCTATTGAACTACTTACAACCTAAGTTATTTAGAAGTCACGTTATATTTAAAGTGGCGTGATGGGGAAAACTTAACACGTTTTGATGTATAATAATAATAATAATAATAATTAAAAAGCTAAAATTATGAATGATCACAAAATTCTGTATCTAAAAAAAACATTTTGATTTGACGAGCATCTTGAATTTTTTTTAAATAAAATTGTTGAAGTTCCAAAAATTAAAAATTATGGCAATATATTATTGTCATCTTTATTATTATTATTTAATTTTATTTGAGTTAATTAATTCATTTTCTGCAAAGTGATAACATGTTTTAAAAAAAGTGAATTAATTAAAAACGGGTGAGGGGTATTTTAATATTTTGGCTATTTACACGTAACGTATAAAAACGTCTAAAAAATTGCAAACAATTGACTTTCAAGAACTGAAATTATTCTGATACAAAAAAAGTAATGCCATACAATGCATGAAGTACATTTATGTCAAAAAGTAAGACATATTTTACAAAAATAATTATATTTTGTTCACTTACCTATAGATATTGATCTTTCTGCTTTCCTGTAAAGTATAAAATTACATCGCGTAAATTACATAAAATTACGTCCTTATACTCAGTTATGTAATATACCACACAAAAATATATACTGCTACTTTTTTTTTATTACAGTCATTAAAAGAAAACCACAAAATATAAAAGGAAAAAAATTTTGTGTAACATCTTCATTAAAGTTAGCTAACCTTTTGATTCTTTCTCAATCATTGATTTGAAATCTTAAAAAGTAATTATTTTGTTACATTTCAATATATATTTGTTAGAAAATATCACTATGTATTGTTCACACTAATCATTACTGATTGAAATAAAAAGTTTGCAACACAAATTTTTTTTTTACCAATTTTATAGCAGATATAGTAATAGTCTCCTACCCTATTTTGTTAATAACTTCATGTGACATAGAAAGTATGGTATAAGACAACCTTCATCAAAATACATAAATAAATAATAATAAAACTAGGGCGGGTACTTTCAACTGAAGACCCTTTTTAGATTTAATATCTAGGAAAAATATTATTTCTCCTTTGCTATATGTATCAACCATTAAGAATATATAAAACTTAAGCTAAATTAACATTAGTATTTTCCACCACAAATATGGAGATCGAGTGCAAATATGAGTACAACACATGGCAATAATTGATTTTATGATATATTAGTAAAATCGTGTTTCCGTTATAAAAAATCGTATTTATTATACAATTTCTGCTATATATAATATGTATATATATTATATTTGGTATGCATTCCAAAAATAATAATTTTGATTACTTAATGTTCAACAATTTATAAAAGTTAATTTTAAAAGTCTTACATTTTCTTGTGAATATTTAATATCTCGAATTTCATTCATAATAAATGTCATGCACGAATCCCAAAAAGTCTATATAGTAAATTTGCACACGTGTGTTAAAACGTAGCCTGACATCACACAGTGACCTGTAGACACTGTGTAAGGTCAAGGAATGAAAGGAACCACCTCTTATGTTTACTGTATATGCACAGTACGTAATGTGACCACCAGACAAGTTGGTTTACCTGGTAATATCGCGGTGATTCCCAAACACACGCACTTTTGATGCTGGGGAATTCTTTATGAGATGATTAATAAACAGTTATTAACTGCCATGCCTTTATAATAATTGCTTTGAAATTTATTTTTAATTTATATACTTATATGAACGCTGCATAAGGTGGTTGCACTCATAAACGTACACGTATTGATACCATAAATTGTGAGCATGGAAAATTAACAAGTATTTATTTTTTTATTTTTTTTTTTTTTTTACAATTTTAAAGTACAGTAGCTAAAAATTATTTTTAATATTTTTGTTAGACTGCTAAAATTTAAGAAGAAATTTTAAAAAAATTTCCCCATAAAAATAGAAGACATTTTTCCTATTCATCGTCTGTAACATGTTGCGAGGGTGCAATCAATTTAAACGCCTTAAAGCATGACAAAAATATTAAATCGTTAAAAAATATACTGCATCAGTGAAAATAAATACAAGGACAGACTTTGATTGACGTTTTATTTATTTATTTTTCAATCAGCCCTTGCAAATTATGGCATGTTACGAAATATATATATATATATATTTTTTTTTTATCGCTATATCTATAGGGAAATCCAAACTTTAGTGTGTTTTGTTATTAGTATTTACCATTGAAGTGGATTAATCAAAAAGCATAAAAACAACTTAAAAATGAAAATAAAGATGATATTTTTTTTATGATAATTTTATCATTTATTGTCATACAAGGTTAGAATGTTTAATATATAATTCAAAATTATACAATAACAAACTTGCATGACAAGAAATTTTTATTGTTCTTTGAATAAATAAATAGTCACAAATAAACAAGGATTTTTTTATACTCATATTGAAATAGTGCAGTATCAAGTTTGATAAATGCTACTTCAAACAAAAAAAAAAAAAAAAAATCTCATACGAATAAGTCTCTCTCTCTCTCTCTCTCTCTCTCTCTCTCTCTCTCTCTCTCTCTCTCTCTCTCTCTCTCTCTCTCTCTCTCTCTCTCTCCTTCTCTCTTTTTTTTAGATTTTTGGTAAATTTGTTTATATTTAAAATTGCCTATTCATTTATTTTTTTGTTTATTTACTGGGTGACGCTATGCTATGCTAATTATATTAACACTTTTATATATTGTTACTGATAATGTTATCAACAAATATTTAACAAGTTAATAATAAGCAATTGGCTCATCGATTTCTCTCTCTCTCTCTCTCTCTCTCTCTCTCTCTCTCTCTCTCTCTCTCTCTCTCTCTCTCTCTCTCTCTCTCTCTCTCTCTCTCTCTCTCTCTCTCTCTCTCTCTCTCTAAAATTACATTAAATCTTAACCTCAAATGTCTTCATTTTCAAAACCAATTTAAATATTATATAAAATATTTATCGATTATAATAATAAATCGATATTAATTGAGAAGATATTACTTTAAAAAAAATCGCGTGTTAAGATGTTCACCTTTCTCTTATACTATGGTCACGTGACCTGTTGTAGAGGTTAATTTTTTGTTGTTGCTTCATACGTTATATTATAGAAATCAAGTATAAATTTGTTTAAACCTCAATTTATGTATATTTAGTTTCAAAACCTATATTATGTATTATAAATACTAATCAAGGAGAACTTCTTATATACTAACGGGTTTTTATAATGTTCCTTTTGTTTTCTTCGATACAGATACAGACATAATTTTTGTGTGATTTTTCAATTAAAGATTTGTTCACGGAAAAATTAATTATGCAATTTATGTTGTATTGAAGAATTTCTATAATGTACGTATATATAGAGCACAAATATTGCTATTTTGTATTAACATAAGTAATTACCACTTGCAATGAACGAACTATTTAAAATAAATTTATTAAAATGCATTTCTTATGGGAAAATCGTTTTCACTTACACATTGCAACAGTTACAAATATTTCATAGCAAGTGCTCATTCCATTATGCTGAACTTCTAAACTATTATGCTATGTAGTAAAATCGCTTTACAATATAGCTTAAATTATGTTGTTATGCATAAATGTTTCTGCATTGAGGTATGAAAATTATTACGTTTTATTGTTGCAAATTTAGTGGTCATGATTGGGTGTCAAAAAAAAAAAAAAAAGAAGAAGCATGCGGAGTTAACCAAACTTTTGATTATACAACATAAAGTATTATATATATATATATATATATATATATATATATATATATAGTATATTATGTACTATAATATTGTCTACATTAAAACGTCAATTTAGAATGTTTGCACACGATATTGTGATAATATAAATGTTACCTTTCAAAAACTTATATAGCGCTTAATTTCCAATGTTATTCTTATATAAGAAAAACACGTGTTGGATTTAAATGATAAAAAAATAGTATCTCAATCCTGTGTACACTACGTTTTTGCAGACGTTGAAGTTTCTTTAATAAAGGTTGCATAACTTAAGGGGGCAATATAAATGTAGTAAATTATTATAATAGAATTTTGACATAAAAATACTTGGAGTTCACTAAATTAAATTTAAGCTTGAATTTAGAACAGAAAAAATATGAAAAATACAATCTGGCAAAAATGTGCTTATATGTTTCATTAAGGTAACCCAAATGATATCTAACAAATTTACCGGTCACGAAATATAAAATTAACATGAAGTAAAGATGAAATGTTACTTAAAAGTTTATATTTTTATGCCAAACACACATGCAAACACGTTAAATATTTAAGTTATTACATTTTAAAAATAGCATAAAATGTGTTACAAAATAAAGTAAATGAGAAGTAATTATTTTTTTTTCTTTTACTATTATCATGTTACATAAATAAATGATTGCATGTGTTTGTCTTATTGTGATGACGTCATATAAAATTAATAAAAAATTCAGTTATAAATTAATTTTACTATATTAAAAATTGCATTACTCTTGTGAGTTTTCCCCCTATAGAAAATCTTTTAAGAAAATTAATGAAAGCAATATTCTTGCACTTTTAAAACTAACATTTTTTGCTTCTCATGAATTTATAACAATTCAACCGGTTTTTAACTCAATTGAATAATACTTTATTGGATAAGCAAAAGAAAGTATAAATCTTTAATATTACCCAATAGGGGTGAGAAAAAGGTTATTACCTATTCACATTTCACATGAATGATTTCATAATATAAGAGATCAGAAGTGCACTGCTCCGTTAATAAAATAATAATAAAAAATAAAGAAACATAATATAAACTTATTCTATAAATAAAATCATGAATTTATTGGTAAAAATGTGTAGTTTTCAGCCTCAAATTTAACAATAGGATTTTAATTTTGTTAATTATTTTAATTTGCTCAAGTCTTTGAAGAAAAAAATAGGTTTCAATACATTTAAAACTTTATTATTAAAAATCTACGCACTACAGTTGCGATTTAAATTTTCAATAACTTTTAATAAACTTATACGGTGATTTTCTACCCTAGTTTTTTTTTATTAGATTAATAATTTTCGAATTTTAATATTCTATACACTAATCATTTTCCTTTTTTTTTTATGGCCAATTATAAAATGAAGCCATAAATAATTTTTATATTCTATAGGAAAATTTAGAAAACGGTTCGTTCATTGTTGGTATTTATATATACAATAATTATCAACCCTCTCTCTCTCTCTCTCTCTCTCTCTCTCTCTCTCTAAGTGCCACTGACCACAAATAAAAAATAAGACACGTTTTATTTAGTGGGTGCAAAATTAAAATGAAAGCTGCACGCAGCATTGTTATGCATTGTTAATTTCATTGTAATATGATAGGTGCCAAAATAAACTGAATAATTAAATAAGTATCACTTGTTCAGAGAATGTATTTGGCAAGAAAGTATATTTCATTGTTGGAAATAACTCAATATTATATATATATATATATATATATATATATATATATATATATATATATATATATATATATATATATATATATATATATATATATATATATATATATATATATATATATATATATATATTTACCTTCAATATACGTATGCATTGCAAGGAAAAATATCTAGTACGCGTAACCAGTACGTGGTAAATTTAATATTTTTGTAATGCTTGAGTATAAATACTAAATAAATAATTGAATATATAAATGAAAACATACTTTAAAAAAAATTTAAAAATCTGATGAAAGGACTAAAGGTTTTGTTATCTTTTCATGCATTAATTTTTTTTTTTACATACAGTATAAAAAAAATTGAAATTCTTTAATATAAAAAAAAAATTAAAATATATTTCTAGCATTCGCAATAAATGAATAATCATTTTTATAAATTGCGAGCAATAAGGAAACAAGTTAAAATTTTAGTTAAATTTTATTATAATTAATATTAGAAATTTTGCAAGAAAATCCTATATATATATATATTTCTAACTGTATGGAAAAAAAATAAAATGTGTATATATATATATATATATATATATATATATATATATATTGTACAACATGGTTGTGCGCTTTTACAGCACAATACTTTAATATGAGGCGATTACCTCATTTGTAAATTACTATTGTTATTATTGGGTGTACGAATATGCCATATAGACCTAAATGTTGCCAATTAAAAAAACAAACATATTATATATGTATATATATATGTATGTGTATATATATATATATATATATATATATATATATATATATATATATATATATATATATATATATATATATATATGTATGTATATATATATATATATATATATATATATATATATATATATATATATATATATTAACAACGACTGTTATTAAAAAGATAACGAACGTAATGCAGTTTTTTTATAAAAAATATTTAACCAAATGTTCTAGAATTTAAAAGGTGATGTAAGCTGTAAAAAAAGATACATTACATAAAGAAACTCCTTACCTTAGTAAAAACCCATAAAAACAGTTACAAAAAAAATATAATATATATAAAACCTTATGGTTCCTTAAAAATTAAAAATTCTACATTCATACTTAAAAAAATTACAGGATATGTATTGTTGAAAAAAATGTTGACCTCGGTGTTTGCATGAGTACACAAATCTTCTAGCAGACAATTCAAGCAACAAATGAGAGATGTCATAACTTGAGTACAACTAATTTATTTTCAAGTATTTTGTTGTTATAAATATACATAGTAGGAGTTGGAAATACCCTGGGCAAATGCAGAATAAACCTGTTTCACCAAATAATAATAATAATAAAACCTTCGTTATATTTACATTTAAGTTACGTAATGATATTGATGATAATGAGATCAATTTTAATTATCACGTTTTTTATATTTATTTATTTTATATCATTGTAAATTTTTAACGATAGAAAGTACTATGCTGAAAAGAATTTTTTTTATTTAAACTTTTTAAAGTAAATGTAATACTTTATAATATTTAAAATGTATATCAAATACATTCCTATAAAATTGTTCTAATTATAAGACGATTAGAATCCAATGTTTATATATATATATATATAGTTACGTTCAATTTTTATGTCGAAAAATCAGTACAAATCTAGGTAACTTGAAAAGTGTATAACATTATATTCAAATAAAAAATATTATGTTTGAAGAACTTTAGTTTAAAATTGCCCTTTCATCATAAACGTTATTACTTTTTGCCATAAATTTGTTCTCTTATACTGTTATTATTGTTTATTTTCAATATTTTGCATATTAAGCTTCATATTTCAAAATTAATGTGCTAAAAAAGCAATACCTTCATGTTATAACATGAAACATATAAATTTTGAATTTATATTTTAAAAGCTATTGCACGATTGCAAGATATTTATTGCAGAATTCAATGCCTTTATTTTTGTTATATATTAATATCACTAAATTTGTAACAATAAAAAAAAAAGAAATAAAGACAAAAAAAAAAAAAAAAAAAAAAAAAAAGAGGATGAAGAAGAAGATGGCTGATAGTTAATTTATACTTCTTAATACAATTAATACACTATTTAGCACTATTGATTTATTTATATTAATAATAACAATAATCTTTATTTAGGCGTATACAGGGCTATTTCAGCCTTATTACATGATCCTTGGCCAAAAAATTAAGCCAATAATATTACAACACGATTTATTATAAAGACAAATTCCAATTTAAAAAAATTGAAGGTTTATAATGTAATGTATAATTAAAAAAATTAATATTGTTTATTTAAAACAAAACAAATATTGAATAAATTAAAAATAAATTATATTTTTTTGTGTGAAGAATAAATCACTTAAAACATTTTATACTACATAATTAACTATTGTTTTGATTTTTAATTATTATTATTATAATATACATGAAAATTAATAGTCATAAAATAGATTTCTTTTAGAACTTACAAAATATTTTAATGAGATGTGTGTTTAAATAACAGAAATTATATTTATTATACAGGTATTAAATTGTAAATTAATATTTTTAAATTAGTATTATATGTTTAAATTGTTATCTTATATTAGTAATTTTGAATTATATCGTTGGTAAAACATGTATTTTTATAACTGCTGTAATAATGAACGTGATGATTGGTGTTAGCAAACATAAAAAAGAATGTATATAGGTTGCGCACTTTGAAGTGCAAAGGGGAACATGAGTTACAACAATCTTGTTTTGAAATAATAATAAATATAATATATTTAAATAGCCAAATTAAAAATATTAAATTCAATAAATAAAAAACAAACATACTATAAAAGAAAAAAATACTACTAAAAGCAGGTATATTAATCTTGGAACAGGTATAGATATACTACAATATCACCTAATATATAGGTAAAATGTTAGGTGAGTCACACTTTTATTGCAGTATTTTTTACCTGCATTAGGTATTATTGAAGTGTATCAACACCTGCACGTGGATAATGCTTACCTATTATACAAGCTACCTGCCGTAAGCAGTAATTGTTTTTGAAAGTGGATATCAGGTAGACATTTAATTAACTATCTACTTTTGTAGATAGCTCATTTGTTTCAATGATTAGAAAAAACTACATCTAAAGTGATTTTTGAGCAATTTTAGGTCAAATATACCGAAATGAAAAGCATTTTTGTGATTTTCCGATACGTAAAAACTAACTGTTGAAATTGTATGTATAAGGAGATGTAATATTAGTCTAACCTTTTAATCTTTATTGTTTCAGACCCATGCTCCCAGTGCAGCAGTTGCAAGTTCAGCAACAACGGCGGGAGTTTCAAACACAAACAACACATCACTGTTAACCAGTCCTGCAGTCAGTCCTGTAGCTCCCGTGACGTCAACGACACGTGCCCTGAGTAGCATGCGCACACAACAACCAGGGTCTCTAGCACATGAAGATCATGCCACTGTTGACCCTTACGTACTTCTAGATCGGGATCTTAAACATGTCTACTCAGATATTCGGCAGGTAAGACAAATACAACGTTTTTACTTTTTGAGTCGTGAAATAATTAAATTTGAAGTATTTACAAAGATTAAGGATACCGTATAAGGTGTATGCATTCATGTTAAAGTCGACGCCATGTTGGATAACTCAATAACATGGGTGGCATAGGAAAAAAAAAACATTTTGCCAGTTTAAATAAAACACTAAGAATTTTTTTGAGAGCATATGCTGTAAATATGTTGAATTAGTATCTCAAGTATGTGAGAAAAATAACAATAACAAAAAAAAATAATAATAATAACTGATTTCCCAAAGAAAATTGGCTTAAATTAAGTTTTCCTATGCTGAGCAATGTTATGCACTACTCCAGTATGGCCTCCAAGCGCAATAAATATGACATCATCCGCATACACCCTATAGGGTGATTTTGGCTAAATATTCAAAATTTATTTACACTATAACCAAAGTTTATACAAACGTGAACAAAAACTTAAAGCTTGACTTTTGCTCTATCTTTTAGTTTTGGCCACGTTTCTATGAGCTTTAGTTAGGGAGTAAATAATTTTTGACAATTTGGCCAAAGTCACCCTACTTGACGGTAGATAATTAGTAGATTAGTGTATTTGAGCTTCAAGCATTTAATAGTGTGTTTAATATCCTTCACTGATTTTTCAAACTTCAATGTAAAGTTTTTCTAAAAAAAAAAAAAAACGTAGGCTCTTCTTTTTTCGTATAGTTTATTAGTATGCAACTTCAGTGATAATAATATAAAATAATAATAATAAGACATAGCTCGTTTCCAAAGCCACTTTTTCCCAATAACAATGCATACATTATCATTGACTATCATTAATACTATGCTTATTTTATAAAACCTTCCATTAATAAAAAATTTAGCAATCAATTTAGTTTTTAACATGAGAATGACCAAATTTTCCATTTTCTAATACGTTGTCAATTTCTTAATCACATTATAACTTAGCTGGTTTTTGAACAGCATCCTATGTAAAATAAAACAAATAAAAAACAGAACCAACCGCAGTTAAAAGTAAAAACGTGACAAAGATTATTTAAATAGAATGATTAAGGAGTCATTATAGCATTGAATGGAATATAAAATTTTGCAATTTTCTCTCTCTCTCTCTCGCTCCTACACGTACTATACAGTACCATATACATAAAAAACTTAATGATTCATTATACTTAAAAAAAAAACATAATAAATAAAACACACTTAACTAGCTATAAAAATCATATCGCAGTGAGTTTTTGACTAAGCAATTACTTTACTTTTTTTTTCGTTAAGCACTTGAAAAAGTAATAAATTATACAGTAATTGATGTATAAAATTATAATAATCGTACTCCATAATTTATTAATAAAATCTAATTGATCGATTATTATTCACACTTATTATTAGAATGAAAGAAATTGAGAACAAATTCTGTCCTCGTTTTTTTTTTTTTTTTTTTTTTTTTTTTTTTTTTTTTTTTTATAATACGGTATATTAAAAACATTTGAATACTCAGTAATCATTACTCATATGTAAGCGATTTTTTTTTGTACTTATAAATGTGTATGTTATAAACTTTAAGTTGACTTACACTTGTCCAAGATTTTTTTTTTTTTCTATTTCAATTGCGCCTGTATTTCTCTCATAAGACCATAGAGGTAATACCTCAATGCATAATACAAAGATTGGAAATTTCTTGCTAATATTTGTATCGTAAAAAGTTTATTTTTGGTTATAAATGTAATCGCAACTGTGAGCACTTCAACATATAAATTGAGGATGTGTTTTTCTCTTAAAGGCGTAGAACACCTTGAACAAAAAAGTTGTGTAATATCCTAATAAACCTGAAAATCAACGTTGATTTGGCCAGAGTCATTGATTTCTAATTTATTTTCCATTCGCAAAATGGTGCGAGCGGTCACTGACGTCACAGCTCGCCTGATCCACGCGCACGTAAAACAAGTGAGCTGTGACATCAGTGACCGCTCACGCCATTTTGCGAATGGAAAATAAATTAGAAATTAATGACTCCGGCCAAATCAACGTTGATTTTCAGGTTTATTAGGATATTGCACAACTTTTTTGTTCAAGGTGTTCTACGCTTTTAAGAATAACATTTTTGAACGAGTTTTTGAACGGGAATACGATCACACAATTGTGTGCACATTATTTATTTGAGGAGTCAACATTTATAAAGTTTCTTTTTACTCACTTATAATTAGTTCGATAAAAAATAGTTGTGTAGCGTAATTATTATTCAATATTTCTGGTATGTTGAAGATATAATATAAAATCGGGACAGCATAATTACTACATGCGTTTGTTTTTGTCTGTTTACGTAATTTACTCATCTTTCCTAAAGTATAAAAATGAAGGTCTCTATTTTTTATTATTATTTTGCTGTTAAATATTACGTCATACAGTGCATTAATTTAACATATTGTACTTAAATGTTTTTCTTGGATGTTTTTAAAGGGTGAACACTTAATCATAATATTATTATGACCGCCAAAAACTTACTTTAAACTTTCGCTTAAGTTTTTATGGAAAGAAAAAAACAGTGTATAAAGAGACGTTCCATTCATTTTTTTAGCCAATGTTAAATGTTTTTATATTTCGAAAGTTATTAATTAATATTTTATTCTTTAATAAAGTTTTAAACAGATGAATATATTTTTTGTTTGTATATATAAACTTAATGTTTTGTTTAGACTTCATCATTTGTCATATGATGATGTGATTCATAGTCTTTTTTTACTTTTTATTATTATTATTATTATTTATCTTTGAATTTATATTGTAATATTTAAGTTTTTATGTGGAATATAATTGTTATATTTTTTGTTGTTGTATTACTAGAAAATGTAATATTAATTATTATACTTTGCGAGTGAATTGTAGTTAAAAGAATCGTATTAAATAATTTGTTATCACTGGCTTGTCTAAGATTCTTATTTTTTTAAGCTAAAAAAATACATCTAAATTTTTTTTTCTATCTTTCATCTTATATTTTTATTCTTTATATTAGTGTCCGTTAAATTTTTTGGTTAAAAATCCATTCTTCATTAATTTTTTTGTTTTTCCCCCTTTACTCTGAATATTCATAATAACTATTCATAATAATAGGCCCCATTTTATTCCCCTCACACTAAAAAAAATACATAATATTACATAATATATTATATAATAATAATAATGACATTCACCTAATTATTTGTTATTATTTCTGTAAATGGAATTGCGTATATGTGCAAAATGGGAGGGAGGCAAAGTGACAAGATTAACTAACGTCATTACTAGTACTTAAAAAAAAAAAAAAATTAAATGACTTAATTTATGTAAAAGTTGCATTTTTTTTTTTTTTTTTTTTTTTTTTTGTTATATAACACTACATGAAATTAAGTTTTATATTTTTACAAACCAGGTTAAATAGGAGACTTCAATTCTTGCAAATTAATAAGTACTTTTTTTTTTACTTTTAATTCAAGTTTAACTTTTAGAAAAATTGTTGATAAAAAAATATATTTGAAAGTTCAGAAAGTTGCTTATATATAGTGACATTGACTTGGATTTAAATCTAGTACTGTATATATCATATTGTGGCATCGAGTCGGTCATATAATGTATGTATGTATTACTTACGCGTGTGGCCAGTGCAGGTCAGGTTGAAATGTATAAAGTTTTATAGAGCAATCACGCCTCCTTGCTTCTTATGTGATGATGGACTTTAAATAATTCGGGTTACAACCTTGAGACAGAACAAGTGTAATGTTGAAACTTTAATTATTGTAAAGACATTTTTTTCAAATCAAATTTTTTTTTCATAGCTCTTATATAAAAATATAATCTATGTATAATTTATTTGGCATTCTATCTGGTCACTAATATAAGATAAGATATAAAATTTTATTACGTTCTACGTCTTTACAGAGTAGAACAAGTCAATAACACAAAATACAACAACAAATACAGTAATAACATGTGTTTAATTACTATGTTTGTTATACATGATATCAAAAAAATTAGAAAAAATTAGGCTAGTTATACTTAATGTTATTACATGCAAAAAAATCAGCAACACTATAAAACATATTGTCAAGTAGATATCTCTGGACCATTCTTTTAAAAGAAACATAAGAATCACAATTTTTCAAATAATATTTATAATTATCTATATAATAAAGGCAACATTTTACAACTTCATTTCATTTGCTTGTATTGAGCTTGGATTTTTTTTTAACTATTGTACTTTGTAACGAATGCTTCTTAATGGTGAAATTTGATTTTTTGTTATTAGCTTAAAACATGTAAAAGTGCAACTAGAATGTGTAATTTAATGTTGTCCGTTCTAACCGCAGTATAGTTTTCTCTAAAATTGCTTATAAAATAAAAGATGGTAACGTAATGCTAAAGGATTTAAAATGGAAATTATTATTTTTGCGTTCACTGAATCAATACATACCACAAAAACGTATACTGTACATGAGATATATAGATGATAAAATTAATACCATACATACTAATTGACCATACGCAGTCATGTATGATAACATCGCACTTGTAAACTGTCGAGTTAAAAATTTTATCACACTTTGAAACTCGGGGAACGTCTTTTATATACTTATCAATTATCAAGTCTTGTATAGGAAAATAGCTATATCCTGAACCATAATCCGTATCCTGAAAAAAAAAAAAAAAAAAAAAGGTATCGTGAGTTTTAAATTTTTTTTTTTACTATTTTTTTTTTATCTGACAAAAATAAGTAATGTAAAACCACATGCAGTAAACCAGATGTTTGTATTTGTATCTTAATATATGATCTCTATCTACTCTAATATGAGCTCCACCAAAAAATGAACTACACAAAGTTATTATTATTATTATTGATTATTTGTATTTTAATTTATTTTAGTATCGTTTCTTCTTGTGTTAGATACCTGTTCAGAATTTCAGGGCACAATTCAAATGAGAAGAAAAAAATTTAAATAACTAATAAGCATTATGGATATAAATTTTAAATCTCAGTTATTTTAAATACTAACAATCAATAAAATTGTACACGTTTTTTTATTCTAAATGATAACTTTAAAAAAAAGGGTTTTTTATTTCAATCAGGTAATTACCGTATTACTGCGTCTCCTCTTGTTAAAAAGAAAAATAATAACGTATAGATACACGCAATTTATTTTTGCCAAAAAGTATTGCAATATGTCCTCAATAAAAACTGACCTTTAGAGACATGACAAGAATTAATTTTATTCATTCATTGAAACGTCTACCCAATGTATATAGTACATACATATACGTAACGTACGTAATTACATTACCTAACACAACAGTATCTCGGTATGTCTATGTGAACTCAAAGTACTTGATGCGGTCGAAGGTCTTGAAAATAAACCTTATTTTAACGCCCTGATGATTTTGCATGTTATAGAAAGCAGGAAAGGAGAACAACAACAAAATTAATTTATATTTAAAAAAAAAATAAACATTTACATGCTCACTGAAATTTCAATTTATGTAATTTTATTAACAAATATTTTTGTCTTTATTATTTTACAATGTTTTAACACATTAATCATAAATAATAAATTTTAATTAGGAAAGTGTTGTGTTTAAAATTAATTTTGCTTATTAGAAAAGGTATTGCGTAAAATAATAGCTTTAGTGTGTCATATATGTATGAATAATAATAATATTTTACAATTTAAGTGTAATTTTTTTTTTCGTAATTATTAGTAAAAGTGAACTTATTACTCCACATTTTACTTCTTTATTTATTTATTTATTTATTTATTTATTTATTTATTTATTTGTTTTATGTCTACGCCCTTTAAATCAAAGATTAAGCTTTTTTTTTTTTTTTTTTAATAATTGTTCTTTCACATTTGACACAGCCCTCTGATATGAAGGACATCATGCATTTTTCTCATATATACTTTCTATTTGTTTTTTAACAATTTATTGGAATATCGTGAACTTAAATCTTTATGATAATAATAAGTGCTTATAGTTAGTAATTATGTCACTCAATTCAGCTTGGGCAAAAGTGCACATTGTCCTTGGCAATTTCAGTACTTTTACATCTTAATATTTATTAATTTTATTCAAGTACGAAAGAGAAAGAAAGAAAGGGAGAACAAAAAAAACTTGGTTATAGCGTTAAGTTGTAAAGTAGTTTTTAATACTTAAAATTCCCCATAGAATAAGAATAACTATAACAGTAATTAATCTTTCAGTATATTTTAATGTAGAGATATACCCTTCAAATACGATCCCATAGACTTGCGTTCTAAAAAAAAAAAAAATTATAATAAAATCTCAGTCAATTTAAATGTGCCTTAAAGCAATTTATTTTTACTTACATGGACGTAACAATGCGATATACATTGCGATAAAATATTCGAATTATAATACAAATATAAATATCAATTCTTAGCTCGATAATAATTGACAGATAATATTGTTACGATCTTACTCGTCGAAAAAAATATATATACAAAAAATATTATGTACTGAATTGAGGTAACACAATAAATAGTAAATCAATATTTAATTTCTGTCAATTATATATCTTATATAAAATAGTTTATCAATTATTATTTATAACTACATTTGATAGTTAAAACTGCATACTGCAAATACAAAGACATACATTTCCTAAATAACAGGATGGTTTTTCTCACAATATAGTGACATATAGATTCAAGGTCAATTATTTAATTTGAATGACTAATATTTCACGTAAATTAGTTTATAATTCAGAATATAAAATAAGCTCTGTCATAAATTTTGTAACCATAGATTAAATGATATGAGAATTTGAAACCTATTACCAAAGCTATATTTCATTTGGTATAGAATAGCTTATGGGATTCATCAATTACTTTATTTAGACTTAAATTAAAGTTACTGACATTTGAATATTGGTTACCATGTCTCATATTAAGAACCTTGTAAAAGATGACATATCTCAATTCGGTTTCTAGTAAGCTTTATTATCTTATTTATATTTATTTTTTGTCAGCTTCAAAATAGTAGCTTATTAATACATTTACAAATTTTATACTAATTCTCCTCTCTCTCTCTCTCTCTCTCTCTCTCTCTCTCTCTCTCTCACACACACACACACACACACTCATTAGCATAGTGTCACATAGCTGCATTGTCTTTCCCCAATAATACTTAAAAATTATTTTCCTTTCAACTTCATCTTTTATTGAAATCAATTTAGGGATATAATAAAAATCATTTGCCACTTTTTTCCGTTTTTTCCGTTTTTTTTATTTTATTTTATTATTATTTTTTTTGCAAGTAATCTTTAAATAATTTGTCATCACCGGTAACGTCATTCTAGATGTTTTGTTTTGTTTTGTTTCTTTCTTCTTCACGTTCAATGATAGACTTCTGTACATGATTTATGCACATACATAATATAATTACTATGAAATGCTTACAGAGTACTTACATTTTCAAGAAGGTCATGCCAAAATATTTAAGTAGGTGCTTTTTTTTAAATGACGTATGTACTTGCGATTGTGATTTATCGAGTATTTCCTATAGATGACTTATCTCGGTGTCTTTGTATAATATACAAAAGATATTGAAATATATATAGTTAACATGATTTACATCCAGCCTTGAGTAATTTATATAGAATCTGATCGTAATTTTAAGTAAATAAGTTCTCGTCTGTCACAGGTTTATGATATTCCTCATTTCTTACTTCTTGGCAGGTTGCAAATTTTGAAACTAAAGTAATAAATGTTTTTGTTATTTATACATTACCGAGGATTATTTATTTCCTTGTTATAGAGCCACTGTACTCAAAACAAAAGGTATTTTCACTGATACATCATAATGAGACCATACATCATACAAGTCTTTTAACTATTTATGAAACTGAGGAGAAAAATTGTAAAGTATTTTGCAACCCGCTTTAAAATTTATATTGGCTTTATATGAATCTCTAAATTGCCTATATGTTACAATTTTTAAACCTTAATTTGTGCATGAAAAGAAGAAATTACGTAACTACTGCATTTACAAATTAATGTAGCATAAATGTTTCTACATTGGAGTAGCAATTATAAATTATGTTACAAAATGAAATTTTTGCTATGTAACATATTATACAATATAATATCATAAATTAAGAAATGTTGCTGAAAATGAATCCATGAGTCCGCTCCAGCTAGCGATGTTCGATATTTCTAAAATAATCGTTTATGTAACTAAAAAGTGTTATTTGAAATGGGCGATATACATGGGCAATAATTCAAAATAAAATATTCCTTGTTATATGATGGTTCCATCTCATCATTTATTAGTTTGTTTTGGATTGCAGTAGCCCTTTATGATTTTTTTCTTCAATACATAAACAAAGAATGATATATTATGATATTATTATATATATTTTTAGAAACTAAAATGATCAATTAAACGTAACATATAGTTAATAAAAATTCTTAGAAATTTAGTTACAAAATTTTAAAAAAAACTTTAGTTCCGTACGATTTACTCATACTCTAAAGTTCCGCCATAAGATGATTGACTATTTCATATAGTTAAATAATTTTTTAGTGAAAGTCGATACTTACATGATTGAATCATACCTATACTATGTACAGTACTTCAATGAGTAATTACTTCACTTAAAACGCATAGAAATTTAGTACACTGTTAAAAAAAAAAAAAAAAAAAAAAAAACTTTGTTCATTATGTATATGCGTCTAATGCATTTTTCTCAAAATCAAGATGGCCCATGTGTTTTAGTGTCACTCTAAGTCAAGTCCATGTCTAATATGTTTCCAACAAGTGAATGTGACATGCAGAAAATATACAATGTTTTCTCAAGCATAGGTTTAATGCACCTATGGGAAGTGCATATTTTATACAATTTGAAGTGCAGTATTGTACAAGCCAACCCCAGGCTCACTAATGGTTGTGACATCACTTGAATACGTATCAACAAAAACCTTTATTATACAATAATTGTTTACTAAAAAAAGTTTTTTTTTTTTTTTTTTTTTTTTTTTTTTTTTTTTTTTTTGGTATGTTGGAATAACATATATTTATTTTAGATAGAGTTTTGCGTCAACTGAAATCTCCATCTGATTGCATTGAATGACCATAAGCCAATAAAAAAATATTTTTGAATAAAATGACTGTACAATCATTCCAATACAAAATGAAATTCTATTGCCATATGGGAATAACATGTATTTAGATACAGTTTTACGTCAAATGAAATCTCCATCTGATTGCATTGAATGACCATAAGCCAATACAATTACATTTTTTATTGGAATGATGGTACAAGTCCAATTGATACAAGAATCTATGTATATTAAATTTGACGTTATCGTGTATTTATGCCACTGATTGTAACAAAAATCAATCAATCAATCAATGAAAATGTCCTGAAGTGACATATAAGCACAGGACTTGAACATAGACAACTGAACTGTTTGTTTGCTAGGGAGTATTGTTAGTTAAGTATGGGAGAAAATTACAATTAATATTTGTGACGTAACTCATCATTAACTAATGTTTCGTGTAATTTTAAATTATTTCTCCTTTCTCTCTATACGTATAAATCAGACTAAAAATATACCACATTTATATATTTTTTTTTCAGTGTTTATACTTTGATTTATAAATTGTGTAATTATACACTAAAGTATATACGTAAGTATATATATATAAAAAATATATATTAACAGTAAAAAATAGTATAAAAATATATGAGCAAGCGGCGTTTAGTCTACTTTAAAGGAATGTTGATGACTATTCTCTGATTTTTTTTTTCAATTATTTTCAAACTTTCTTCTGATGGTTTTACGTATGATGCACATTGCACTCACAAAGTGTAATTGAAGAGAAAATGATATGTAACTATTATTGAAGTATTTAACACATGACCAATCTTTATACGTAAACTATAAGAATAAAAATTGTTTCGTAGTTTTCTTAAGAATTGTGAAACGTAATTTTAAAATATTATTTGCAATATTGTTATAATAATAAGTAAAAATTAATAATTACTATTTTATTTAATTGATTATTTCATTTCTTTCTCCTACGATCATTATACAAAACTATGCATCTTCTAAGGTTAACAACATTAACATTATTATTGTTACATAAAATAAGAATAATATAAGAAATAAAAACTTTTTTTTTTCTTTCTTTCTTTCTTGTTGTTGTTTTTTTTTTTTTTTTTTTTTTTTTTTTTTTTTTTTTTTTTTTTTTTTTTTGCCCAGGCAGTTTATATTGTATAGTAATGTAAAAGTCACAAGTGTTTCTTGTTTTTTTTTTTTAAATATTTATATGAAGAATATACAAATATAAAAGTTAAAGTGATATTAATTGTTAGTATAGTCAATTTAACCTAGAATTAAGCAACAATAAGCATCAATTTAAATTACGAATCACCACATTTATAATATAAAAAACAATTAATAATTAAAATTATTCAAATTTGAGTGGCTGTTATTATCACATCAATCTCATAGAATTTAATTTAAGTTTAAAAAAAACAGTATATCAAAAACAGATTATTTCCTAGAAGGAACGTTTTTTTCCAGCTAATACAATTTCAAACTATCCGTTCGTCATACTGCATACTAATTTATTAAAATGGGGGGAAAAAAATGCTTTCTCATGATAAAGTATGACATTTTTTTTTTATGCTTTATAGTTTGATTAATTTGAGATTTCCTAGATTTTTAAACTTAAAATTTTAGCAAATTTTTGGCTTTGGCACGGATCTTCTTTGTATTGTGTATCGTCAAGGATTTATATATATATATATATTTATAAGCTTTTAATCTTTTTTTTTTTTTTTTTTTTTTTTCAAGGTTTTTATTTATTTGCATTTTTTTAAGAATTGTCAAAAAAAAAAAAAAAACTATACGAGGGTGCTCCGCTATAATGTCCTAAGTCCATTTGACCTTGAAAAATATTTTTTGCTGCAAATGACCTGAAATGGATAAATCCAAAATTTGGGGTTGATCCGACGATTTTTTATTTTTCAAGGTCAAGTGGACTTAGGACATTATAGCGGAGCACCCTCGTATAATAATTATTTTTAAAATTTTTATATGTATACCTAATATAATTTTATAATAATAATGATAAAAAGTTCATTTTTTTGTGCAAGTTTGTTTATTATTGTAATAATAGTACAACAATGCTTTCTAAAAAAAAGTAATTCCTGGATTTGGTTGAATCCTATAGTGTAAGAAATTTAAGTAGAAAAATAGTACGCAGCTAATATATATCTTATATATATATATATATATATATATATATATATATATATATATAACTATTCATGAATATAGACATTAGTAGTAAGAAAAGTTGTTTATAAAATTGAGTAGGCGTGGACTTAGTATTGTTGTGAAGGTGTTACTGATTTTTACTCTAGATACCTTATTATTCTTTACCTATTTTCAACTCTAAATAAGATATTACATATCACAACACACCTTTAAGCTTTTGATAAACTAAACAGATACAATAAGTCCTCGTAATACCTTTATAATTACAACTTTTGTCAAAATACGCGGTCTATATAACTTAAATTTTAAAACATAAAATAAATCCTCTCTTAAAAGTTATAATTTTTAGAGAAATATTTAACACTAAAAAAAAAAGTATCACACACATCAACTGAGATAGGATTTATGAAATAGTTTTGCAACATTTTCTCTAAATTTTGAGTAAAAAAAGAGACGTAAAATGTAGTCTAAAGAGGTGTTCACACTATGATTTTTATTTATTATGTATACTTATCATTTTGTAAATAATTCATGAAATATTTTTCAATGCTAAAATTTGATGTCAGCATAATTTTATTTCAATGAATGAACTAACTTTAACTGGTTTTTTAGGTTGAACATATAAATGAGTAGGAAGAAATATAAAAGTTGATTTAATTGCATCACAATACCATCATGTGCTACATAACCACTATTATATGGTCCCTCCTTACGTGTTTGTAGTATAATCAAAAATCAACTTTAACAATTATAATTATTATTTTATTCTGTGTAATTAAAAATTATTTAATAATTAAAATTCTCATAAAAATTCTCGGAGATGTATATTCTTTTATCTCGTAAACGAAACTATAGCATACTATATTCTTAAATTTTTCTATAGTTTCCAGAGAGCCGTTTGAAGAAATCATACACATTAATTTTTTTTAGTTTATTTTAATTGCAATTTAATTTTCCTATTTGAAAATGAAAAATGCAGCAACTTTGATGTATGTAACATTTAAAACTTTGAAAACAAGCGAAACAAATCCCCCAAAACTTTTGATTTTTCTCTCAAAGTTATTTTTTATAATATATATATAAATATATATTGCAATGAGTTTATCAAATTGTCTATGGTTTTGATGATAGTTTAAATATATATTTTTAAATCATTCTAATTTTCTAAGTACTAAAATTAATTGATTTTTCCATGAAAGTTAAATTATTTTTTTTACAATAAGAAATTAATATTAGATGAAAAGTTTTTAGTTTTAATAGTTGCTTTTTATTAGAAAAAAAAATAGTAATTAAGAAATTTTATTTATTATTATTATTATTTTTAAGTCATTAATGTAATTCAATATAACCTTTTTAAAGTAATAAACAGCTTTCTTATATATTTGAAATATTTCTTTATTAATTAAAGTTTCACATTTGACATATTATGTATAGACAAAAATAATATCAAAATTAAAAAATTAAAAAAAAAAAAAAAAAGGGAAAGGAAAGGATATGGAAACAGGAAGAAATTTATAAAACTCTTATTACGAAATACTTTTATTACCCAGGTTGTATACAGAAATAAACATTATATATATATATATATATATATATATATATATATATATATATATATATATATATATATATATAAAAATATATATATATATATATATATAAAATGTACTTTTTTTATTTATAATAATATTTGTTTAATAATTATTTACAAAAGTGTGATTGTGAAGTGTCACTCATCACAAAATATAAATTTATTTACAGCTTTCCTATACAAGAATAGTATAAATTTGTTTTTTTCTTAAAAAAAAAAAAAAAATGTATAGTTAGGTAAAAAATTTCAACTCAATATCTTAACTTTCATCTATTTTCTTCATTTTTTTTCTTTTAAATTATATAAATTTAAACGTTTAAAATTCCACCGTTTTTTGAACGTCCGTCCGTCATGTTCAAATTATTTCATCAGAAAATCTCCAGAGCTGTATAGCAACGCGTGGGTTCTAGAGATATAATGCATACGTATATATCAGGTCAGCGCTCTCACTGATGCATCTGCCTAATTTATGTGGCTAGTAAGATGCATTTATTCATGATGCAACATCGCCCGGGATGCATAACGTGTCCACAAACATGTAATTTCAAATCTTAAGGTCATTGTTATTTAAGGTTAAAGAATCTTCGTAACTTTTATTGAACTCGAAAAATTATACATAATTTTTCAAATTTTCGAAATAGTCTATAAAAAAAAAAAAAAAAAAAAAAAAACAAGGCTTTTTGTTTAGACACTTAAAAAAATTAGTACAGAAGAACTTTTTAAAAGTTGACAAATTACGTGATTTGTGACGTTAACTTTAATTTGACACTATATTGTTTATGTTTTTTAATCCATGTATCAATAATCTTACTATTTCAAAAACATAAAAATAAAATAAATGTTTTAAAAAGGGCGAGGTATAGACCTGACTACATACCTGGCCCACTTTATATGTTATATCGTCATACAAAGAGTCTAATCTAACCTAAGCCATACTACATATTAGTTAATAAGTTATATATGAGTACTCTTTTTTATATTATTTTCACCCCCCGTTGTATAGCTAATAAATTAAATTCACATATTTAGTTAAATTTAATTTTTAATTTCTTATATTGTAACATTATATAAAATCTAATAATAACTAGAAACATTTTCTTATTGACGTATTAAAAATGTATTGTGGAAGTTTTATAATATACATTACGTCTTCATAACCAGTAAATACTGAATCTGTTTTAATATGATGCTTGGAAAAACCCTACATCTTCAAATTTTTAACACAAAAATTTATTTGCAAGTCATTTTCTGATGATGTAGCTGTCATATATATAATAATTTCATGAGAATGAGAGAGAGAGAGAGAGAGAGAGAGAGAGAGAGAGAGAGAGAGAGAGAGAGAGATGGTGTAATTTCAATGTACATTGTTTCATTGTACTTTAGTACAGTATGTACACGTAGATCCTGTACTCTTTTTTTTTTTTTTTTTTTTTAATATTATACTGTATTTTGATCATATTTTTTTCTTCTATTTTTTCTCAATATCATATACAATCGTAAGCTTCTCATATAAGAATTATAATTAAGCTTTTGAAGTTTAAAAATTACTGTATATGAAAACTAATTAGTAAAAAATAAGAATTAAAATCTTCATTTTACTATAAAATATTTTGTTTATAATACCTAAATAAAATTAAAATCTAATACCGTAGTACTGTACTCTATTTATAGAACTAGGGCTAAATACTTGATTGTTTAGGTAATAAATATTATTATTAATCATGTTTTTTTTATTATGATTTTTAACCTAAAAATATTTGTTTGTTTTCAGGAGCTGCGAAGAAACTCAAATCAAAAACTACTCCAGACAATCTCCACATATTATTTCAATCTTGAGGGGAAAGCAATTCGGCCGATGTTTGCTTGTTTGATGGCAAGAGCGGTCAACTGTCACTTAAATGTTCATCAAGGGTGAGTTTGTGTACTTTTCTCTAATATAGAATTTTGTCCCATTGTCATAATCAAATATTTATTGTCATATTCATTTTTGTCAATATTTTTTCTTTTAAAAAAAACTAGACGACTTAGTATAGTTAAATATGCATTTTTTTTAAAAAAATCATATAGTAAAATATTTTTGCATTGTATACAATGTAGCGAATACAAATTTTTGAATATAATTATTACTTTTAAATTTCTTGAAAGTGCTTGTAAAAATTAACCTTTGTCATATCATTGACCCGCACTTTGCTTATTGAATAATTGAATATACAAAATGATGTGCATGGTACGAGATAATATAATTCTTGTCACGATCCTTCTTGATCCATTACATGTACGGTACTCGAATTATTCAATAATCAATCTCTGTTAAATTTCATCGATTGTTACATCAATTGTATAGTTCCATAATAACAATTAAATTTGCAATGTAATGGTTTTGAAGTCAATTACATTTTGTTATTGTATACTCGTTGTTGGTATTTTTGTTATAACTTTGACATCTTTTCAAGTTTTCAATATTTTTTTATTTGGTTTTTGATATAATATAAAATTTTGAACAGTCATGTGATGAACGTTAAAAAAAAAAGTACATGTTGTTCTGAACGTGCAATGAAAAACCCGAGTACTTATTCTTTGAGAACTACAGGAAAAAATTGGGGGGGGGGGGGGGCAAGCGCAAGATGTAATTGATATAAATTAAATTTCACAATGGACGTATACGTAAATCGTCGTAATTTCATTATTGTAGCAACCAAAATACATCAACTTTCCTACTAGAATCTAAATCTTAAGCTCTAATTAATCTTAGATATTAAATCTTAAAGCCATAGACCACATAAAACAACACGTGCTTTTTAACGAATAAACACGAAATGGGATGTTCAAAACTGATGACAATTTTTACCAGAATGTTAATGTAGCCCCACGAGAGAGCGTGAAAAAACTGTAAAGTATGCAATTAGCGTAAAAAATTCATATTTATGACGTCAGAAACATGCAAAAATTAGTATGATAATGTTGTGTGGGCTGCATAAATCGAATATTCTGATCACTACTACGGGACTACTGTTGGGTTTTGAGACAAACTTAAGTTATTTATGGAAGTCCCATCAAGTGTTTTGAGATATAAATGCTTATATTTTTCTCTGGTATATTCCTTTAAGCACATTTTGAATACGTCAACGTTAAAGTGATTTGTATTCCTTTGTTCCAGTTATGAGACTTATTTCTTGATATATAAATACGAATTGGCATAAGTCAATAGAATAAAATTTCATGTTATATAGTGTTTACCATTTAAAAATTCAATACATAAAAAAAATTCAATGTCAATTAACATTACTTAACAATTAAAATACTTCGTGTTATTAGCACTTGTATACGTATACGTACGTATATAATGAGTAAGTAAGTTTTCGTATTATATACTATACAATATAAAGTTAAATTTCAATGTCAATTATATTGTTTATGTCAAGTAGGATTAAATACAAAGTATCATGGTGAGATTGCACTTTGATATTGCAGTTCATTATTCTCTCTTTTAATAGCTATAATTATTCATTTTATTGCATATTTAATGTCAGCGACCCGTCTATACGCAAAGTGCATTTTGCTTTTTATGTATCTTTTGTCTTTTATGTATTGTAAAATATCATTAAGATATTGTTATTTTTTTAATGTTAATATTTTTGTTTTCAAAGTGCCTAATATATTGCGAAGTAAACAGGTTGAACTTTTTTTTTAACACATATATAAAAACCCAAGTTCAAGTGAAAACCTTCAAATACTTGCTTTAATAATTTAATTTATAAAATTGCTTTGAATTATAATTCAGTAATAAATATTCTAAGTACGTGTGAATTAAATTAATATTATAGAAATTTTACGGATTTAAAAAATGACTCATATTGCATACCATTGCAATTGAACTTTGTTTATACATATAGATTTTCAATTAGGTCTAAATTAGCATAAATTTTCAAACGTACACTAGAATGTAGAGAGTAGAAAAAAAAAAGTACGCTGAATACAAATTTCGACATAAAAATTCTTATAATCTTTTTAAGTAGAAATACTTATTGAGTATAAGTTTGAAATTCATGTATTAGATGACAAGAAGCACCAATTTTTATTATAATTTCTTTTAATTGAATTTAGAACTGCTTTTATAGATGTTCATACTATTTTTTTTTTTTTTTTTTTTTTTTTTTTTTTTTTTTACCGTTAAATTTGTCATTTAAAATATATTTATTTGCTTCCATGCTAATTTTCAAGTTTATATTCGAGGAACTATAATTCATAAATAAATGAACAAGTTTTCACATATATACTAGAAATTAGAATTCAAACGCTTTTTTTAAATACTTAAAAGAGAGTAAATTTTGTCGTGCTATTTTGTAGTCACTAAGGAAGTGTAATGTTATATCTTGACAACATAGTATTTTGACAACATATTTGCATATATATAAATACCTCAAGTATATTACTATACGTATAAAACACTTTCTTATATAAAAAATACTTTAAGTACCTTATAAGGAAGATAAAACTATTACATAACCTCAAAATTAAGTTATATTTAAAGTAACACATGTTTTTAGAATTACTAATTTCTAAAAAATTTGCCAAACATCTTGGCTGTAAACCAATGTTTGTCGTATGTTGTAATTTTGGTCGCAATTTCACTATATATAATGTCACACACACAAAATAAGTGTTCGATATTTGTTGATTAATTAACATACGAAACTAGATTAAATATTAATTTTATAATTTCCTGCTTTTTCTTCTTATATACCAACATCGAAATCTTGCGTGAGCCAAAGTATACTCAACTCAAAAAATCTTGAGTTACCTGTCGTTCGACCTTTTACAGTATCGCCCAGCCGCCCCCTTCTCCTCAAAAGTGACAATGGGCGATACTTTAGGCATGCCCGATTTAAATCGACTGAGGTTTTTTGAGTCGAGTATACAGTCCGTGCCACCTAAGGATGTTTGCGATTAATCGAAATCGAGCCACGAGCCAATAGACGTTCAAGCTCTCAAGGTTACAAGGAGGTGGTGTAATGTTTAACTTAATGGAGAGTTTTTAGGCGCTCTCTCAGTGGTCGCATCCTTAGGTGGCGTGGACTGTAGATGTGTTCGTAAGAGTGTTCGTAAACCCTATTTTTTATGCTCCGGAACATGAAAAAAATTAAAATCGCCTAATGCTTTTTAAATGGGATTGCGCATTTTTTTTTTGGGGGGGGGGGAGCAAGGCTAGACTAGGCTAGACAAGTGTATTAAATCAGCATCAAATAACAAAGACTATAGTGGGAATAAACAGAGGTGTTCACAAATACTTGTAATTATTATTTAATGTGCACAATTTTGTCGTTTAATTCAAATGATCGCTTCTTGTTCACTATATTGAAAAACATTCAGTCAAATATTCTTTGTTTACTTTATTATTTCAATATCAATGAACTCTTGTATATATATATAAAAGTGTATCAATTATATAAAAAGATTTATTATTATTACATGTTGTAACGTTTGCATGTAAAGTACTTCATTACTGTTTGAACTTGGGGATAATTTCACTTCTATACATATATATATATATATATATATATATATATATATATATATATATATATATATATATATTATATATATATATATATATATATATATATATATATATATATATATATATATACGTGGCTTTGTATTTAATGGTCATTATGAACTACACCTTCATAATACTTAAATTTTTTTGCAATAATAATAATTATGATTTATAGCTTTATTTAAGTACATTACTCGTATATAATTACTTAAAATATAATATAACATAGCCTCGTATTTAAAGTAATAATAGAAGTATTAGTATAATGTATCTTTAGAAAAATAAAAGGAAAAAAAAATTCTAGCAATTTATAAAACATTTGTGTTGCCTGCATTTGCAATATTTAAAAAGCCATTTTTTACGTCGCAATTTCAAATTGTTAATATTTAGTTAGTAGTTTTATTTATTTATCTATTTAATTGATGGATTTTATACATAACAATAAACACACATCAAAATTATAATGATACTATATAACTTTTCACTTCTACTCCATATCTGAGACAGTAAATCCCTCCTACTAATTAATAAAGTTGTCTAATTAAGTGTTATAATTTGACAGGGAAATCTTACCATCACAGAGGCAAGTTGCTATGATAGCAGAGATGATTCACACAGCCTCCTTGGTCCATGATGATGTCATAGATCAAGCTGATATGAGAAGAGGTAAACCCAGTGCTAACGTACTCTGGGATCACAAGAAGGTAAGAAATATTTTCAGTTATGATTTTAGAATTTTCAGGTTTAAAAAAAAAATGCATTATTTTTATGCACTTTTTTTTTTTTTTTTTTTTTTTTTTTTTTTTTTTATCTTTTTGTAGCTTAAATTGATAATGCTAAAAACTCGAAAGTAAGAAAATTTATAAAAAAAAATAAAAAAAAAACATAAATTTTTAATACACGAATATCATAAAAGTCCAGTAATAGGATTGTCAAGCTCTCGCAATTATTAACGCACGTCAGTAAAACAATAAAAAAAAGGGGGATAAAAAAAGTTATCCAAATGACACAAATTAAATAAAATATTACCCCCGTAAGCTGCGACGCTAACTAACTAGTTAAACCGTAGTTAAGTTGTTATTTTGATTGTTGCAACAATTAAAAAAAGATAACTAAGGTTTAACTAGAGGTTGCAGCTTACAGCCCTTAATCTAGTTACTGTAATAATAATTTAATTAAAATTTACTTTATTGAAATTAATATCATGATAGATGTATGTTAAATTTTAATATCGTACAGTAAAATTTATTTTTTAAACTGTACAGTGCACAATTATTCTAGTGCACACAATAATACACGTTATTAAAAATATCATGAGTAATAATATCTTTTTAAAATTGAATAATAATAGATAAAAATGATAATGCATAAAATTAATATTTATGTTAGCAATTTTAAATAGAAAAATTATTTGATTTTTTTTTTCTCTAAGACTCAACGTAATCTCCCATGCGTTTAAATTGGAAATTTTGTTTGACTTAAACAATAATACGGATATACATTGTCTGTTGTATATTGTTTTCTCATTTATGGAGTGTGTGCGTGCGTGCGCGACAAAATCTTTTTAGTTTAATTAATTTGTTTATTATAGTGACAGTTTTAATAGTGAGAGTACGAAGAAACTTAATTGTTAGTTTGAAATTTTTGGCACGTTTTTATTATAAAATTTGGAAATTATATAAATTAAGCTAATGTATGTACGTATTTAGAAAAATTAAATATTGTAAATGATGTTGTACAACACGAATATAAGTAATTACGTAATAGTTATGCTAGTTCAATGCAGCAACATTTATGTATAATGCAATATTTTATTCTTAGCGATTATAACACGTAGCATATTATATAGCAATTAAAGATATTTAGCATTATTATACTTATCATATCATTCCAAAATAGCATCATTTATGCACTCTACAATATAGTAGTTATTCAATGCAGCATAAACTGCGTAATTTATTTTTTTCAGTAAATATTAGTGTTTACATTTCTATAACATAAATTAAAGCCCTTCTCAACTTACTTTTTTATTATATAGAATACTAGATTGATAATTGCCATATCTTATTATCCATGAATTAGACACCAAAACGTTGATTTTGTATTTATTTTCGTTTGTTTTCATTTTGACTGTTATATCACGTATCTGATGTTACAATGTACCTGTTGGGCCGTGATAGGGGTAAAGAACTTGAGGGAGGGGCTTAAATTTATCACGTGACCAGAGCGGTGACTGTGATTGGCGGCGGTATACATTGTGACGTCAGATACGTGATATAACAGTCAAAATGAAAATAGACGAAAATAAATATGTTGGTGTCTAATTCATGGATAATAAGGTATGGTAATTATCAATCTAGTATTCTAAATGATAAAAAAGTAATTTGACAAGGGCTTTAAATAAGCATCGCTATTAAAAAACATATATAAAAAAAATTGAAAAGGGCGAAGTTGAGTTCTATGTATATACTTGTCTGGCCCACTCTTAACCTAACCTCAATAATAAATAAAAATAATGAGAAAAATAGCAAAAATTAATGTAAATTGTAAAAAATTACAGTAGAAACTGATGAAAGAGGAAGACTACAAGTTAGGGGGCAATTTTATTGCATAATAATATTTTAAAAGAGGACCTTGTCCTGAGTTGATAAATTTGCAAATGTCTATTTTTTGAGTTCATGAAGTATTTTTATTTAATTTTTGAAAGTCACAAAATGACATCACAGGCAGAAACTTTTCATAATGCCAATATGCAAAAGTTGCAAGCCGTGAAGTCATTCTTTAAAAAAAAAAAAAAAAATTAAAATACCTAAAAAACTCAAAAATTGGAAATTCATATATTAATCGATTTAGTACTATCATATAATAAGGTACTATGTTTTCTTTTAGAATATGAAATAAAATGACCCCGTTAAAATTAGTGTCTTCCTCATTATAATGATACTGTAATAGTATAGAGATAGAGAGATAAAAGAGAAAACAAATAATATAAAAAAATAGCATAGGAGTATAAATCTGCGCTGCATGCAATATTGCAATTATATTATCTATTATTTAACAAATTTTGTTGCTACGTATTATTATTATGTTGTGTATAGACTATGTGACACATTCTATTAAACACAATGAATTTTTATAACAGACTTTAATTCATAATTGTTTATTATCTTAAAAACAAGATTACAATAAAATTACATGTACATGTACTGTACATACAATTTTTTTTAATGTTACATACATACAGTATATAAAAATATCTTAATCTAGATTAATAATAAAAAAATATATAATATACAGTATGTATGAAAGTAAGTAATTTCTTTTATAATGTTAAACATTTTTTCTAAATTTTGGTGAATGAGTCATTAAAAAAATATCACGAGTTTGCTGAATATGTTTTTCATTCATTAATACTTTTATATAATGCTCCATATAATTGCAAACGTTGTATTTTGATAAAACAATATGTACATAGAATAAAAGAACAGAAAAAGACGACAGAAATTAAAGCATTGTGATCGAAAAGTAATGCAAATTGAAGTTCCTTAAGAGTGAGATTCAAATTAATTCACTATATAGCATTGGTATAGAATTTTTTTTCTATGAATTTTATGAAAGAAAAAAAAAAGAAAAAAAAATCTTGTAATAACTATATAGTGAATTAATTTGCACCCCTCTACTTTTAACTACAAAAATGAAAGAACTTTGATTTGCATTAATTGTCGATACACAGTGCTCTAATATCTCTAGTATCATTTCTGTCCGACGTAGTAACATTCATGTGGTTTCATTCATGTTAAAGTCGACGCCATAAGTGAGCGCTAAATAACATGGGCTAGTATGGGAAAATAACTCATTTTTCCAGTTAAAAAATACTCCGAAATTTTTTTGAGAGCATTAATGCTGTTAACAGGTTGAATTAATTTTTCAAATATGCAAAAAAAAAAAATAATAATAATAAAAAAAAACTAAATTTCCAAAGAAAATGACCAAAAATTACGTTTTTCCTATGCTGAGCAATGTTATTCATTACTCAAGAAGAGCATAGAAAAGAATTCAGAATGACGTCATGCGTACACAACCTATAGAACAAATTTTCATGGCATAGTGCATGTCCAGTTTATTAATTTATAACTTTATTCTGCAATGTTAAAAAATTACTTATCTGTATAACAATTGATGCTGTAATAATTTATATCCGTGTTCTTTATTGAGTGCGTTTTCTTAAAAAAAAAACTTAATGCCTTTAAGTAAATCATTTCTGCAACACGCCAGTTAAGAAATTTTTTCCTGTAAGATAGTATTAGAAAAGGTTAATAGCAGAAAATTTAATTATATACGAAGAACTTAAAAAATGTTATTATTACATAAAAAATTGAAACTTAAGTAATAAATGTTAAACTAAAATTTTATTATTTTACAAGTTAATTATTTTACTTTTACCACATAAAAATATTCATGCATTACATAAAAACTTCAAGAAATTATATAATATTCGTGATTTTTGTGTTATTATTTTGATATTGTAAACAGAAATAAAAAATTCAGCTTATTCAGCTCTATTTCTTTTTTAAAAAATACAAAGCGTAATTGATAATTTATAACATATTAAATTTCACATAAAAGTTAAATGAGCCAATAAATTGTTTTTCAAAAACAAGGAAAGATTTAATAAAAAATATGAAATTAAAAATCAATTTTCATAAAAAAAAATCTACTAATAATATATTTTTATGCCTTGGGTACATTGTTTTAAGACTGAAAGTAGACGGAAACGTTGATTTAGAAATTGCATGTTCGCCCTATATATTTATATAATAATATTGTATAATATTTTATACTATGTAGCAGGGTATTATATGATCATTGACAGTTTTATTATTTAATGCAAAGATTTGCAATTTTATTATTATATATATTTCATTTTTTCAGTATACTTGATTGCCTTTTACGTACATTTTTTATTATGGCTTTCTAATGATTGATTGATTTATTGATTGATTGATTTTTTTAAATTTAGATACTCAAAACGTTGACACGGTGTAAAGAGATATTTCCTTATCTTTTAGTTGAACTACGGTAATAAAGTTTTTTTTTTCTTACTGGAGATTCTAGAGCATAGTTCCTTAACAAGATATATTCTTGAAATATCTCAAAGTTAATTCTAGTATATTATGTCACCATACAATATTTTAATTGTTGTTCTTTTTTACCCTTAGAATCGACAAGTTAATTTAAATTGCCACTTTTTCTGTGCACTGAAAACAAATTTACATATATCCATATATCTATATATCCTACATATTATGTAAATTGCAATAGGTAAATATTAGTCTGAAACAGGTATTGATTGATGTACTATACAATAGTACCTAATGCAGGTAAAACATTCTACAATAAAATTTCGCCCACCTAGACTAGATGACATATTATATCAATATCTGTACCAGATTAATATTTGCCTATCTTGCAATTTACAAGATTCATGAACTTTTTCCGTGTGATGATCATGAGTCCTACCACTTTTACCATTACCTAACAATATAATATATAAGTATCGCCCTGGCGCGCCCTGCCTCCACTACACCCCTGATATAATATATATATATATATATATATATATATATATATATATATATATATATATATATATATATATATATATATATATATGTGTCATAAAATGACAGCAATGAAGTGTAGGATTATCTTTTTCCATGGAAACTTTAAAGTTTATACCATAACCATATTGTGAAATTAATATATTTTATATCTACTTAAATTTATTTAAAAAAAAATTAATAATATTAACTTAATGTTTCTCTTCCTATATTAAATTAATAAACCTCTATATAATCATAACTATACGTATTTATATAAAGTGTGACAATATCATTTGTATCTCTATATTTAATATCAAATAATTAAAGTTTTAATGACAGTGTAATATAGTATCTAGACAAGCGAAGTATATAATAATACTAGCAGCTATGTTTGAGATCGGAGAAATTTTTTGCTGTAGGCTTTTTGTAAAAGTGAACGCAATTTTTATATAATACTATACATATGTATATGGAAAAGTATTTAGTTAAATAATATTAGTTTTTATTATAGTAAATATAGTTCTTTTTTTACATAAAGTTTTGTAACTTTTTATTGTATAATGATGTATGTATAATGTATAACGACAAAGAAGTGTTTTAAACAATTATTATTATTATATATAGAAATAGCTGTTTTACAAAATAATTTTGAAAAAAAAAACGCTTTTTTTATACGGAAAACAACTGTTTCATTTTTATTCTTTTATCAAAATAATTATATTTATTTAAATTAAATACCAATATGAGTGAATTTATCCAAAACAGTTTAAGTATTTGTAGAGCACAATTTTGAAAAATACATTCTGGTCACTAAGGCTTTCATTTTACAGTCAGAATTTTTTCATATAAAATATATTTTTTAAAATTTATTGAAAAATCTAAAAAAAAAAAAAAAAAAAAAAAAAAAATACAGTGTACTTGAAAGCTAAGACTTCCCAACCTAAAAATAAAGATTTTAAAATAATATAGTTCAAATTTTGTAAGGATTGAACTATTATCAGTCAGCAAAGAAAAAAAAAGAATTTTTAAATACAAATGCAACTTTAAAACTTAACAAAATTACTAAAAAATAATAATAATTGCAAAATTCATCCTAAAAAATAAAAATAAATAAATATACAGTAGCATAAATTTTTGAACACTTCATACATACATAATTATTATTATTAAATATAATTTGGCCAAGATGTGGCCAGTAATAGAGGTCAATGTGGTAGATATTAATTACATTATAGTATAGACGAGTGATTGCGTTATAATGTTAAGATTATCTCTAATGCATGTGTAACATGACCCTGATTATCACGTAATTATTAAATAATATACGGTCCTTGTTCAATTCATATATGACGGATATACTATTTTTTTGTATTGTTTATTCTTATATATAATAATTGTATGTTATATTGTTTTACTGCCCTTCGTTATTTTTAAAACTTCTTTCATGAGGCCGGTGATGAAAAAAAAATAACAAAAAATATGAGGCGTCATTTTTACAATCTCTCTCTCTCTCTCTCTCTCTCTCTCTCTCTCTCTCTCTCTCTCTCTCTCTCTCTCTCTCAGACTATACCTCTATGTCTGAGATTACCAATACATGACCCTGTACCAAAACTCGACATTGGTAATGTGTCTGGATAAATCTACAACCAGACTAGTTCAATCTAGTCAATCTTTGTAAGACTTTAAAAGTTTAAAATTCCGTTGTCTGCTCTATGAACTTGAAATATAATACGGAATTCCCTGTTTCATCATTTTACACTAGATTTATACAACTGTCGTGAACATTTTATATAATGGCATGGAAATATTGTATATAAATATTTTTTATAGATTTGCAGGCATAGGAATCTCCCAAGTAGCAGCATCAAAATGCTCTTTTAGATCTTTATGTGAATAACCCGTAATTATTGAATTTATAATACTTTTAAAAGGTATATTATTATAAATAATATATCTAAAACATAACTATATTATTCTATTAATATAATGAATACATATTTTGGGCGATATTTTATATCATCCGCTTGAAAATCCCCAGAGCTCTCACTATATGTGCTGTGTGCATTTGTTTCTTTGTGTTTGTAACAATCAGGGGTAATATAGAGTAAATTTTTGTAACATACACTCTAAAAAATGGTGCATTACTTTAGTTACGAATAATGACTTATTTAAGATAATCACTTTTAAGTTATTATGCGTAGCTAGAACAATGCATTTTAACAAATTATTAACAATAGCTATTAAAATAGCTTAAATAAACTTAAAAAAACTCCAAACAACTTAAATTAGCTATTTTTAATTGCTTGCTAAAATGCATTATTTTAGCTACTCATAATAACTTAAAAGTAATTATCTTAATCAAGTTAGGATTCGTAACTAAAGTAATGCACCATTTTTTAGAGTGTAGTATTTGTATACAGTAATAAAAGCTCTGCTAATTTTTCTTTAAAAAAAAAAACATTATAATATAATTACAAAGCATATCTTAAACTGTAACATTAATCATTAATCTTCCAGATTGACATATGTGATTGTTTTTTAAACAATGAAGAACTTCCCACCACCATCAAATATTGAGCTCACTCAAACTGAAGGGCGTTTCCTTAAATACTTCTAATATAGCGTATCAACGATGCGGTAGCTTTATTATATTATTATTATTGTTGTTAGAACTCTACATGCGCGTCAGAATTATTTATATTGTTTAATTTTAACTATAGGTGTCCTTGATTACTTAAAAGAGTACACTTAAAAAAAAATAGATCTGTATATTCAATTTGGCACATACGTGCTTAGAGAGAGAAAACATATCCAAAGTTGGTTGGTTGTTCAATTAATTATATAAAATAACCGTATTTATTTAAAGGAGAAGTTCAGGAATTACAACATAACTTTTTCAATGTTAGATAATGAGATAAAGTGTTCATTGACTCACTTATGATGCTCCAAAGCCCTTCCGTAGCCCCGTAAACATGCGCTCATTCTGCAAAAAAATGCAACCCGCTACAACATTTTCTATAGTAAAGCCGTATCTTATGACGTAAAAGATACGGGGCAGGTTGCATATCTCGCAGGATGATCATGAGTTTTGCAGGGCTACGAAGGCTTTGGGTCATCATAATATGTGAGTTGATGAACAGTTCTTCGCACTATCTAACATTGAAGAAGCCATGTTGAACTTCTAGCCTGAACTTCCTCTTTAAGATGTTAACTCGTCCATATTGTAAAAGGTAGGGCTTTACCTGAGTTGAGGAATGGTATTGTATAATACCAACTTCCGACAAACTTTTGATGAACTACTTGGTGCTTCACGTATTATTATTATTATTTATCTTTATACTCGTAAAGTAAAACATAAAGTAGTAATAGAAGGTCATTATCACTTATCACTGTATATTATGTCAACGCAATGAATTATTGAATATTTTTAATTTAATTTGTGATAGAGTAGTAAGTTGAAAGTTGACATATTTAATCGACAATTAAATTACTTGTAACGTAATTTTTTTTTACAACACACATTTGCAAGTCCGATAAAAAAGAAGTTGTCAGTTATAGCAATGTTATAATTTGGCAATACTAAAATCAGATTACAATTTTTTTTGTTAAGTTCCACTTGCTTATGTATGTAAATAAATTGTAAGGAAGTAAATGAATTGACAGTATTTTATATAGTTGACATATAGTATATTTTTAAACCCCATAAACTTAAAGGTTTATTACTTTGATTGTATAATATACATATTTAAAATAAAACTTAAATTTATTAAGACAAAAAAAAACTTACAACTGTTAAAAGTTGGTTATATTAAATCAAATTTTAAAAAATGAAAGTTTAATTTATTTGACTACTAAAATCAGGGTAAAAAAAAGGGTAAAAGTATTAAAGTATAAAAAATACTCCATATTATTGAAGTGAAAAAAATCTAAGTCATAAATTACATAATTATAATGTATTTCGTATCATTAACAGAGGGAAAAAAACTGAGAGATTGTGTTCGTTCGACAAGAAGAAGGGAAATTTTAAAATTATCCCAAACTATGGTGTACTATGCAGTATTCCAATTCTAAAACATAATATTTTCTTATTTGTTATCTATATACATATAATGTGCTATACAATTATTATATTGTATACAGCATACTAACTTTGCGGGGAATTTTATAATTTAAGCACCCATACATCTGCACTGATCATTCATCATATACTTGCATCTTGCATTAATACTATAAAGTTAACGAGTTGACTCTAAATAGTGAAAATACACTCATGTGCTTTGAGGCACAATTAAAACATTCCATTATGTTCTCTCTTAAGTTTTCTCTAAGCATAAATACATTAAAAGTATAAACATTTATTTTCTCAGTGTTTATACATATATTATAACCATACTTTATATATAGTTCCGTCTATCTGTCCCTAACAAACTATATGTATATATAATATGAACATAAGATAAGACACAAAACATGGACAGAAAAATGTTTGGAATCTATGTTACAAAACTTAACAAGAAATTAAATTCCAATAATTTAAAATTTATTCTATTTAGGTTTAGTAATCTAAACAGGTCCAACAACAAATATCAATTGCATATAGAAATATTTAAATTATTTGGCAACAACAAATAGCAAAATATATATACAAATTAAACATGGGCGTTAAAATTTTCAGCCTTGAATATTTATGTTTTAAACACAGATTAAAATCAATTTATAGTCAGCCAAAGATAGATGTCATTAAAATACATCTTTTTTTCATGTTGTGTGCAAATGTCGCACTTTTTTTTTTATTATATTGAATTTTAATTGAAGGTAACCTTGTATATAGATTTTTGCTTCCCTATTATTTTGCACAAAACTGGTTTAAAGATATATGTGACCTATAATTTTAATTATACATTTTCTATGTATATAACCATATGGTTTACTTGAACATTTTAACGTTTAATTTAAAATTTAAAATATTTTTTGTGAGGTCAGTTACTATGCAATTTAAATACATTATTTTAATACAATTTTTTATTTACTTACATTATTTTATACATTAATCTAATTTTTCTTTTAGCAGATTTTGATAATTTAATTGTTGATTTGTTTTGCAAATGTTGAGAAAAACACTCAATCTTGACTTACTTTTTTTTTTTTTTTTTTTTACTTTTAAATAAATAAACAAGGTATTCTCCTATGTATGAATAATTGTTTTGAATGCTCCTTTATTATATTCGTAAATTATTTTACACAATAAATATAATCTTTAATTAGAGCAAAAACACGGAGAGAATTACCTGAGTTGAAATAACAGAAATGCGAATCAACTCCAGTTTTTGAATTATCATAACTGAAAGTTGAGTTGGTTTCACTCAAGTTTCAGTTATGATGATTAAAAAACTTGATTTGGTTCGCACTTCTGTTATTTAAACTCATGTAATTCTCTCCGTGTAATTTGTTTGTCTATGATTTCTTGGTCACTATAATGTTGTTATTTTTAACTAATTTGCTTGTCGCTTACGTATTTTGTATTCCAGATTTTATATATTTAAACTATTATATATATCATTATTAAAGGGGAAAAAACTCTCTCTAAGCCTGTAAAATATGTCTCTAATCGCCTTTATTATATCAAATTTAGAACAAATAAATCATAAATGTGATAATAATAATAGTAAAAATAATAATTTAAAAATTTAGGTATAGTACGAACACAACTAAATAACAAGGAACAAATATTTATGAGTATGGCCCAGTTAAACATATGCTTAAGAATTTTGCGCTGGCGTCAAATACACAAAAAATAATAATAATAATAATAATAATAATAAAAAATCGTAAATTTAAATGACTTGTTATTATAAGTTTTAGAAACTGGTTTCAAATTATGGTATACAGTTTATTGGGGTGAATATTATTGTAGAAGCTTGTTTTTCATCTTTATTTAATAATAATAAATACATATTGATAATTTTGTGTACTTTTAATAATTACCAGTCAAGAAAACAATTGCTTATCAAAAAATTAACATATTGAACAGATTTCATTTCTCATTGCATAAATTATAATATGCAAGATAAGAGTGTATCTTTTGTGACATATTTGGCATTCAAAATTGGATATATATGAGTAATGAAATATGGTAAGTGATAGAATAGTAATGATGGCATAGTATGTCCTTGTCTTTGGTAGTTGTTCGACCTTAAAATTTAATTCACCGCATGAGTTTGACTTAAATGAAACCGCATATAATTTATAATTTTAAGGGATCATGTACTTAAAAAAAAATGGTACATATCACATCTCTCAGCCCTTTTGAAGCCTCACAAGCTGGGGAGAAAACTTGTAAAATATAGGCAGCAAAAATTGCAATTTTTATTGTTAGGCATATGTTTGTGACGTCATGAATGATAAAAGCTATATACTTATAATTTTGTAACCCCAAGTTTGTGAAGAGTACACACAAGTTATAAGGTACTTAATAGGTGTTTGTATGATAGTCCCATGTTATGATTTATACGTTTTGTTTTAAGGAAATAATCCCTTCTTTAAGCATCATCATATTACTACTATTTTTTTGCTTTTAATTAATATACTATTTAGTAAATATTTACTATGAAAAAAATATGGTAGTAAGTATGAGTTTAAATTAACTTATTGAATATTATGTAAGTTAAAAAAAAATGAGGTTGCTCGCCAAAATCCAGTTCTGATTTGGGTTGTCACTGTGTCTGTATGTCCCACATGACTTCACATTCACTTTTTAACCTATGTCACCTCCCAAAGTATATATAGCGGCAAAATATTTGAATATCATATATACACTGAAAAACTCAAAATTCTTACTTAATTAGTAAAGTTGTTTTTTGTTTGTTTGTTTAAGTCATCAAATATTCTCTCATGTGTTAATAGGTTAATGTTTATAAATACAGTATAGTTTACTGTTGTCTATTTTACGTTGATTACTGTAACATTGTTACTGTAACAATGAAAAATACAAATAAGGAAGCTGAATTTGAATATTATTTATACTTTTTTTTTCAGTGTAGATATAGATTCACAAGAAAAAGTAATTTAATCCAAGCTTTGGATATTAGTCAACTTTTGTTGTTTTATGCTGTCCTGCAGACAATTTTTTTTTTTTTTTTTTTTTTTTCATTTCTTTCTCCTTCAATTAGTATACAAAACAATGCAACTGTATAGTCCGTGCCACCTAAGAATGTTTGCGATTAATCGAAATTGAGCCACGAGCCAATAGATGCCCAAGCACTCAAGGTCACAAGGAGGTGGGGTAATGTTAACTAAATGGAGAGTTTTTAGGCGCTCTTTCATTGGTCGCATCCTTAGGTGGCGCAGACTGTATGTTAAGCAGTGATGTTATACGCAAAAAAAAAAAAAAAAAAAAAAAAAAATCACCCTTTATTTGCAAATTCTTGAAACTTCTGTTTCTCAGTGTATCAAAGTATGTATAATTTAGTTTTTTTTTTTTTTTTTTTTTTGTCATTCCTGAACTTAAGTAAGATGTTAATTGGAACACTTTCTTATTATTGGAATTGTCATAACATTATAAAACTAGTTTTACTATATAATCCTACGTATAGAAATTTATTATTATTATTATTATTTTAGAATATGCAAAACAAGTGGATTTAGATAAATTCTTCTTTCATCAACATGAAAACACTGTATGGTTTGTATTTGTAGCCTCTTATATAATTTAAACCTAATAGCAAAATATTATTTGATGTAATCTCATTTCTAAAAATGATTTCATTGAAATTTAATTTAACATTAGACATTATAGCAATGGTTTGACAACTGTAATTAATACTTTATATTTTAAGCCTGTGATGAAAACGAATGTAATTAATATTAAATTAATTACTAATATTAATATTTGTTAGTGCATAATAAATTAAACTATTTTTATTTGCGTATAGGACTGTTTGATTCAAGTCTTTTTGGATTGTTTAAATATTTAAAGAGGGTTATGACCCCCTCCCCCCTACCAAAAAGAAAATGCAAATGACATAATACAAATTAATTTAAATCGCAAATAGAAACACATAACAAGTCAGGGAATCCTGATAATAAGTACTCATTTTATATTCGTTTAAATCAGAAATACAAAAAAAAAAAAAAAAAAAAAAGTGCATTATAAAAAAAAAATTAATTATTTATTTTATAAAAATAATTAAATAACATCATAATATCCTGTGATAAACAATTACTATAATAACTTGTTATTTAAATTTTGAAGTATACACACATAAACAAGACGTTGACCGAACTTGGTTATAAAGAAAGTTTTTTTTTTTTTTTTTTTTTTTTTTTTTTTTTTGCAGCTCTAGTGCTTGCTACTCTCATGACTGTGTCAATGGAACTAACTGAAAAAACTCGTATTATTATTAACAGTTAGATGACGTGATACACTTACTAACTTGTAGCGAGAGAGAAACGAAAGTAAAAATTATTATACATTATACACCTGCCTTTAAATAAAAAATAATAATAATAAAACAAAAAAAAAACTTAAAAAGCGAAATTATTTTCATTTTATTTTCTTTCTCACATGACCGTAAAAATATTTAGCACATTAAATTTTTTTTTTTTTTTTTTTTAATATGATATTCGTTATTTTTAATTTTTGTGATAATTATATAAGTAATTTATGATGGAGTATTTAAATAAATATTTAAATTTTAAAAGTATTCTAGAACATTTAGAACAAGTAAAAGAGAAAAAAAATTGTAAATGTATAATTTATATAATTAAATAACTTTCATTTTCAATATCCATTTTCGATATTATTAATGAATAAAATTATTGACGAAGAAAATGATTTAAAAAAAAAAAAAAAAAAAAAAACGTATTCTATTGTTGATTCATGACAAATATGTGTTTGGAAAATCAGTTGTTCGTATATGAAGTGTTTTCCATGATCGCCTCCCAAGAATGAAATAATTCACATTTTTATTACAATTATTAATATAAACAGTTTCCCTCCTACGTAAAAATTCCAGTACTGTACACTTGATCAAGATTGAATTGTTTACCATTTAAATAATCGCGCCAAAATTTCAATGTTAAGTATGCGTGGAATTTAAATGGTAAACATTTCTATCTTGGTCCAATGTACTGTATTAAAAATTAAAACACATTTTAACCGAGCATTTTTTTCTTGCTTGTATAGGTTAATTTCTAATTGTAGGCTTATAATGGTTACTATATTTTCATGAATAATTATAATGTATAATTAGTTCAGATGCGTGTACTAAATTTTATCAAGCACGTGTATTACACGCATACTACCGTTAACTTTTATTTTTTATTATTAATAACTGGGCTAACAAACATTCCTTTCCTTCTCCTCTAATATAATATTTAATTGATTCCAGTAGCGGTAAAGAAATATATATTTTAAAATATTTTTTTTTATTATTATTTTTAAAACCGGTTAAGTGCTTGTTAAATTATCTTTAATCATGAGAATTATTTTAGAGGCACTTTTTTTTTTATTATATTATTCACCACTGTATGTATGTATACATAAATTGTCTGTTTATGTATATGTTATATATCTTTATGTAACATGAGTAAAGTGCTTTAACCCTCAAATAAGGAGGAAAGTTTTTTTTTTGTGTATTATGTCACTGATATTTATTTTCAGAATATTTTACTGACCGTTGCCTTTCATTTATTTTTTTTATTTATTCTCTAGACTGTATACCGTAATTATTATTTTTTTTTAACAGAAGTGCGTTGAAAAGTGCAAGCATGAGAGTGCATGAAAAAAAAAACTCAAATCAATTGCTTGCGAGAGATTCTTGTATGTCGTGCATGTAGTGTCGACTAACCCTGCAACTCTAGCAAAACTGGTTCTCCTATATAACAATCACTATCTAGGAATCTGCAAACACTAATCAAAGTGGCCATGCATGATTAAACCCAATTTTTGTAACAATTTGCAAACCTATAAGCATTGAAAGAATAAATAACGTATATTTATGCTACATTTATATAATTATAGCATAAATTATGCTGAATTGGAACAGCATAAATAATTGTGCTGTACAACGTAATATTTTTGCTTTGTAATATATAGTTATTATGCAGTATAGCACATATTATGCTATATTGAATAAATTGTGCTGAAAATGAGCTAGCATAATTATTACGTATTTATTTTTGTACGTGTGTCCGTGTTTAAGTTGTTTATAAATTATAATATGGTTCACTGATATGGAAAGAACGATATTATTATTATTTAATTTATAGTAAACTATGGAGGGTGACAAATAAATTACAGTACATAAATTGAATCAAAGATATGGATATTTACCAATTTATCGCGAGCCTTACTGTACCTGGTACATAGTCATCTATATGATGCTATATAATGTAGAGCATATTTTGCCGCGGTTATATAGCTATAAGTAATTTAATCCTGTTTAGTTTTATTTGAACCTCACGACCTTTCACTTTCATATATAATGAAAAAAATTATATAAAATTATTAATCTCATTTTGCTTCCGTATTTTTCTCATATAAATACCTGCCTTTTTTTTTTAATTTTTTTTTTTTTTAATGACTGTTTTTCCTATACCGAAATTAATCAGCTATTTTTATAGGTGAACAATATAAATGGCTGACTATCGTTTCCGGTGGCCAACAAGGGAGTGTAAGATTTTTTTTTTGTATGAATTGGGTTACTTGTAAGAGTGGGTCAGGTATTTGTCTGACCTAAACCTCACCCTTTCCAAAAAAAAAAAAAAAAAAAAAAAAAAAAAAAATCAAAGATGAATATTTATTTATAAAATAAGATTATCTAATGAGATTTTAGTTAGGTACGAGTAAAATTTATTGTAACTCGTACAAAAAAATATATTACTGGATAGTGTAATTCACTTTTGATCGAGCTAATAAATACGTAGGGTAAATATTTTTTGTAACAAAGGATTTCTATCTATGCAATTGGTATAAATGCGACCTAAAAAATTACCATTCATCATTATGTATTAAAGAGCATTATAAGGTTTGAAAATTTTAGCATTTATTTATAAAATATTAGTTTAAAAATATATATATTAAAAAAAATGTTACTCAACGATGACTTTATTTTTTGTTGCCTTTTTTTTTTTTTTTTTTTTTTTTTTTTTTTCTTAAAAGTGCTTTGTATGCATATTTTTTTAAGTATATTGGAGAACAATTTTTTTTATGTATGTTTATTTATTTTTTTTTTATTTTTTTTTAACACTTTAAACTTTTTCTTGTCAAGGTTGCCTTCACTTAAAATGAAATCTCTTCAAATTAACAATGCAATAATAATTTCAAGGCGTGCATTATTAAGATGCATAACAATAACATCACTCTAAAAAAATCCTTCAAACTAGAGTCTTATAATAATTTAAGTTCTACTTACAGAGTTCCACTTAATTGTTACACAATGCGTAAAATTTGACATCTTTTATGAGTGGATACTTTTTTATATACGTATAATTTTTTTTTATCATTTCAATCACAAGTGCGTAAAGTTTAGTTAGTGTTTTTTTTTTTTTTTTTTTTTTTTTTTTTTTTTTTTTTTTTTTTTTTTGCTGTTTTAAAGTACCAATATGAATAAAATTATGAGATGATTAATTATGATAATTTTACCGTCCATTTTTACTATGCATACACAATTTGAAAGAAATACTAAATAATTTTTTCATGTCTTTCAATTTTCTTAAGTATTTTAAAATTAAATTTTAGTACTTTTTTTTTTTTTTTTTTTTTTTTAATAAAATGAGCAAAATTGGATAAAAAAATATTTACAAAGTAGCGTACATTTTCTTTTTCTCTAATTCTAGATAATATGAAAGCAACCTTTTCTTTCTCTAAAAACGTTATAATTACAAATAAATAGTGAAATTCAAAAAAAACAACATATATTTCCTTCTATTAGAAGAATTGACCATATAGTATTACTAAATTTTCTATATAGGTAACTAAAATTTAGAAAAATAAGACGAACATCGACTTAAAAATTGCTGCAAGGTATTTAGAAAATTGTAACATTTTGGTCACACGTATCACCTGATTTTTATATAATAATTACGTGAAAATCTGGGATTGTCTAGGCAGTCATGATTGCGTCATTATAATATCATAGAAACTTTCAGACAAAAAAAAATCTTATTTAAACCAGTTAAAAGTAGATTTTTATACTAATGGCATTTCTCTATGTTTTAAAAATTAATGAATAAATAAATATTCTATATGAAGAAGATTTTTATAACATAATACACTGAAATGAAATCACAACTTTTAAAAAGTTAAATTATCATAATATAAAGCTATATTTATTATGTTATACATTTTAAATTAAAAATAAATTAAAAAATAAAACTTGTATTTTTCATTCACGAATTTGATTTAAAAATTGCTAAATAGGTTTCTAATTTTATAGTTTCTCAATATATTTTATTTTTCAGTGTACACGTGGATGTCCAAGACATTATTTTTTGGTCATATCTTATATAGCACAATCAATATTAGATAACATGGTGTGATGTAATTTTGTCCAAGCCTGTTTGTTTTTGACACCTGTTTCTATAATGAAATGTATACGCATACCTTTAGCACATAACTAGATTAGAGCTACCAATGCACTTTTACAATTCAATTTTTTTTAAAAATCCAAAAGTTTTTATTTCATTTTTTTTTCTACAATCAGTATACAAAATAAAAAATCTGCTAAAGTTAACATAATACTAAAAAGCACTTTTAAAATGTAAATTTTCAATATTTTAATTAAAAATTATTAATGTGTACCACATACCTTTATGTTCAAGATTTTATACATTGTGACTGTTTATATTATTTAAAATTTAAGCTAAAGTACTCGTGAGATTTTATAATATTTAAATTTTTACTTTAATTCTGTTTATATAATCTCTTATTCTAACATTTTCTTCATTCTAAAGTGTATGTATGAAATTATGAAATTGCATTTTTAAAAGGGGGGAAAAATTACATTTTTGTCTGTATTTTCTCATTAATTTCATGGACCACACTTTCACATACTTGCGCTTGGAGACAATTGGGTAATTATATTTCTTGCGCATTTCTGCCATCTTTGTGGTCATAATTAAATTATCCAACATAATATATTATGAGAAACAAAACTTTTTCCTCAGTTATCTAAAAAATTAAAATAGTTTTTCCGCATTCGTTATGGTTCTTATTTGTCTTAAACTCTGCAAGACTGTTAAATAATTATATATGATTTTTTATTTATATATATTTTTTTAAAGGTAGTAAAAAATATAACTAAAGATGATATAAGCTATATTACGTAAAAAGAAATAATAAAAAACCATTTGAAGTTCATCTATTATAACATCAAAAATCTACTTTCCAATTTTATATTATATTATTATACATTTTTTGTGGAACATATAATATTATAAGAATCATCTTTATTACAATTCTCCCTAAATTCCTCTCATCTATATGTCTGGCCTTAAACCACATTTAAAGTGGGTCACATTTAAGGTTCCCAGCACGAACTTTTTATAATTTTATATAAAAATAAAATCCTAATACACATCCCTCTCCAGTATAATAGGGCGTTCCTTATATGTTGAGTGTATCTAATTTTACACTTATAATTAATCATGTTGTGTATGTCTTTTTTTTTAACTTATACAGTTATGTTTTTATCAATAAAAAATAATATTGGAAATTTAAAACATAAAAAAAATAAAACATAAAAAAAATAAAACTTTTTTATTATTATTATTTAAAGTTGGTTTTCTATTATTTATTTATATACTTTTTGCTGCAAATTTTCGTGCTTAAAAACTTTATTACTATATAAATTTGATGATTTTGAATATTTACATCTTTTGTTTTCTTTTTCTCTTCTCTTCTCTGCTCTACTCTCTCTCTCTCTCTCTCTCTCTCTCTCTCTTTCTCTCTCCGGCTCATTGTAAAATATGGTTAAAACCGTAATAATATGGTTAATATGGTTATCAGAAATAATCAAATAATAAAATATAATATATAATAATAAAATTTTTGATATAAGGAAAAGGAATACCAATATGCTGAAACAAATCATAATGAAACCTAGCTTTTTATGGCTAAAATTTAGATGTCTATTTAGATAAACGAATGAATTTTAAATCCTTTTTTTTTTTTTTTTTTTTTTTTCTAACATCAAGCTATGATTCTACCTACATTAACAAAAAACAAAATTTTAAAATTTCTTTAAAGTTACATAATATAATTTTGAAATTAATCAAATTTGCATATTTTCATATGAGATATTTAAACCTAAAAAGAAAAGTGTTTTGATGCGGTATATAGCAAGACGAAGACGATGTTGGTCATTTCATTCAAGTTGGCCCCGAGCGGGGAAATGCAACGTATACATCAAATTATCAAACAGAATCATTTATCGTAAGGTCCAATTTATAGAGCTTTTTAAATATCATCTTCAACCTTGGTGATTTGTCAAATTTAAGGAAACTTTGTTATAGTAGAAATTTTTTTCTATTTTTTTTTATAACTTCTGACAGAGAGAGAGAGAGAGAGAGAGAGAGAGAGAGAGAGAGAGAGAGAGAGAGAGAGAGAGAGAGAGAGAGAGAGAGAGAGAGAGAGAGAGAGAGAGAGAGATGCAATGGGAACGTTGGTGGTTTAAAAAAAATAATCTAATGTTTATACGATAATTTATGCAAACCTTGGATTTTTGTATTGTTTTCATTTTGGACAATTTTTAGAGACTATTTATTCAATGCTGAAAAATATAATATTATTGTGTTTTTAAAAAAAAAACATATTTTAATTCGTCTTTTCTTTTATTGCTTTTTATGAAAAGCAATAATATAAATTAATTTTTCAGATCTTGATTTATTTTTAAATCAACTCAACTGATATTGTTAAAATCCAACCATTAAAAAGTTCAGTGCAAGGGTGATTTATGGAACTATTTTTTGAGTACTCATAAGCCATCAGTAAGGGTTTATGTACACATGACCACTATAAAAAATTTTACCATTCAAAAACTCACGCTAAATTTGTAATGTTGTTCGTTTGAGAAAAACACGCGCTATGGAGTTAAATGTTAAAATATCTTATCGCGGTCCTGTGTACTATAAGCCTGTAATGTTATGTTAGCACTTTCTTTCTAGTTATGGAATAAAACAAAACTAAATAATATAATCATTAAAAGAAACGTAAACTCACAAAATAAAATTTGAAATATGAGGGAAACAAATCCAATGAGAACCAATTTTTAACTTTTACGAATACAGAAAATGCAACTCAAATGGTCATATAGATAATTTTATTGTTTATACACAGTATAATATTACATAATAATATTCAATTGACTTATAACAATGAATATCGTGATGTGTCTTATTGTTCAATATAAGAAAACACTATATATATATACTACGTAACAAAACAAAACCTGCAATTATTTATAAGAAGAAAATCACAAACTTTCGCCGCAATCAATTTTGAAATAAGTAAACAATCATAAAGTAAATAAATATTTATTTTTATTTATTTAATATGCTTATGTTCATTTCATTCTTGTAATTTGTTGTGTTTGTTGTTGTTGAAACTTTATGAATGTATAAATTTCAGCTTCTGATCAGATCAGGTCAAATTTTATATAATATTAGGATATAATGTTGTCTGTTCTTTTAAATGGCCAAAAAATAAATTATGCTTATAATCATTTCATTCTTGTAATTTGTTGTGTTTGTTGTTGAAACTTTATGAATGTAAATTTCAGCTTCTGATGAGGTCAAATTTTATATAATATTACTAATATTAGGATATGTTGGCTGTTCTTTTAAATGGTCAAAAAATAATATTTTACAGATGAAGTGCTGTTCAATTTTTATTTCCAGTTGTGTCATGCATACTTTATTTATCTATTTCAAAATTTATGTTCAGCTTTTCAAGTCTATAAAATGTTATACAATTTTGTAGATATTATTTTAAACAAAGTATATTTCACTGCAGTGGTGAGCATGAGATAAAAATTTGGATGCAGGTAGAGAAAGAAAGGGATGGAATGTTTGAGGGGATGATGTTTAAATTTTGACCTTGACTGTTACGTCATGATAACCTTGCAACCACCTGCGTCTCATCTTCTAGATTATTTCTAATTAACTTTTTAAATTTATAAAATACAAAACTTGTAAATTACATCGTTAAATATATGCTTTTCTTCCAAAAATATTAATCTACTAATATATTGAAGTGTTAAAATTTATTTAAAAATTAATTGATCTCTGGTGATATAAAAATTTATTATATTACTTTACACTGAAAAAAAAATTGGGGTATACTACATCTATCTCGTTTAAGTGATTAGTTTTTAGGTAGACCAATATAAGTACTACATAACAATAGTATTAATTTGTTTTGCAAAAGCATATACGTACGAATAGAATTACGTTATTCATGCTGCATATATATCAGTATAGCATAAATGATGCTAAATTAGAACAACAGAAAAAATTATGCTGTACAACATAATATTTATGCTATATAAAATAAATAACTATGAAATATAGCATAAATTATGCTGTATTAAACAAATTGTGCTGAAAATGAGCTAGCATAATTATTACGTATTTATTTTAGTTCGTGTCGTGTAACACATCTAAATATTTTATGACTTCTCTTATAGTCCGCTGGTTATTATTTCTGTTAGAGATATGAAAAAATGATGCAATGTACAACAAAAGTCATTAAAAACAAATTAATTTCATAAAAATATAATTAAATTAAGAAATATTTTAATGAAAATTATAAAATTGTTAGAAAAAAGTTCATGAAATCAATATAGCTATAATAATCTGAATACATAAAATACATACACTTTTAAAATTGACTCGTATGTAAATTGGTTTATAATCTTATGTTCTATAGAATTAATAGAAATATTTTTATCGACCCAGGCATATTGTACCTGTTACAACAAGCATTGGTCTTGACAAACTTATATATAAATTAACAATTTAAATAATAATAGCTAGAATAAATACGATAACATTACAACATTCAATTAAATCAAACAAAATACATAACTCTGATTAAAAAAACAAAAAAATGAAAATAATAAGCAAAAGTACAATATATTAATAACAGTACGGTTATTTTAATGAAAAATAAATTTAATAATAACAATAATGAATAACATGTATTTAGATAGAGTTTTGCGTCTATTGAAATCTCCATCTGATACATTGAATGGCCATAAACAGTAGAAATTCATTTTGTTAGTAAAATGACTGTACATTAATGTTATAATTTAACGAGATAAATAACGAGATGTAAAATATCGTTGTAAAGTGTTAAGGGCTGTTCACAATAACGCGTAAATTCACATAACTCTTATCTGAAGATACGACAATCAATGTATTTTGGATTCTTATACGTGAAAGATACGTGAATTTACGAGTCATTATATAGTGAACAGCCCATTATGGTACAGAAAGCTTCTTTTGTTAAAATAAATAAACAAACACAAACATAAGAGTTGTGAGTGTGTATCAGATAGTTTTTTTTTTTTTTTTTTTTCAGTGTAATATGTCATTTATTTATGAAGATTTGCAGTATAATATAATGTCCATATGGCATTTCCATCACAATTTATATAATCTATGAATGCTTTTATGTAAACATGTTTATAATTTTATAATTAAGTTGGTATATCCCAAATTTAGTAATTAGCTTATAACTTAAATTGTCAATCATCTATTGGTAATTAATCGACAACAATAATAACAGATGCATCCCTCATTGTTAAAAACTAAATAATGCAATTTTGTTAACCTCGAAATAATATTATTTTCATTAAAATTTAAACTTTTCTTCTTCTGCTTATTTTAAGTTTTTGTCCTTGCATGCATGAAAAATGATGAAACTATATTAAATTAAAAAGAAAAAAAAATGGTAAATACGTATATATAGTTTCAATACAATAATAGCACAATGTATGACTAATAGTAATGTACTGTACCATCCTTTTTCCTACAATCATCATTTCTCACGAAATTATCATCAGAAAATAATTTTTCAATAAAAAAAAAGTGAAAAGTAAAAAAGGATACAATTATTTTATTATGTAATATTTTTATATATTAGTTATAAAGTTCATTTATTTTTACGATGAGAGAAAGATTTCATAAGATGAAAAATATCAATATTATTATTTTTATTATTCTATATATCGTGGTGGTAGTATATTTATAATGTTTGTGGTGGGCGGAAACTGTACACGTAATATTGTTTAGTATAATATGAACTTTCACTATACTTTACATCAGTAACTGCAGAGATCGCGGTTACACCGAATATCAATTACATTATTACCAGTTTATGCTGGCTAAATTCATCATAATATAATATTATTATACGTACTTGTAGGGGATAAGAAATTATTACAGTTTATTTTTGAAAATATTGCTATTCTATATACACTGAAAGTACAATGACATCTTTTATTTAACAATATTGCTTTTTCTCTTATCTTATCTTTTTTTTAGCTTATTATAATCACACGAGATGGTATTTGTGTAAAAGGAATATAAATTTATCCCTGTGTGTAAGCGCCATAGAAATAATAAAAAAAAAAAAATCTTTATGCAACTACCACAAAATTATCTATATTAAATATCATCGCGGCAAAAAATATGACATAATGGTGAGACAAAAATCTCACAATTTGCATACTTTATAATTATTTAGCGCTCTCTTACATGGGTCATGGTAAAAATTAGCCATCCGCGTTACGGAGGTACCATTTTTACGTTTAATACTGTCGAAGATATAATTTAAAAAATGTCTTTAATTATTCATATTAAGCTGTAATTTTGTAAAAATTATGTATTTATAAATAAAATTTGCTGAAATTTAAACAGCAGAATTATTGCACATTGATTATATTGTACAAATTAGGGGAGTGAGGGGTGAAATCTTCGAAAGCCTCCCAATTTATTTTTGAAACACTTCATTGCTACTAAATTTGAGCAAAATTGGAGAACTTTTTGTCTGTCCGTTTCTGGAAATAAGTATAAAAATAAATAAGTTAACTATAAGAAAATATAATTTTTTTGGGGTTCAATAACCTAAATATTTTTTTACTGCATGTCGGTAAAGGAGTTTTTTTTTTTTTTTTTTTTTAATATTTTGGGCACTTAAAAGTATTTTGAATTCCTCCTTAAAATGATATCAAGGTGCGGTAAAAATTGCTAGCCATAATAGATAGAAATTGCATTGAAAGTTGCTCTTTAAAGCAATATAATGTGGGGAAATATTATCATATTCATTGTGCAATGGCTTTGCTTGTATAATAATAACTATTTAAAACACTACTTAATTTACTAAATATATACAATAAAATGTAGACATTACTTCTTATGAATGGTACGTAAATTACATTAAAAATACTAGACGTGATATACATAATTTGAAATGTTATTAAATTAATTGTAAAATCTAGTTGTTGTTATTTTTCAACTGTGATTTTTTTTTATAGGTTGTATTTCAAGACGACTATTTTAAATGTTGACAATTTGATATAATGAAATATTATTAATAATTGAAGACTTTCGTTATAGCTAACTTACTGATCAAATTCTTTTTTACACCAAAAAAAAATCTCCATTAAGTAAACAAATTGTTATTATTAAACAATTTCAAATTCATGCTATCATCAATTATTGTAACATTAAAATATATTACATCAATTTTAATTTAATTTACAGCACATAAATTTACGTAAACATTTAAATGACAAGACAAATAAAATTCTTCCGTGTTTTTTTTTTTTTTTTTATAAATATATAATCAAATAATTAAAATCTCTTGCAAGAAGTATTACTTTGCAAATAAAAGTGTATTTTTTTTATGCAAAAATGAAAATAATTAAACCCAATGTACAGTAAAATTAAATTGTGGTTTATATAATCAACAAAGCATAATAAATATATACAATTCTGTAAGATAAGTTTTTGTTGTGTCATGTTAGAAGATTATATAATTTTAAAAAGATTTGTTTGATTTCAATATAATTTACTTCTACAGTATATAGTTTATCATTTTGTATAGTGTCTGAAAAACCTTACACAATCTGAGTTGTATTGAACCTAGAACGATGACACTGCAAACCTAGTTTTTCACTTTTTTATTTATCGTCTCTTCATGTTGCTCATTAAATTACATGAATATGTGGAAAATATTTGTGTATCTTAAAAGATTTATAATTTTTTTTTTTTTTTTTTTTTTTTTTTTTTTTTACTTCAGATTCTAAAGTAAAAACATAAAATGTTACTCAATTGTTTTTTTAGTATTACGCTTTGATATGGATAATCTAATTAACGTATTGCTCCATATCAACACATAACATTGCCATACGGCAATATAATATAATTGTATGTCACAGAGTCTGTACAAATAATTACTATTTTTCAATTTTTTTTTTTTTTTTTTTTTTTTTTTTGCAAAGTAATATTTTTTGTTAATAACAAAATATAAACTACTTTACATTTATTTCAATTCTCATAGCTTGCCAAGAAAGCAACTAGCGTGTAAAATTTTTATTCAAAAAAAAAAATAATAATAATCGTTCCTCATTAAAAAGCAACATACATTGTTGAAAGTGCGAGGTTTGAGCCTGATGCTTGGCCCACTCTTACACCTAAAAAAAACTATCCCTCAAAACAGTACATACATTACAATGTCAAAAAAAAATGTGACAAATTTTTTATATCGAATTCAATTATACTATTAGTAAAATATTTATACAGCAAAGCAAAGGGGCGTAACAGAAAAAGAAGAAAGAGAGAATCTTTCACGCAACACTAGACTTTCTGATCTTTAAATACATCCAATTATATTTAATTATTTTTAAAAGTTTAAAATCTAAAATGCATTTCTTAATCTCACAAATAATTTCTCTGAAAAATTCAATTTGACTATTATAATATCGATTATTGATCAATCGAATGTGAGTGATATCGATGATGTGTTGCGTGGGTAAACAATGGTGTTGGGCCTGTTGGGTCAATATTAATAGTAATGTGAAATCGCTAAAGATATATATATAAATGGTATATAGACAATGACCCCAAAACCTACAATAAGCTCAATGTTTGCCGATGCCCACACTTGCCATAAGTGAGGGACTAATATGAAGTCGAACGAAATCTGCACGTGCGAAATTTTTATTGTCTTTGACTATATCTATATAAATATAGCGCTTACTATTATAGAATTAATTCAATTTTTGCCTTCAACCTTCTATTTTAAACGAACAATATGTTTCTTGCATAATATGACAAATTTCTGATGTTTTATAATGTAATTTCAATTATTTTCTCTTTCTTTTATTTTATCTTAATTTTAGCATTATAGGCTATTTTCAAACTCCCTTATATTAAACTTTTTTTCCACAATGAAATTTTGATTTTACTTGCAAAAATAAATAAGCAAATAAAATTAGAATTGTAACATTATATCGCAATAAAACGTTTAATGTTTTTTTTTTTTTTCTAGAATATAGTTTTTATTTTTTTTTTTTTATGATTTTCTCCCTTACTTTTGACTCTTAAAATGGTGCATTGAAATACATTTCACATCATTTAACTCTTAATGTTTTCTATTAATTTATATTTGCATAATATTTTATAATTATATTTATAATTAATTATCATTTAAAGGTTAATTATTTATTGACATTCTTAAACCCATATACCACATAAAACAACATGTGCTTTTTAATGAATAAACACGAAATGGGATCTTTAAATTGATAACAATTTTTACCAGAATGTTTAGTTAATGTAGCCCTACGAGAGAGCGTGAAAATACTGTAAAGTATGCAATTTAGGTGACTATTCATTTTTCTGACGTCAGAAACATGCAAAAATTAGTAAACAAATGTTGTGCGGGTTGCATAAATCAAATTTTTCTGATCACTGCTACGGAGGGTGTTAAGACAAACTAAAGTTATTTAAAGGAACCGTCCAGACCATACAACATGCCTTTTTAATTTATTAAACACAAAAAAGGATTTTCAAAAATACAATTATTTTGTCCAAGAACCTAATTTTGATGCCCTAAACCTATAATAAATTTTTGAGCTTATGCAACCCGCACAACTTTTTCTATTGAATGTGAACAATCCTGACGTCAGAAATGTTCGAACTTTGTACATTTTGCCTACTTTACAACATTTTCGCGCTCTCTTACGGGGTTACATTTGATTAATAGTAAAAATTGAATATGCTTTTGAGTGTCCCATTTTGTGTTTAATGAATTAAAAAGGCATGTTGTTAAGCCTGGACAGTTACTTTAAGCAAGTCCCATCAAGTGTTTTGTGAAATAAATGCTTATGCTTTCTTCTCTTCTATGCTTTTAAGCTTCAAATTTGATTGACCAAAAAAAAAACATTTTACTGTACATAAATTAATTAATTAAATTAAACTATACTGTATAATTATGCTTATAGAAATATGTACATACTATATCGTATATAAAAACTTTAAAAAAATAATTATGAATCGGTATATGGCTGGTTAAATTTAACGATCTAATAACAAAACACATTAAGTTAACTGAGAGTCCTTGGAATTAATGGAGTACAAAAAAAAAAAATGCAACTTTCAATTATTATAATTTCTCATTTAAAACAAGATAAAAAAACTATTTTAATAAACAAATTGTTTTAAATTTAATTAATTTTATGATTTTGCAAACGTGTTTATCATTATTAATGTGACAAAAAAAATATTCAAGTTAATAATTGTAAGCCCTACCTTACACTTTTTCTCATAATTACCTTTCTCTTGCAATTTTAACAATTATACTTTTTTTTTCTTTGCAAAATTATCAATTATCTTTATATACGTATGTATATAGTTAATTTTCTTTTCAGTTTTCATTCATTAATACTTATTCATTGAGCTATACTATATACTGTGTAACACTAACCCTGATTTCTTAATTAAAAATAGAAATACTAATTATCGTAGTTTGTACATCTTTTCATTTTTACACAAAACTATAGCATGAGAAAGTTATCATAATTTATAAAATTAATAAATATAAAATGATAAAAAAATTGTTTGGTATTTTTAATATTTTTTGAGTGAAAAAACATGTAAAAAAAACTTGAGTCGAAAATGTTCGTTTGAGTGAAGCTATCGCGAGAGAAGAAAAAATTTCAACTTTATACTACTGTGTATAGGGTCTCTATGCATTCATGTTAAAGTCGACGGCAGTTTGGATAACTCAATAACATAGGTGGCATAGGAAAATAACTCATTTTTCCAGTTTAAAACCACTATGCAATATTTTTGAGAGCATTGATGTTGTAAATATGTTGCATTAGTATCTTAAGTATGTGAGAAAAATAACAATAACAAAAAATGAACCTATTTACCAAAGAAAATTGGCTTAAGTGAAGTTTGTCATATGCTGAGCAAATGTTATTCACTACTCCAGTATGGCCTCCAAGCGCAATAAATATGACGTCATAAGCATAAACCCTCAAGAAATTACGTAATTTATGTTGCATTTATATCACATAGCAAATAAATGTTGTTATTGTGTAGCTATACATTAATACTTATATTTTACAGCATATTATATTATTTAATATTATGAAAATTATGTAAGTTATGAATAAATTGGACTATATAATATTTTATTTATTTATTTGGACTCAATACTATAATATATTATAGAAAATTGAGTGAAATTACAACAATATTGTGCAAAATACCAAACACACGAAAATGTGAGCATTGATCAAATAGAAAAGCAATATATATATAATTATATTATATATATATATATATATATATATATATATATATAAAACACTCGACAATATAATAATATAGATCATTAGAGTGCCTAGTTTATATGCGTATTAATTTCCAAGTAGAAGAACCAATTTTCTGCCCTGCTCGTAATGATTTCAGATAAAAAATTTCAAAGCAATAGAGACGCACCGTCATTTCGGATGTAAACAAAAGTGTGAAGATTTTTTAAGTGAAAGGAGCGGATATAAAAAATAATAACAACAACGCCATAGCAGTCGACATGTGTGTGTGCATGACTTGGGGTATTTTGAATTAAAACGTCTAGGTCACTCATTGTCGGTCACATGTGGAGGTATAAATACTCACTTTCTTAGGTGAAAAAACTTTCACATACTCACGACCAGAGAGCTCAGTGTTATAGACGCACTCTATAGTACCATTATCATGATCATCACATATCATAAAGCTAATTATTTGTTTCGTCTCTTATTTTGATTATTGGTTTTAGAAATAAATTATTCGTAGTTTATTTATTTTATTTTTAATCGTTTTTATTCATTTATTTTTGTAATATATGCTATATGGATTTCAAGTGTAGAGAGAATTAATAGTTTTCTTTGCAATTTCAATAAGAAAGTCATGTACTGTACAGTAGAATAAATGCTTACTTTTATAAATAATATATCTCAGGAATATAATTGTTATTACTAGTAAAAAAAAAAAATTAAAAAAAAAATCTTGCGCAGAATAATTTTGACTGATCTGGCATTTAGTTTTATTGGCTTAAATATCGGGGAAAAACTTAATAAGCTGTCCATTTATGAAACACTAAAAAAAAAATAATAAAAAAAAGAAGAAGAAGAAAATCATGAATTATAAAGTAATTCGTTAATAGACACAAAACTCATATTATCTGCTATCTTATGTATTTTGATTTAAAAAAAACAACATTGTTTTCATAGTTGAAAATCTTCAATAATTTTCTCTAATTTTTTAAATATATATTTTCACCTAAAACTTGCGTTTTAAAAATAAGACAAGTTTTTTTTTTTTAGTTTATTCTGGCAACCATTTAAAAATGTTATATGAAATGTAATTTTTTAAAACATGTTTTTCAATACGGAAATACACATACATCACCAGTTTTAAATTATAGAGAAAGAAAAAAAGTTTTGTCAAAATTTTATGAACATATATATACGCGGTCATGCAAGCATATTAAATCTATAATTATTAGAGTGTCCAAACTAAAAATAATAATTTTGCTAGGAAAAACCCTTTCCTCAATTGTTTAAACTTTCCTTGTTTAAAAATAAAATAAAAAATGTTTTTTTTTTATTAATATGCATAATATAGAAATGCTACTCATGTTTTCAGATTTTACGTTTTCGTTCTAAAAATACTATAAAAATTATTTATTGTTCTTTTTTACTTTTTTTTTTTTTTTTGTTTGAAGGTATTGTTTATATAATACTGCTTTTTATTTTACAAGATATTTACTATATCACACGAACAAAAATAAACTTAATTATAATGCTGTATAGTCTTATTATAGCTGATTCATTACGTCACATATTATATTGAATAATTCTTGTTGTACAGCATAACTATTTAAATGCCATTTTAAAACAACAATATTTACATTTATGCTACATAACATAAAAATATAGCATAATTAAATTTAACTGATTTCTTGAACCCGTGCAGCGATACTTATATATTCGTTATAGTATTTTGTATCGGAAATGAGCTCATATTTTTTGTGGAAAAAAAAATAGTATTTTGTAAATTACAGTAAAAAAAATCAGAATTATACATATTTAGTCCTTTCTATAATACCTTGTTATATATATATATATATATATATATATATATATATATATATATATATATATATATATATATATATATATATATATATATATATATATATATATATACGCACACACTTCAAACTATGCGTTATAACATAAGCAAACACAAATATTTTTTCAACAATAATTATAGGTTTTTATGACATAAATTGTAAATAATTAAATGTGAGATTCTAATATTAACACGTGTCTAATAACTTAAATAAAAACTTTTTAATTTGCCTTATTTTCATATGCATATTATTTGAAAGATAATAATAAGAATATTTTATATACATAAAAAAAATACTATATGTATATTATAAAATAAATTTACATATTTAAGTGAAAGTTGTTTATGGTGAGAAAATATTTAGAACAAAAATTGATCGACCACCAAAATATTATAATGGATGATCTGAAGATTTAAAAATTTAAACATAGAGAAAAAAAATAATAATAAAGAAAAGAAAAGAAAAGAAAAGAAAAGAAAAGAAAAGAAAAGAAAAGAAAAGAAAAGAAAAGAAAAGAAAAGAAAAGAAAAGAAAAGAAAAGAAAAGAAAAGAAAAGAAAAGAAAAGAAAAGAAAAGAAAAGAAAAAGAAAAGAAAAGAAAATAGTTTTTAATGATAGTTTTTGATTGAACTCATATAATGTGAAGCTAGCAAAGCCATATGTAATAAAAACTTGCAAATTAAGCTATTCACAAGGAACAGAAGCTGCGATTGAAAATTTTGCTCCTATACCATCATGGCAATATAGTGCATTGATATGGGCTACTGTATAAGCTTTTTTTTTTAAGCTGGTCAGTATTTAAAAGCGCTTAGCGATTGTTTTAAATAATCATCACATTGTCGAAAAATATCAGCTTTACCGATAAAGCGCTTACTACATATAACATAAATTAATATACCAATTATCACTAGATCCGATAAAGCCATTATGACGTCAAATTTTAAACCTCTATGATATAACACATCCCTATATATATATCAATAAAAGCCATAATTTTTATTTATCTTTATTTTTTAACATTATTTACGTATTGAAATGAAATAAGGACAACTGAAGAACTAAATGCAAAGTCTCATAATTCATTATGAATTTTTGTAATTTGCTTTCATTTTATTATTATTTATTTATTTTATTTCTATATATACGAGCGTATTAGTGTCATTTTAATAAGCAACTAGATTGTGGTAAGAGAAATAAAACAACATGAAAACAATAAAAATAAGCTGAACGTATTAACTTAATACAATAAAATTATAACTCTCTTTTTATGATTATTTTATTATTAAAACAAACAACACTTAATAAGTTTCCTTACCACCCATACCCACTTACTTATCCACTTTTATGAGATAGTTCCTGATAATATCAACTTTTGAATGTAATTTTTTTTAAAGCAATGGACCACTTGCAATGAACGAACTATTTAAAATAAATTTGAATATTCTTAATATATTTCTTATGTAAAAATCAACACGTTACAACAATTAAAAACATTTCATTGCAAGTGGTCCATTCATTGCTTTAAAAAAAAAATGGGGTTATACGTTATATATTGCAGGAAATAAAGGAAATTTCCATATTTTTGTTGATATTTCTGCGAAATATGGTATATATATATATATATATTTAAACAAGCGATTGAGATAATTAAAAGTAAAGCTGAATGAATGGAGGGAAAGTTAGACACACCTGCCTTGTTCTCTTGTGTCTCACACTGCTGCTGTTATGGTCACTCAATCAGGTCAATAGGTCAAGTTCCAACTTAACATGCATCAATATTATATATTATTATCGTACTGTAATTAGTAAAACCTACCACAGTTACATCTTTTCCGGAAAATATATATCTAAATATTTTAAAGTATAATTTTTTTCACTTTGAATCCCTTCCTTTTCAAAAAATAAAAAATAAAAAATTTTGAGTTAAAAATTACAAAGCGTAAACCCTGTTCTCTACACTTAAAATAACGATCAACTTTGGTTATTCAAATGGAATGCGCATTTTTTGGTGCAAGGGAACAGGGTTTACGAACAACACTATTATTTAGTTTGCTATATTTCAAATTAATAATATTATGAAATGAATATATATACTGTATAGCTAATACATTTACGTTAAAATTATAGAAACTCAGATTTCTAAAAAAAAAAAAAAAAAAAAAAAAAAAGAGGATAATTTAAAAATGCAGAAATTTTGTTTATATTTGAGTCTCTAATTGTTGACATTGTTATTGTGTATGCATTGTTTGTACGGAGAGAGTTTGGCACATGCACGCAACAATATCATATACTATTGTCAAATTTTACTCACAATTTTACTTTTCACATATAACTTTTACGTTACATAGTAATGACTATTTTTTAATAGTATAAAATAAAAATTGCTATATTATATGAAATATTCGTTTTATTAAAGTTATGAATGAAAGCGGAGACGTTCTATAAATATTGCAGTTAAAATAATTTTCTATTTAGAAATTAATACAAAAAAGTGCAATGTAGTTAAATAATAATATAAGTATGCAACTTGCTCTTTCTGTAAAATTTGAAATTATATCAGATCTAACGGCTTAATGAAATAAAATAAGCTATCAATATTTTACATGGTAAAATATTAATTTTCAATGCATATATAAGGACCAATAAAATCTGAATGTAATTACAATTACATTAATTATAGAAGTATTTGAAAGGCAATTTTATTACGTCCCGCGCACGCGATATTTGCCGAGAGGAAGTGTGAATTATTATCATTATCTTCAGGATGAGTTACCACATATGGTTATATATATATATATATATATATATATATATATATATATATATATATATATATATATATATATATATATATATATGCTTTTGTACTTTGCGTAATTTTTGCAATATCTAGTGCATACTGTTGATACTTGTAATCTTTCAATTAACTGTCAATATACTGTTATCCTATGTGTGTGTTTTATGTATTTATTTATTCATTCGTGTATATTAATTTATTTACTGAACAGCGAGTGTATATTTATTAATCACCAGGATTTATTATTATGTAAAAAATCTAACTTTGCCAATTTGATTTGAAACACACGCGTACATTAATGGTTTATTTTAGCGATGACAATACTGGCATCAACGACACTATAAGTTTATTAAATGTAAATATAGTCCCTGAATCAATGTAAGTTTATGTAGTTTTAATCAATGGTTGAGGTCATACGATTAGTTGGGCCTATAGTTCATATAGCCCTTAACCTCGCCCTATAGCTTCCTGGTATTTCTTGAGGGATCCCTCAGGCATACGGTTCCGGGTATATATCCGCCACTCTATATAAGCATGCTTTTCTGTAGAACTGTCACTGGTTTGAAGTTTTAGGTCTAAAATAAAATTATGGTCATGCAAACTTTCTTGTACGTAAACTTAGCTGTTAACTTTTAAACTTACAAAAAAAATTAATGAAATTTTAATATTTTATAAAAATATATTTATTTTTAAACAATTTAAAGGCATTTATTAAAAATTGAAAAATAAAGCAGGTCAGATAATATTTAAACACTTTAAAAATGTTTTGGTTTAAAAAAATGTATAACATATTATTCAGTATGTAATCAGTATACAATCTTTTTTTTTTTTATATAATATTAATTTAATATTATTTTTATGATCAAAATTGAAGATAGAATTGATGCAATCACAGTACATATATTATGATAAACATTTTACACCTTGAAAATAACGTGATACCTAAATCAGATACTTAATTTTACATGGAAAAAAAAAAAAAAAAAAAAAAAAAAAAGATAATCATATTATATTCCATCGTAACTAAAGTAAAGTTTGCAGTATTTGAAATGTAGGGCACAAAAAAACGAGTTGTATTTTTTTTTTACATTTATAAAACTCCTTTCCCTCTCACAGTTACGATGCAAATAATTGAGCTAGAAATAATAAATTTTCTCACTAATTATGATCAGTGATGATACTAGAATAAGAAGTTTAAAGCGTATGTAATTTTTGTGGCCTTCAATTTTTAACACATTAAATTTCAAATTTTATCATGAGACCATATTTTTTTATATTATATACTTTCTATCGCAAAATGTTAAGTGAAATAAATGTAAAACATTTTCGATTGACCTTTTGTTGCTACTGCAATTTATTGTTATTTTTCCTTCTCCTTTGCCAATCTCTTTTTGTAATGAGGTACTTAGTAAAAGTAATTAATATATAAATTGATTGTGCATATATTATTATTTTGTCATACGATGACCATGCAGTAACAAAAGCTTTGAAAAAACAAAAGAAAAATTGGCTCGTAATTTTAAGTGTAATTTTAAATTTCATAAAATGTTCTATATATAGTATATAAAGTCAATTTTTACCTATAACGATCAATAACAATGTGTTTAATTTCTATGTTTCAGGTGACTATGGCTGGAGATTACGTTCTCGCGGTCGCCTCTCAGATGATCGCACGTCTGCGACATGATGACGTCACTCAGGTGTTAAGTCAGGTAATTATCATCACACCTGTCACGTCGTTGTAATGAAAATGATGTCATATAAATATATTGTCTCATGGCCTTTAATTAGGTCTTCAGAGCATTTTGTTATAAAATTTAGTCTTATATTTAATTTATTTCTATCATGCTCCCAACTTATTAATTCTCTCGGCTCATCTCTGTCTGTCTGTCTGTCTGTCTGTCTGTCTGTCTGTCTGTCTGTCTGTCTGTCTGTCTGTCTGTCTGTCTGTCTGTCTGTCTGTCTGTCTGTCTGTCTGTCTGTCTGTCTGTCTGTCTGTCTGTCTGTCTGTCTGTCTGTCTGTCTGTCTGTCTGTCTGTCTGTCTGTCTGTCTGTCTGTCTGTCTGTCTGTCTGTCTGTCTGTCTGTCTGTCTGTCTGTCTGTCTGTCTGTCTGTCTGTCTGTCTGTCTGTCTGTCTGTCTGTCTGTCTGTCTGTCTGTCTGTCTGTCTGTCTGTCTGTCCATAGTATTTCTTTTTAGAATCACAATTTGAATGGTGGAAACATTTTTATTCCATTCTTGTTCACAATTGCGCCAAATATTATAAACTTTTTTATATATATTAATTATATTATTATTTTATTATATTAACTATTTTTGTTCTCTTTATGTATCACAATGCTCTCTATAATAATATTAATGTTTAATATTTTATATATCATACGTATTAATTAAGAAAATGCAACCATATAATATATTTCATCATTTTATCGTTTATTTTAATGAAATTTGAAATCTTATTTGACGTTGATATTTTCAGGTACTGACTGACTTAGTCCAGGGAGAGTTCATGCAACTCGGCTCCAAGGAGACTGAGAATGAAAGATTTGCTCACTACCTCACCAAGACATACCGCAAAACTGCCAGCCTTATCGCTAACTCACTCAAAGCGGTAAGTATATTATTGTTGCTTAGGATTAAGGTGGACAGTCAGGTACTCCGATAATTTGACTAAAAGCAAAAAATAAAATAAAAGGATTAACAACTCTAGATTTGTAAATATTTTGATAAAAAGGTCACCATGTAAATTTTTTATGAAAAATTATAAACAAAGAATAGAACAAACTTTTTTTTTTTTTTTTTTTTTTTTTTTTATTTCAGGAATATAATACGAGATTTCTACCTACAATCCTTTAATTACTTAAAAATAATGCATAAATAATTATTTAAAAACAATGCAGCCCAATCTAACAGCACTTAAATATTTTAGTGAGTGATATGACTGTTAACAACATTTGCTTTAATTCTATAGCAATTGATATGATATAAGATTTCATTACGTTAATATTTCAGTGCGTGATGCTTGGTGGTGCTGATGAGTCCATCTCCGAGCTTGCCTTCCAGTATGGACGCAACGTGGGACTTGCCTTCCAACTGGTAGATGATCTACTTGACTTTGTATCATCTTCAGATGCTCTTGGTAAACCTGCAGCAGCTGACCTCAAGTTGGGTCTTGCCACCGCACCAGTGCTCTTTGCCTGCGAGAAAGTAAGAAATTATCACCTTTATACATAAAATATTTTGTCATTCTCAAATCTGGTACACCAGAACTATAAAAATTAAATTAGATATAATTTATTATTATGATATATATTTTGACTTTTATACAGTGTACAATTATACGCTATAGTCATTTGATGTTTTTGTTACTTTATTGTATTATTATGTATTTGTTTAGAGAGTTTATAGCTCTATGGTTCATTTTCAAATTTATGCTCAGACCTATATAATTATCCACCCCGGAAAGTAAAGTATAAAAAAACTAAATCTTATACATTGTTCAATATAGAATGAACATATTATAAAGTAAAATCAATTGTCCAAAGTTAGTATTTCCTTGCATGTGTAGACTATAAAAAACATTAACACTGCCAATCAAGTTCTGATGAATATAATTAATTGGTCGGATACACTCGTACTACGTTAACTAAAACCATTTTTCATGACCAGATTTTCAAATGACAGTACTTTTTAGGCTTGCAAAAAATATGATATTATAAAAAGAGTTTATCTGTGTGATTTTAAATTCTTTAATTGTTCTTAAACTATCATTAAATTTAACTGAGAATTTCCATTTGAAATGAGGTGATAATATGTTAACTATAAAGTTACCCTGTCTATAATATAGTACCCTTAATGAGGTCTAGTAAAAACCTTACAGTAGAGTAATAATAACCCTAAACACCATTTTTTTAAAATGCATATTTTAATATTTTACTTAATAATTATTTTTTTTAATTTCAGTTCCCAGAGTTAAACCCAATGATCATGCGTCGTTTCCAAGAGCCTGGTGATGTTGAACAAGCATTTGAGTTAGTTCACAAATCACAAGGACTAGAACAAACTCGCTTCCTTGCTCGCAAACATTACTTAGAAGCAGCAAGACTCGCTTCATCCCTTGCAGAATCTCCCTTCCAGAAAGCGCTTCTTACTGCAGCAGAAATGGCCATCAATAGAATGAAATAATATATCTTAATTAAATATTAGAGTTTATATATATAGTGTCGCAGAAAGCAGTATGCATATCATAGTCATCTCAATTTATACACTGTACGTACTTTACTTAAGCTTGCAATTATCTATATGGTCCCATACATACATACATACAAAAAAGGTACCTCATGGTAAAACAAGACAGTAATAGGTATATATTAACACGTGTTATTTGTGTGTATTATTTTAATTTCATAAACTATTAATTGCAAGCAAGTAAAAAAAAAAAATACTAATATTTTATTGGATCTGGTTTTTATTTCATTATAAAATTCATTAAACACATTATTTCAATAATACCAACAAATATATGCATCATAGTTAATCCATATCCATCAGTTATTATTATTATTATTTTCACAATAGTCGCAGTTTGATAATAATTTTGTACAATATGTTACTTTTTTTTTTTTTTTTTTATGCACCATAAACTAAGTCTATTTTCACTTAAATGGGTTACCAATTACCATATCATTGGGTTGAATTGAGTATAACCAATTTTGTAACTTTAATTGATTTGTAAAATAATATTCATTTCTCATTTTTAAATAAAGCTTATGATCATATATTTGTGTCGCAAAAAATAGAGGCACTTTTTTTTTTTTTTTTTTTTTTTTGACGAAAAAAAAAAAAAAAGAAAGAAAAAAAAAACGGTATCTCTATTTTTTTAGAGGACAAAAAGTATTCACAGGCTGAAAATGTAGAAAATAATTATCTCTAATTAATATCACTTTAATGGTTATCATAATTCAACAAAATTATTATATGTTTTTAGTTTCACATATATTAGTTAAGAATATTTGTATATTTTGAATAGTATTATTATTTTGCTGTATATCTTGCTTATTTTTACATTAAACCTTACTATTAATTTTTATTATTTTTGTTTTTGGGTTTAATTTACCAATTCAAAGCCAGATCCATTTAATAAATAATATGAAATGAGAATTAATTATGGAGATATTAATTATTTTTTTTTTAACAAATGTTGATATTTTAGCAATTTATTTATATTTATATATTTTAACAAACAAAAAATTATTAAAATTTTAAAAATTAAGGTTGTGGATTTATCAAAATTAAAGAAAATAATACGTATATTAATTTTTAAGTATGTGTACATTTTTAATAAAAATTATTTTTATTTAATAATTTTACTATATTTTTTGAAGATTACCATTTCGTTAAAAAAAGTGGAATTTTATACTGAAAATAAGTCAGAATAAAGTAGAATTATTAAGTAAATAAAATTTTAAACTCATTTTACAATAAATGTATATAAATGACAATAAAAAAGTTATATGTATAATCATTTTAACTATTAATGGATGTATAAATAATATTGTATTATAATAGTAATATTTTGCAAATTGTATTATTTTATTGCCATTCTTGCAATATATTTTAACATATAGCTTTAATTTTGAACGTAAAGGTTAAATAGAATGCAAGTTGGTAGATTTAAAAAAAAAAATGTAACGGTTGTGTCCAGGGTCGGACTGGCAATCAAGGGGCCTCGTCCGCAAAAGGGCAAAAGGGGTGTAACACCCTCTTTAGGGGCCACAAAGGGGACGTAACACCCTAGTTACGCCCCTTTTTGGGCCTTAGGGGCCTCTTGCGCAAGGGCAATTGCGGACTTGCTCTTATGGCCAGTCCGAGCCTGGTTGTGTCATTAAGTTTGAAAGTTTTTTGTGTATAAAATAAACTAATTATTTACGGCTTAATATCTCCAAATATTTGTTTTAAATTTCCTTTGTGTTGATTTTTTCTAACAAATTTGACTTTTTCTTTTGTAATGAATATTTTTTTAATAGCCTTCTAACTATGGATTTAATTTCATTGTTCATCTTCTTATAATATTATTGTTTCTTATTATTTTAAAAAAAAAAGCTCAAAAGAAAATTATAAGAAAAAGGAATTTATAAATATACTAAATAAAATTTCAAAAATTGCTTTTTAGGATTAACGTTGAAGTGCTTTTACCTGCATACACATCAGAAGACACTTAATAAATTTGAAACTTATAAAAACAAGAGTTAATGTTATACTGTAGCGTCAAAAAGCATGGGCTAAGGGAGGTGCTTTTCCCCCTTTACCCATGCTCACTGTAGGCTGGACCTCTCCAGTTGCAAAATCCTGCCTACGCCACTGTATAATATATTGCTATATAGTGACGACAGTATGAAATAATAATAATAAAAGAAATTGAAATTTTTTTCTTTAGTAATTCTTAAAAATTATATGAATTTAAAAACGAGGAAAAATCAGCATAATTTTCTTGCTACTGCTTTCTATCAAAAGTGCAATAAATGTAAAAAAAAAATATATATATATTTTATTTTATAATTGTAATTATAGTGGAAATATTTTAGTAAAAAATAAAAAATTAAAAAGGTCTTAAGAGCCCTTAATTGATTAAAAAAAATACTATGAATAACATTTTATAAATATAATTAAAATAACCCCATTAAAAAGGGACTTAAGTGCCTTAATGTTAATTACAAATTGGTTATCAATGTAACCCTATGTGTGTGTATAATATATATATATATATATATATATATATATATATATATATATATATATATATATATATATATATATATATATATATATAATGCTATTTGGATAAAAAAAATATTAATAGTAATCCTAATGGTGAACTGTAAGTTAAAAAAAATATATATATTAACAAAAAACTAAATAAATAATGCAAATCAATTGATTGTATCCCAAAGTCTGCTAATATTTTTGTAGCTAATCTTGGTTAAGTTTAAATATTTTATCAATTTTTATTCGAAAAAAAAAAAGTTTGAATATTATATATAATATCTTATTCATTTTCTTTTCATTTTGGTTAATTGTTAACAAATCTTGATAAGATATAAAAACTTAACAAATTATTGTTATATTTTTATTGCAATGCATATGCTCAGATATATTATAGTAACTCTTATATTATAGTTGTAAAAAAATAAAAGTAAAATGGTCATTTCAGTTATTATTTTGCTTTTAACATGCATAAACGTTGTAAATATTATACATAGATATTATATGGCCGTTTTACAAATTACAGCAATAAGAAATTCAGTTTTTATTTTCCCGGAAATTATGTAACAACCAAAGCTAAGGAATATTCACTGTTTTTTTTTTTTTATTATGTATTTTGTAATGAATGAAAAATTTAAATTATTTGAAAATTATATAATTTCCAGTTAAAACTGATTTATATGTTGAATTATTATTGGTAATTTAATTTACCAAATAAAATATAGTACTTAAATATTAATTTCTAAATATGTACTGTAAATACAAAACTATTATTATATTGCTCTATCCACCCCTTCTCCTCTTTTCCTTCTTCCTCTTTCCCTCACTTGGTGCGGTGAGTAAAAATAAAAAATAAAGAGCTTTCAAATGATTAGAAAAAGAGAAATATTTGTCGGTTTACTCCAAAATTGATCAAAAAATTATCAAATAAATTTGCATCCATTTTTTTTTTTTTTTTTTTTTTTCCCACTTAGTTAAAAAAAAAAGTGTTTTAATTTATTGTATATTGTATCCTAAAAAAATCAGGTCCTTATATTTTGTGCCTAATATTTAAAAAAAATCAATTTTTTAATAATTTTGAATTTTTAATAAATTAATGAACAAATTAAATAATATAGAGAAAAAAAAATAACCTTTTTTTTTAGATATAATGTAAAAATAAAAGTAATTTGAAAGCTTCATAATACAACATTATACCTATAATTACATTATTATATTTATATTTTTATTATTATAATTGAATTGTTAATTAATCTTATATTTTCATAACATTGACGTTATTTGTATTCATAGCTCTCTTTTTTCTATCATTTATCGCACACTTTCCTCTCCCTCTCTTTGTTTCTTATTTTCTTCATAACATATTATTTGTGTTAAAAGTTTTAAATCAACGCACATTATATATATGTTGTTGTTGTTGTTTTTCTGTGGTGTTGGTTATAGATAAATAATTTACCATGTATTATATAATTCAAAAAAACAAAAAATTATCTATTATACCCATATAGTTTTTATTTTGTAGAGGGTCAATTTTTTTAATAAAATATTCTAAAATTTATAATTTTTTCTTTTATTGTTTACACCCAGTAAAATTATAAAATAATTAAAGGGTGCATTCACTTTTTTTTTTTTTTTTTTTTTTTGTAACTTTTGTGCAGAAAAATAAATAGTAACATTGTAAAAACAATGTGATTTTAATTTAACAATTTGCTTCTCAAAGTTACAACAAATAAATATGTGAATGCACCATTAAGCAAAGGATACTCTCAAGAAGATTTATTTATTTATAGGCCTAATAACAGGCTCGGACTGGCCATAAGAGCAAGTCCGCAATTGCGGACGTGGCCCCCCCTGTTTGGAGGCCCCTAAGGCCCAAAAGGGTGTTACGCCCCCTTTGTGGCCCCTAAAGAGGATGTTACACCCCTTTTGCGGACGAGGCCCCTTGATTGCCAGTCCGACCCTGCCTAATAATAATTTATCTTTCTACTGAATGGAGAAATCTGATGTAATATGACTATTATAAACAGCTTATACTTTCATGTTTTACAAGTAGCACAAATTCGGGGAAAAAAAAAAGTTTTGATAATTTCTAATAACATAATATTTTGAAGAAATAACAATACCTAATAATAAATCCCGTTTATGAGTACTACTTCATATCCCCTCAAAATATAATTTACACCAGAGCAAGATGTATATATAGAAGGTGGTATAATTTACCCTTTTACTGTCGTCAGAACTCGGTTTCCTACGTAAAACTTCAAATTTTGACATACGTCATAGGAGGTGACTGTAAACAGAATCACGTGGTCTCTCAGGTACAATGCATTATGTACCTGAAAAAGGAGGAGGGACACAAAATTTCCCCTCTTTTGGCGTTAAATTTCCCCTCTTGTTTTGATTCACCTCCTGTGACGTTTCATCCCTTCCTTTAACTAGGCAAACTACACCACCTTCTATATATACATCTTGCACCAGAGTAAATAAAAGCATTCCATTACTAGAGGCATGCACTGGTGCTGCAGCAAAAAAGATAACCCAACTAAAAACCTCTGATAATACATACGATATTTAAAGGGTTAGTCAACATTGGCGTTTTATTGTGATCATTGTGGTACTAAAACTCCCGAAAACGCGATCTCAAAATTTTAATTATTAACTCGCTGGGAGCAAAGACATTACAGCTATCCCAAAGCTACGTCACAGCTTAAACTTGCTCTCACACTAGTTTGGTACGAGCGGGAGTTACTCTTATTTTTGAGCTGGTTACTTGACGCTTGACATAATATTTATGTATAAAATAGGTTTTTTCGTCTACAGATAGATAAACATAATGGATAGATAAAAATTAGAGTAAACTCTTGCTCACGCCAAGCTAGCGTGAGAGCAAGTTTTAGCTGTGGCGTAGGTGCGGGTTTGCTGTAACAGCTTGCTCTCACAGTGCGTTAATAATTAAAATTTTGAGATCGCGTGTTCAGGAGATTTTGTAACACCATGATCACTATTAAAAAAACATTGTTGACTACACCTTTAAGCCTTCGCTAGTTATAAGATATACACTTATTTCAATTTACTATAACTACAGCTACTAATTTTCTAACTCAATTATCTTTAGCTTCTATTATAACTTAAGTACATATATGGAAAAGACAAACAAAAAGGAAAAACACGCACATGAAATTACTCATTCAAGTTATTGTTATTATATACTGTGTATTATATTATTGTTGTAAATTTACATACATACATATCATGACGCTATTAATCCCTTTCGGGGTAAGCCAACAACACAGATGTTTTATCCTGACCCAGTGATAGACCTCCACAACTTCCTATCCTGACATACTTCACTTGCTTCCGCCAGTCTCATACCTTGTTTCATACATTTCCTTTTGCATTTCATACTGCGTACATTCTTATTTTTCAAACATCTTCCAACCACCTCAGACCATGATGTTTTAGGCCTGCCTCTATCTCTCCTTCCATCCACTCTACTATGAAATACCTGCTTTGCTATTCTTTCATCACCCATTCTCTCAACATGACCAAACCATCGTAATACACTGTTCTCATACTTCTCAGTCACAGTTTCTTTTACTCCACATTTCTCCAACACCCAAGTATTCCTTACCCATATCTAATCTTGTTTTACCACACATACTTCTGAGAAAACTCATACCAACAGCATTCACCCTACTCATATGCCTACTCTGACATACCCATGATTCAGAACCATATAAGATAGTTGGGAGTAAGACAGAATTGTACACTGTAAGTTTTGCTTTGTTTGATAAAGCATCACTCTTGGCCAATCCTGCCATGCTGCCAACTACTTTCCTACCTGCCGCCACTCTCCTCTCAATCTCCCCATCTATACTTCCATTCTCTTGATATAATCTTCCCAAATATACAAACTCTTTCACTCTTTCCAGCTTTTCTCCATTCAGTGTGAATTCATTTCCATCATCCTTTTCTCCACCAAATACCATTACTTTAGTTTTCCCAACATTTATTCTCAGATCCATTTGTTCTGTGCTTTCTTCCAACCTATCAATCATCTCTTGCAATTCTTCCTCACTCTCAGCCACCATCAACGCATCATCAGCGTACAACAACATCCACACCATTAACAAACCTACGTTTACTCCACTTCCATACTTTTCAGCCAACTTTATACATTTATCCATGAAAATATTGAATAACCACGGCGACATCACACATCCTTGCCTAACGCCTCTACCCACTTTAAACCACTCACTCAACTTTCCGTTTACTCTCACACATGCCTTACTACCTGCATACATGGCTTTCACACCCTCAAGTAACTTCCCTCTCACCCCATATTCATCTAATACACTCCACATCATACTTCTGTTCACTCGATCATATGCTTTCTCTAGATCTACAAACACAGCAAATACTTTCTTTCTTGCGTCCATACATTTCTCAATCAACTGCTGCACAGTGAAAATCTGATCAGTGCAGCCCCTGCCGGGCATAAAACCACATTGCACTTCTGAGATATGACCCTGTGTAACCTTTTGCACCTTATCAATCACCATCCCCCCGTACATTTTACCAGGTATACTTAACAAACTAATTCCACGATGATTTTTACAGTCATACTTATCCCCTTTCCCCTTATATAACGGAACAATCACAGCACATACCCAGTCTTCAGGTACTCTACCTTAATTTAAATACAATAATGTAATTAATTGTATAATTTTTAGATCAATTATTATGATTTTGCCTTTTTTTTTAACTCTGAGAGGTACAAGAAAATAAGAACAGATGCCAAAGTGGCTTTCTGCACGTTAAGCTAACAAGTGACACTGTCACGTCTCCTTATATATTGCATCACATAATTGCCATTACACCTTATAAGGGAAAATAGCAATTATGATTCTGCCTATGAAATACAGGCACAGTGCATTACATGCTTACATCATTTGATTCAAACTGTGCACTTAGATAATTTTTTATCTCATATAAATAAAATAATCTTTTGCAAGTTATTTTATATTCTTGGGAAATAATTCATTAACATAATAGGTTATAAATGTGCAGGTCATAATAAACTGCATGATGATTCAATTCCCAATAAGCATGGCATTGCCAGCTGTATACTAGTCCAATGCTGGCTCAATAATGTTATATCGAGGGCTACGCGGCATTTCGGTACTAGTGCAATCTCCGCAGGTGACTTTTTGGCACATGTGTATTCTCTGCGCTCACCTTTTTTGAAACATCTTTATATGCTTAGCCTGTACAGATGTGCCATTAGTAGGCGTGGCGTAGATTGCACATGTGCCAAAAAGGCACCCGCGGAGATTGCACAAGTACCGAATTACCGCGTAGCCCTCGATATATAGCCATCATTCAGACAAATACATTCAGCGCAAACAGAATAACTGAAAATTCCACACTTTCTACAAGTCCATATCTGCAGGTTCCACCAGCGTGGCCTGCAGAGCAAGTACAGTTTTTTTTTTCCCCCCTAACAAAGAGGGCATGTGCATTTGACAAGTGGATGATCTGCAAGACTTCAACAAGCTTAGAAATAAAATTATTTTAAATTTTTACTGTACAGTAACACAAGTTAATTATTTAATTAAACGATGTTTTTTTTTTTTTTTTTTTTTTTTTTTTTTTTTTTTTTTTTAAATCTTACCTTATAAATAAACTAATACAATAGAATCCAATGGAATAATATCTCCATAGATCACCAAATTCACTTTTTGTTATTCAATACAGTATTGCAAATTGTTAACATTTTTTTTTTTATTTAAACAGTTTTAATGACATTCAATAAGCTGAAATATTTTACCACTATAACCACTATTATTACTTGCTTTAAAAAATTACACTTAAAAAAAAAGTAAATAAAAAAACAAACTTAAAAGATGAAAAAACTAAAATATCTCCTTTTTTTTAAAAATTAAAAATTAAAAAAAAAACTGCTGAGTTAAACAAATGCACTATCTCACAGAATAAGTTTAAAAAAATGATGAGTATAAACCTGCACTCTACTTACTACATTACATAGTCTCTATGAAAACTGAGCTCTTTTGGTCAAACATTGGAATTTAGTTAAATATTGGGCAGGAAATGCAATAAAGTATAAAGTAAACCAATTTGGACTTTGAACTATTGATGAAGGTTATATTTAAGCTCTTTGAGATTTCTTATCTCTATAGCAAAAAAAAAAAAAAAAAAAAAAAAAAAAGTAACCAACACAAACTACTGCAACTTTTTAAATAAATGCTATACGAGAGCAAAGAAAATAATGTTCTTTATATTTCATTAAAGGCATAGACAACATGAAAACATAAGCATTTACATCACTAAACACTTGATGGGACTTACATAAATAACGTTAGTTGGTCTCAAAACCCAACTGTAGCGCCGTAGCAGTCATCAGAAAATTTTGATTTATGCAACCCGCACAATATTTTCATACTAGTTTTTTCCTGTTTATGACGTCATTAACAGGAATATTCACGCAAATTGCATACTTTACATATTTTTCACGCTCTCTCGTGGCGCCACATATTCTAGTAAAAAATATAATCAGCTTTGTAGATCCTATTTTGTGTTTAGAACATATTGTTCATGTTTTCTATATGCCTTTAATAATAACAATAGGAAGAGAAATTAAACGTGTATCCCTAATTAAAAGTGAAATAACTCCAACAAAGAAGGAAATTTATTATCCATAACATTGCAGGTTAATCTGCGGAAAGTGTAGATACTCTACTCGCCCACAATAAAACATTTGCACTTGCTCTGCAGGACACACAGGTGGAACCTGCAGTGCTCCACTCATGGATAGTGTGGAATTCACAGTTACTCTGTTCGTGGAGTCTGTGGAATAATAGTTTTCAGATAATTCATTAAATTTTTATTTTGAATGAAATAAAAATGAATCCCAAATATTTATAAATATGTGCATACTCTTTTTTTTCATATATATATAAAACTTGAAAACAGCAAATGTTGCTATATTTTTAATAAAAATATATTGTTTTGCAATCTACATTAATGGTGGTATATATTATAATACATACATACATAACATAATGCTATATAGTCCCTTTCGGGGTAAGCCAACAACATAGATGGTTTTTAGCCTGGCCCAGTGATAGATCTCCACAACTTTCTATCCTGCCACATTTCTCTTGCTTCCTCCTTCCTCCTGGTATATAATTATGCGTTATATTTCCATCCACATGTCAATTCACACACAATTAAGACAACATATTAAGCATTGGGTATTATTATATTAATATTATTTGAAGTACAAAATTAATGGGTTGTTTTTTCAACAAGAGCTTCCTATCCTGTATGTTTATCGGTGATATTAAGCAATAAATTTTAGATATAAAAAGAATCTTAATAAGACACTTAGCATTATAGCAGGTGCGAGCAGGCAAGCTTTCATTTTACACACAATTTTCTAAATTAAAAATTTTAATTACATCTTATAACATCTTGTAACATCTTTTTTTTTTTTTTTTTTTTTTTTTTTATTTGTTTATTCTACATTTAAATGTACCAATTTTATAATAATAATAATACTATAATGCAAGTATATCTCTATATCACAAAAGAAATCAATTATCATTTAATCATATCATCTATAGAATCAGTTTCAAAAAATTAATTGAAATTATTTGAAAGTAGCCCATATTAATATCATCACTTGTTCATTTTTCATAATTACTATAGAGACACTTTGTTCTGAAATCTCATTGAAAATAATGTAGAGCTGTAAAAAACTCGAAAATTTTTTTAGCTCGGTTTGACTTTTAGCTTGAAATCGAGCTTCAACTTGAAAAACGAGCCAAAACTCGGAAAGCTTGAAATTTGAGCCGAAGTTTAAAAACAAGCTTCCGAGCCTATGAAGAAAAAAGCTTGATTTTCATTAGGAAAAAATGGTTTTTAAAGGATGAAAGGCATAAATAAAATAAAATAATTTTTTATAATATTTTAAACAGCCTATTTAGCATGTTAGAATATTAAAAACACCAAGTTATACAATAATTACAAACTTTTTTTCCTTGCTTTCTTCAAAAATTGTTCTTTAGCTCAATTTATTTTCAAAAGCTCGTTTTTTTCACGGTTTATTCACGAGCTCAACTTCAAATAGCTCGTTTTCAAGCTAAAAGCTCGAAACCTGGGTTGAACATTTTCAAAAAAAACGAGCACCCGAAGATTTTGGCCCGGGCAGGTGCTCGAACCGGTTTGAATTTACAGCTCTAAAATAATGTAATTTTTTAACAATAGACCTTTGGCTGAATTTTTTTTATCAGAATTAAAAAATTAATGATTGTTGATTACTTGCGTCATACAACACATTCAAATTCTCTATCTCTCTCTCTCCTTCTCCCTCTCCCTCTTTCTAACTAAACTAATTTCAAATAATTTTGATTATTGTACATAAGTTGTCAATGCATGTAGAAAAATACCAATGAAAAAAAAAATATATATAGGCCTATTATCTTTAGAAATCATAAAGAACAGGATAGAATTACCAGCAAGGGCCTTACCACAGTACAAGTTGTATGGAGAGATCGAGGTCTCACAAGGCACAGTACTTTGTTATAAAAAGTTTATTTATAACTGAGAGCTTTTGTCACGTGTTAATGACATTATCAATCAAAAAAGAATTTTACTTGACTTTAACATTAACACACAAAGAAAACTCTGTTATAAATAAACTTTTTATAGCAAAATACTGTACTACGCGAGAATGGGATAATTTGACAGTGGGAAAATCGAAATACAACAAGTACAAATAGTACTTGTAGTACAAGTAGTTTTAATGACTTATTGATTATACAGGTAACATTATTAATTAATATACATTCATGGCATTTAAAGAAACATTATTCTTTCTCTATTTTGAGGCCCAGAGCTTACAGTAATCCTGTCCCATGATTTTTGTTTCTATAATTCATGATTTTCGCACAATATAAAATTTTCTATACAGTATTACATGCTTTAAATTGTTCAGCTATTCACTTTCCTTTGATTAACATTGTATACCACATCTTTAGTTTTATTCACATTTATTGTTGATTAATTAGCATTAAATATCTTCAATAAATATCAATCATAATGCTCGGATTTATATATCGATGGCTCCGCGTCAAAAGCGAGCATCTACACTTTCCAGATTTCCAACAAAACGACTATCTACACTTTCCGCTGCCGAGCATCTGCAATGTTAAGCTTATGGCCGCTAGTCAGGTTACAGCGCCGCTCGGAAAGTGTAGATAGTCGTTTTGTCGGAAATCTGGATAGTGTAGATGCTTGCTTTTGACGCAGAGGCATCGATATATGGATTTTGTTTATGGTATACGTTGTTTAAGAAGTATGTTACTATAATTTCAAGGTAAAAATCTTATCGCACATAATATTTTAAACATAAAAACAACAAATTGGACATACATTAAATTGCATATGACAGTGAAACTGAAAATAAATGGAAAGCAAATAAATCTATAATTTGCATACATAATGAGAAATGGAATTATCTTTCCAACATAGATAATGCCATATATTTTTGAACATTATTTGCCTTATATTATTATCATTAGTTTACATGATATATTTAATGTTGGTTTAGCGTTGTTTCCTTTTTCCTCTTACATATACATTATGTAATATTTATAACTTAAAATTAGTTAAAAATCTTCTCTTTACGACAAACAAACCGCCAATCAAAAGAAGTACTAGAGCAATGATGCCAATAACAATGCCTACTATCAAACCTGTGTTATCACCTGAAACAGACAAATAAATGCATAATACAGTAATGCTAGCAAAAATACAAGAATTTGGTTTGTTCAACATATTAACATATTTTATCATGACGCTATAATCCCTTTCGGGGTAAGCCAACATCACAGATGTTTTATCCTGACCCAGTGATAGACCTCCACAACTTCCTATCCTGACATACTTTTATTATATTTATTAATTTATTTAAAAAATTAAGTAAAACCTATTCTCAATTGTAAATTAAATAAAACCAAATTGCCTTTTTTTTTTTTTTTTTTTTGCATATTGATGTTGTAGAGGACAATATGTTTATCTCGTTTTTTTTTTTTTTTTTTTTTATCTCGTGGAGTAAAATGTGTAACTTGAAGTGTCATCTACAATATGTTCTGAGACGAGTTATACACTTTGCTTGCCACAACAACAACAACAACAACAAACGAGATACAAATTTTCCTTTACGTGATAAAAAAAAAAAAAAAAAAAAAGACACATGATTTCCGCTATAACATTGATATAATAGGGCTATGTATAAACGTTAAAGAAATAATAATAATGAAACAGGATGGTTATACCACATATTGATGTGGCAATTTTGTACTAGGCTAATATGTTTAAAAAAAATGCAGGCCAACTTCGTAAAAATTTAGTAAAATCCTACTTTTTACAATGTTAAATGAGTGGTCATCTTAAATAAATACAGCTATATCTTAGATGATAGATTCGCTCTGCCCTATGCAACTATTGCACTCCCCATATGTTGAGCATATTATATAGAATAATTTGTTCAATAAATTATCCTACATGTCAAACATATTATTATGTCATTATAACAGCAGAAATAAAAAATAAAAATTATTAAAACCCTAAGTAACTAAATACAATAAGTCATAAAAAGAAAAAATATTAAATAATAGGCCTCATAAAAGTATTTGATGATCGAAAAATACATAAATAAATGGAGAAAGGGAGGTGATTATTTACAGGGACTCTTTTTGTGAGAGAAAATTATTTCTTATCATAGGAAAAATTATATAAATGCATCATTGTTAGCTAATGCCTTTTTTTTTTATTATTATCATTATTATTTTTTAAATCTATAGGCCTATCTGTATTTTTTTTATCAAATAATGTAAAATCAATTTTTTATTAAATTAATATTATAGGCTAAACATTAAAAAATTGCAAAATTGCAAATATAATTTAAAAATTTTTGAGACTGAAACTGCCTCCATTTTTTGTGGTTCTTAAAAGCCATGGTTACTAGATAAACAGTGGATGGAAGGAGAGATAGAGGCAGCTTGCCTAAAACATCATGGTCTGAGGTGGTTGGAAGATGTTTGAAAAATAAGAATGTACGCAGTATGAAATGCAAAAGGAAATGTATGAAACAAGGTATGAGACTGGCGGAAGTAAGTGAAGTATGTCAGGATAGGAAGTTGTGGAGGTCTATCACTGGGTCAGGATAAAACATCTGTGTTGTTGGCTTACCCCGAAAGGGATTTATAGCGTCATGGTATGTATGTATGTACTAGATAAACGGCTCTTGAAAGTTGTTTTTGATAATTCTGAGCACCTGTACCGGTCTGTAAACAAAATACTGAAATATTACCTGGTGTTTCTGGTTCAGGTTCTGGTTTAGGTTCTGGTTCTGGTTCTGGTGGTGCATTAATGTAAAGTTGGCCTTTAAAAGATGATTCTCCCACTTTGTTTTTGACAATTAATCTATATGTTAGGTCCGTAAAGTCAGGAGTGATATTGAGCAGTCGAAGTTCTGCTTTGTATTTACGTTCTCCCTGATTAAAACAGAAGAAATATACAGTAATATAATATGATTTTTTTTACAATGATAAAAAAATATATATACCTATATATAGGGTCTATGCATTCATGTTAAAGTCGACGCCATGTTGGATAACTCAATAACATGGGTGGCATAGGAAAAAAAATCATTTTGCCAGTTTAAAAACACTATGCAATATTTTTGAGAGCATTGATGCTGTAAATATGTTGAATTAGTATCTTAAGTATGTGAGAAAAATAACATTCACAAAAAAATGAACCAATTTCCCAAAGAAACTTGGCTTAAATGAAGTTTGTCCTATGCTGAGCAATGTTATGCACTACTCCAATATGGCCTACAAGCGCAATAAATATGACGTCATCCGCATACACCCTATAGGCCTATATATATATATATATATACCTATACCTCTATATATATATATATATATATATATATATATATATATATATATATATATATATATATATATATATATATATATATATATAAAAGGACCAGTGCATACATATTATAATAGCCCTATATTATTTATTGCCTTGGATGCGCTCAAAGGATGTACTTGCATTTGAACACTTTTTCGCAAAGGGCATATATGCATCTGCCATAAGACTAACATGTAAAACCTACTGCAAGTACGCCCTTATAAATATAGAAGGTAGAGAATAGAGGTTTAGCTAGGATTGAAAATTAATAAAACTCAAAGATTTTCTAATTTATACAATAAATAGGAACTTAGGACAAAATGTTCTAGCATAGTAGAGTGGTAGATACAAAAAGATTTTATTAAAAATTATGGATTCTGTGTCAATTAAGTTATATGTCTAGTACTGTATTTCACTCTCTTACAAAGGCACAATATTATAAAACAGCATCAGACTTAATCACAGCCTTATAGACTGGTTTCATTCTTTGACTATGACTCATCATAGTAAAGCTTGGCAGATAGCTCTGTACAGCTAGAGATGGCTCACATCACATCTGCTAACTAAATGTAAACTGAGGTAGCAAGTGGAGTATGGTATATACACATGAGAACAGTATACCAACTGGCTACACTGTATTGTGATTTGTGATTCATGTTAGATTTATTGACACAGTGGCAGGAAAAGTAAAAACAGATGGTAGGAATTGGAGAATAGAATTCCTTTATTAGAATAGAACTTATTGACATTAATATTTTTTATGCACTTACCGTTAGTGTATTGTGAGTGCATAAAAATATTTACCACGAAAGTCAAAGAAATGCAGTTAAATTCTAATAAATGTCACCGGAATGGACTTGATCATAAAAGCCGGCATTTATGACAACTCTGATACATAACAATTAAATAAAAATAAGATATATTAAGGAAAATAAATCATCAAAGTAAGGTATATGATAAATTTGAAAGAAAAAGATAGGAGAAACTAGCAAGGGCTTTACCATAGTGAAGAGAGTCCTATAGTTTGGTAAAAATCTTGCTATCACAGATATAAAAAATATCTGTGATAGCAAGATTTTTGCTGTGGGATTTTCTTCTTTATGGTAAAGCTCTGGATGGTTTCTCCTATAATTTTCTTTCAAATTTATCAATTAAATAAAAATAATATGTGATTTCTGTATATACTTACTAGGGGCACCACATTCAATGCTTGATAAAAGCTGTTACTATGCGCTTCTTTGATTGACATTTCACCAATAGTCCAAGTAATGTCTTTATAAATAGGGTTTACAGTAAATTTTACAATGACGGCATATTCTCTATCTTTGGATGGATCAATGCGATGATTTAAATCTTGAGCTTTGTTTTCAAAAAGAGTTGCTTTAACTGTGGAGAAAAATAATTACTAATATAAATAGAATAAACAATAATTTATATTATAACAGAAGGTTAATTAGTCCAATATATTGTCTGCATCCAACATTTGGTAATGCAAAGTACAATTCAGTCCTACCATAACTATTTCAAATTCAATTTTCTATATAATCAATTTAAGGAAAAAACCATCGCGGTTAGGATCAATATTAAAGAAAAGGATAGAATAACCAGCAAGGGCCTTACCACAGTAGAAGTTCTATGGAGAGGTCGAAGTCTCGCATGGCACAGTGTTTTGTTATAAAAAAGTTCATTTTATAACTGAGAGCTTTCGTCATATATTAATGACATTATCAATCAAAGAAGAAAGTTACTTGAGCACATCACTGAGCAGTGTCTTGTCTTGTACTGCCGAGTTGTGCTCTTGCTGGTTTGGAGTTGGTATGGAGGGGTGGGGGTGGAGGGGTGGGAGTGGAGTCATAGGAATTAGGGAAAGAGTGTGAATGAAGGAGTAAGGGAAGAGGTGGGGAGGGAGCGGGAATATTTTTAAAAAGGAATTTTATTAGCGAATATTAAGTCCAGGCAGCCCTTGGGATTATCTGGATCTTAATACATGTTGGTATGCCAATTCATATTGTCGTAAAGTTGCATAGTTAGCTGGACCCGGTATTTTACGAAGTATTGTGGATTTATGCTTAGTGATGTGCTCAAGTAATTTTCTTCTTTGATTGATAATGTCATTAATATATGACGAAAGCTCTCAGTTATAAAATGAACTTTTATTATAACAAAACACTGTGCCATGTGAGACTTCGACCTCTCCATAGAACTTCTACTGTGGTAAGGCCCTTGCTGGTTATTCTATCCTTTTCTTTAATATTGATCTTGATAAATAATAAAGATCAAAAACATCATGACACTATAAGGTTTTTGCATGAGGATTCAAACACATATTTGCACTAATGTGGCCATTCTTGCAAGAGTAGCAAACTTATGTTTAGATAAAAAAATGTCGCAAGAAGTTTTCATGAAAGATCCATGTAAATCCTGATTAGAATAAACAAGCAGCACTTGCTCACTTTCACCAATAGTGATTAATCTCCACAAATGTCTATTCTGTCATATAACCCTACACAGTAGCTATACAGTAGATTATCTCCAATCCTGAGAATGTCAGATCAAAAATGTGCGCCTCTTTGCGACTGGCGGAGACTGCAGAACTAGATGCCGTCATTTGAAGTAACGTTATGCATCTAGTTCTGCAGTCTGCACCAGTAACAATATGGTGCGCATTTGTCTGACATTCTCAGTATAGGAGATAACCTACTGTATAAGATACTGTGATAACCCTACAATCATAATTTACTTCATACGTTTACTTGCACACCTATACTACTACTTTATAAATCCTTCTTTTTCTACCATCTTTTATAACCACTTCAAACCATCCCCCCCACCCAACCACTCCATTCAACTCTCAACATACCCAAAACATAACACATTACTTTCACTCTTTCTTACACCCCATATTCATTCATCACCTAAGTATTTTTCAAAGTATCTAATCTTGTTTTACCACAATATTGTCTAAGAAAATTCATACCAACATCATACAATGAAAATATCTACCCTGACCAATATAAGATTGTTGGGAGTAAGATAGAATTTACTCTCTGTTAGTTTTAATAGATATAACAAATAATTACACATGGCAAATCCTTGCCACGTTGACAATTAATAACATTATATTTAAAGTAAAATTATAGCCCCACAAACTACAATACGCATTACAATGCATATCAATGAAGTCAAATAACTTTCTAGTAACAGTGAAAAAAAAATTATGAGACTAGGCGTTCTCGACTATGTACTAGTCGAGAAAAATTTGTGTAGGCAATCACACTATGCTATCTTTATGAGAAAATGCAGCAGCTGCCCTGTTCTTCAACTTTTTACCAGAGCTGTACAGAAGAGTTAATGATCAAGGTTGTATGATGCCTTTTCTCAGATACAAGAATGCTATTTGACTTCATTGATATGCTAGTATCAAATAAGATACTAATAACAGAAATAATACTAACATTCTACGTCAATCTCTTTTTCCTCAGAAGCTTCAGGCGAATTCCAGGATATATGAGACGCCTTACATTGCAGAATCCTGCCACTGTCATTTTGATATACTTTTCGGGAATAAGTACTTTCCACGGTAAATGTTTTAAATGAATCACTAGTATCAGACCCAGGAGTCTCCTTAATTTTATCAGGTTTAATAAGTTCGTTATCTAAAAACAAAAGAAAAGAAATTGTCACTTATTAAATTCCTATTATATGAATCAGAATAAATGGGAAGAAATGAAATAAAAGGTTCACAGTGCTATACTAAAGCATAGCTGAGCAAATTATTAATTGTTTAGAAAGTAAAAACCATTTTTTTGAATATATTATCATAAAAAAGGGTAGGAAAAACAAAAAGCGCTGTACTATGAATAGGTCCATAGCTAGGTGAACATTTTGATGGCACAGTTAACGCAAACGTACAAAATGTAACTATTTGTGTTAACTAGCTGTGTCATCAGGATTTTCACCTAGCCTCATCATTGTAAGGCGCTTGTTGGTTTACATGGCCAAGCAAGGATCTATAAAATTATTATTATTAGTCTTTGCACTTAAAAATAAATTTTGCAGCGTTAAATGGGAAAACCATTATAAACTTACGAAAGTGGGTGGTGAGCGATTTGTCTATCAACTTAAGAATATTTTGGAGAAATCTTCGTCATCAACCAAACGTGATTTAAGACCAAAAAGGCGTAGAACACCTTGAACAAAAAAGTTGCGTAATATCCTAACAAACCTGAAAATCAACGTTGATTTGGCCGGAGTCATTGATTTCTAATTTATTTTCCATTCACAAAATGCCGCTGCCGGTCACTGACGTCACAGCTCGCCTGGTCCACGCGCAAGTAAACCGGGCGAGCTGTGACGTCAGTGACCGGCAGCGGCATTTTGTGAATGGAAAATAAATTAGAAATCAATGACTCCGGCCAAATCAACGTTGATTTTCAGGTTTGTTAGGATATTACGCAACTTTTTTGTTCAAGGTGTTCTACGCCTAAACAAAAAGTGTCTCTTTCTTTTTGTTGACTTTAACGTTACATAACACGCAGGCAAGCAGCCATGCAGCTCTTGTAGTGCGACACCCGGAACTTGCATCACAAAACAGCACACTTCCAGTCTAGTTGTAATGATAATGCTGGTACCGAAATCAAAACAACTGAATATTTGATAATAATAATAAATGTTTACCCAAAACATTATCAGTTAACATTTATATATTTATACTGCTAGACTGTAGAATGTGTAACGATATAGGGTGTGTATGCATGACGTCATTCTGAGTGCTTTTTGATGCTCTTCTTGAGCAATGAATAACATTGCTCAGCATAGGACAAACCTAGTTTTTGGCTATTTTCTTTGGAAAATTAGCTATTTTTTAGTCATTATTATTTTTATTGCATACTTGAGGTACTAATTCAACCTGTTAACATCATCAACGCTTTCCAAAAAATAGCGAAGTAATTTTAAACTGGCAAAATGTGCCATTTTCCTATACCTGCCAATGTTATTTAGTACTCACTTATGACATCGACTTTAACATGGATGAAACCACCCTATATATTTTTTTAAAACTGAAGTGTGCTGCATTATAGTGTTGCAAGGTCAGAGTGTTGCATGACAAGAGCTGCCTGCCTGCTAGTGAGTTATATGCATTGTTGAGGTAAACAACAACAACAACAAAAAAAATATATATATATATTGATGTCAAACATGACGTGTTTTATGGTGACAAAAATTTCTCCTCACGTCTTCTCTTATATTTAGTTTTTGATGTGAAACACCACCCACTCTTGCATGTTTATATAGTTTTCCCATTTAAACAATGCAAAATGTATTGTTAAGTACAAAGATTGTAAATAACATCAAAAGATGAAACAATATTATTGAACTCTTCATGATAAAAAAAAAATAATAACAACATAAAAACGACTTGCAGTATTAACTGACAACAGTTAAGCAATGATATTAGTTATTACACGCTTATTGTTAATGAATTATTGAACAGCAAGTAAAAGTGTATAAGTAATAATAATAATGCAATAAAAAAGGCATGATACAGTATGTACGGTACTCATAATTTTTAATGAGGTTCACTACTGCCAAGTGGGATGATTTTGGCACCTTGTGGTGACTTTGGTCAAAGTTTCAAAAATTAATTAATCCCGCTAATGAATCTTCATACAAACGTGAAACAAAAACTAAAAGATAGTGCAACAATCAAGATTTAATTAAATTTTGTTGTGTGTTTTTATGAGCTTTCGTTATAGGGGGTAAATAATTTTTGATGGTAATAAATATAGGTATATATAGGTATATATATATATATATATATATATATATATATATATATATATATATATATATATATATATATATATATATATATATATATATATATATATGTATATATATATATATATACACACGTATATATATATATATATATACACGTATATATATATATATATATTAATTTAAACCTTTTATGGTAAAATGTCATGCTTTCAACTCACCTAAAAACCATTTTATATCTGTAGCTGCTGGACGTGCATTTGCAATAACACAGCTTGCCGTCACTGTTTCTCCCTCTCTGTACTGGCCTTTATCCAATTCTAACTCTGGTTCACTAGGAGAATCTAAAGTAAAATTTTATAAATGACATAACATTAAAAATTAGGATAACATGTAAATGTAATATACTGTAACTAACTACTTACAAATATTATTCTATGTGCTTTTCTATCAAATATTTTTAATTATCAAATACCACAAAGTTTATTTTTCCTATATATACACATGTGCATATTAAACCACAATTTTTTTTTTCCTTATATTTAGGTATTATTTTCCTAATACAGTTTATTATAAATATAAACTAAAGCTGTTAAATGTATAAGAAAGCTATAAAACAATACTATTGAAAAATTTAACATATAAAGTGCTGTCAAAATATCAGCATTTTGAAATCAAGATATCAAAAAAAAAAAAAAAAAAAAAAAAAAAAAAGTATCTGGATTGCAATCTGCATTTAATTGGATACAGATTACTTTTCTATATCCATTTTACTATAATTCTGCTTTAAAGGTATATGAATAAAAAATACAGATAAGAGGTAAAAAAGATATGGAAATCTTCTGACTCGTCCACCCCAAGACAACATTTTTTATTAATATTATTATTTTATTTTTTTAGATGTGGATACTGCATTTATCTATATATTTATTTTATTTATGTCCTTTTAGATCTGCTTGCAAGCAAGATAACACAGTGTAGAGACATCTGGAAATATCATATATGGTACACCCCGCCCCCATACATATTGTTTAACTCAGTTAATATGCTCTTATCTGTAATTCAATTAGAAATTCAGATTCTGACATCACTATATATATACTATATATATTATCATATTATCATATCATTATACTTACTTGCAACTGTAACGTTTACAGTAGAAAATTCTCCTTCAGATTCGCCAGCTACTCCTAATTTGCATTCAAATATTCCATCATCCATTTTAGTAACGCTTTCTATCTTCAAACCACAGTCACCAGCTGCGTAGCCATTTCCTGCATACTTGTATCTATCATTTGGTTCGTCAGGTTTTAAATTTAAACTTGTTTTCTGGGGTGTTCTAACAATGCAATACTCAACTGGAGTTTTACTAGCTTTACATATAAATTGCATTGAGTTTCTTTCTTTAACTACGATTGCTCGTGAAGGTGGATCAACATTAATTGTAAAACCATTTATTGAGCACACTGAAAAAGAAAATTAAAATTTAGTAATATATAGCTTGACTGTAGCAGATCTGTCAAATAATAAAGCCATAGACCACATAAAGCAATATGTGCTTTTTAATGAATAAACACAAAATGGGATCTTCAAAACTGTTTATAATTTGTACCAGAATGTTAATATAGCCCCACGAGAGAGCATGAAAATACTGTAAAGTATGCAATTTACGTGACTATTCATGTTTATGACATCAGAAACATGCAAAAATTAGTATGAAAATATTGAATAGGTTGCATAAATCGAAATTTCTGATCACTGCTACGGGGCTACAGTTAGGTTTTCAGACAAACTAAAGTTAGTTACGTAAGTCCCATCAAGTTTTTTGAGATATAAATGCTTATGTTTTTCTCTGGTCTATTCCTTTAAGTGTAACACAGTGCAGGGGAATCTTGCATATTGATACACATTGACTAATAAAGGAACAACTTATAGGCTGACTATAATATCTAATATCTAAAATCGCTTATCTAATAAGCGATTTCACACACACCCTTTTGTTTCAACATTCATGCATAGTAAGCAGAAAACGGAAGCAGATATGACCAAAATTGCTTAAAGTCTGCCTCAAAACAGTTGTTCCTTAATAAGTCAATAGAGTGTATGCATTCATGTTAAAGTCAACACCATGTTGAATCATTCAATAACATGGTACAATTTAAAAATACTAAGCTATATTTTTGAGAGCATTGATAAGTAAAATTAGTATCTCAATTGTGAGGAAATTGATAACAACAAAAAATTAACCGACTTCCCAAAGAAAATCATAGTCAAAAACAAAGTTGTTCTATGCTGAGTAATGTTGTTCATTGATCCAGTATAATGTTGAAACGTATTCAGTATGACTTCATGGGGATACACCTGATATATATGTTTCAAGCCTGCCCTATCCCACATTGTTATTTGGTGGTACAGCATGGTACTATAGATTATGGTGAGCCATACATGTGTTGCATTACAACACAATGTAATGTATTTTACTCATCAAATGAATGTAAGTGTATGGATTGGATGCCATAAATAGCCAAAAACTTCTTAGTTACTAATTTTAACTTTTTTTTTTTTTTTTTTTTTTTCTTTTTTACCCGAAATAACCTTTTGTGCACAGGTCAAAGATATTATATAGATAGAGAGAATAGCCCTATGATCAGATAATAGCATTGAGAGCTCTGTGCCTCCAAAGACAAATTCTCAGAAGATTCACATTAAAATTCGATGCTGGGCGATGGCAGACAAAGCATGATTGGCGGTCACAGCTTTGTTTACATCGCAACACCAAATCAGGGTCGCCGTGATTTAGTATGGCAGAAAGCGCACTCAAATTCTGAGACTGAACATTAAAGCCATAGACCACATAAAACAACATGAGCTTTTTAATGAATAAACACGAAATGGGATCTTCAAAACTATTTATAATTTTTACCAGTATGTTAATGTAGCCCCACGAGAGAGTGTGAACATACTGTAAAGTATGGAATTTGCGTCAAAATTCATGTTTATGACATCAGCGGCATGCAAAAATTAGTAACAAAATGTTGCGCAGGTTGCATAATTGAATTTTCTGATCACTGCTACGGAGCTACTGTTGGGTTTTGAGACAAACTAAAGTTATTTATGTAAATCCTATTAAGTGTTTTTGTGATATAAATGCTTATGTTTTTCTCTGGTCTATTCCTTTAAGACCGCAGCTCGCGCCCATTACCCTAGCCCCTCTATCTATAATAACTCTATGGCACAGGTAGATCCAATCTTTTATATGGGGTCTAACTTCAGTCCACGGCTGGTCGTATACTTTGATTGTACAAACAAATTTCTTAAACTTAAATTGCAATATTTTTATCTACAAACATGGGGTGCAACATGCAACATTGAACAACCAAGTGCCGTCACATTTTTTTTTCTATACCTGTATGGTTTATACACACAGGTGTGACAGGTATGTATTTTGAAAGCTCGTTGCTCAGATATGTTCAAAGTACCCCGTGTTTAATGTTACAACCCTTGACTGTCACGCTTTTCTAAGGCAAAGGCATACTGGTGTGACGATCTGACAATCTGCCACTTCTGGCACCATATGTGACGGTCTAATCAAGACTAACGTCACATATTATTAAATGACGGTATATAGATGGCTGACCGGTGGTGGTGGATGAGATTATATAGTGAATTATACACGTTGATTATATTAACACTATTTATTCACTGGAGGTATTATAAGTACAATATGGTGTAGAGGCTCTTGACTTGGCCGAAGCCAAGACTCTCTTGTGCGCGCCGTGTACCGCATGACACGGCACTCACTGAATAATGCATCGTATACATTTCTACATAATGTAACACATAAGCATATAATTGATATGATATTTATTGAGAGGGTTGTCACACTGGTACAATTCTCAACTTGGATGAGTATAAATATTGCACTATACATAACCCATATTATGTAATAGATACGTATGTAACCCATGTCCGCAAAGTGAACACTTTTGTGACTTTTGATTCGACAAGTAAATACAAATAAGTGGAAAAAAAATAGGTGACACAAAATTATTGCAAGGTAAAAAAAAAGTAGTATATAGATGCAGCAGCTTTACGAAGATTGAGAGAAAGGGCAATCAGTAGCATAGGACAAATGTCATTTTTACAGTTATTATTATTATTATTATTTTTTTTTTTTTTTGACTCCAGGTAATTTTTATTTTTCTCACATTCATAGTAGAAACCCCAATTTAACGACCTGTTGTTATGTATATTACAGCAACAGCATTAATTAATTAATAAATACTCTCAAAAATATATTGCAAAAAAGCATACCGCGCGGTATGTACAGTACAGAGCAGCAAAAATGTTAACAAAGGATATGCCGCTCCAATGAGGTATCTGGACAGTTACTGTCATTACAACAGCAAGGTGTGTCCACTGCCGCAATTCACCGCCTTCTTGTGCAGTCACTTGTCTATGAAACAACCAAAAGATGCATGCCTCCTGGATGGGCAGTCTCGTGCACACCTTCTCTCTCTTTTTGTTCTCGCTGCCTGTATCGAGAAAATATCATACACAAACAAACTGAAGACAGCAAAAAATCAACTCCACCTCTCTCGCTCTCCTAGTTGATCGTGTTGTGCGCGCACACTCACGCACTGTTTTTCCTATAATATAGTATTGGTATGAATTTTAGACAGAGAGAACGAGAGAGAGAGAGAGAGAGAGAGAGAGAGAGAGAGAGAGAGCGAGCGAGAGAGGTGGAGTTGTTATTTTGCTGTCTTCAGTTTGTTTGTGTATGATATTTTCTCGATACAGGCAGCGAGAACAAAAAGAGAGAGAAGGTGTGCACGAGACTGCCCATCCAGGAGGCATGCATCTTTTGGTTGTTTTATAGACAAGTGACTGCACAAGAAGGCGGTGAATTGCGGCAGTGGACACACCTTGCTGTAGTGATGACAATTTCTGTCCAGATACCTCATTGGAGCGGCATATCCTTTGTTAACATTTTTGCTGCTCTGTACTGTACATATTATTATGTATTTTTAAATTGACAAAATTAGTTTAATGAGTAATTTTCCCACATCAGCCCATATGTTATTTCATGTTATGATCATGCAATCCAATGATCCTGTTATAAGAGTATATAAGACAAATCAATGGATATTATATAGACTTTGTTCCTGACGATGGGGCCGACGCCCTCAAATGAGGAAACATAGGATACAAATTTGCAAGCAAAATTCATGTATGTAAATACTCTGGCTGTATGCACAACTTACCTAACGCACAATAGAAAAATAAGCTTGCAACATAATGATGTGATACAAAAGAATAAATCATGGTGTATTCTTTTTTAAACCAACGTATGATGACTAATCAGATTAATCAATTACGAACAGAAGAAATCGATTATTGATTTGCACCGTGGATCCGACAACAAACCCTGAACAAACCCAAACAAAATGAATTTATGAAATGTTCAAATGTTCAAGAATAAGTCAAGAATGCTCAATAGATGGCGTTTGGCGTTCAAACTCATTAGAGACCCTTAACAGAGAAGAGACAACCTCATGTTTTAGGCAGACCTGCATTACATCAGGTTAGCAAACATTACAGGAAGGCCTGTGGCGTCGGAACCAATCAGATTTGAGAGATTGTTAGGGTAGCCAATCAGAACGCTAGAAAGTTTGGGTACTTTTAGCGGGCTTTTCAAAACAATGTATTGCAGGTTTGCCTAAAACATGAGGTTATCGCTTCTCTGTTAAGGGTCTCTAAAACTCATTCAACATGTTCAAAGTTCTAAAATTCAAACACATATGTGGGTACATTTTTTCTTACAAACCTATTTGAATCTCAATTAATTTTAATGGTTATAAAATGCATTAGAATTTCAAATTTAATCTTACGCAATGAAAGAATTAAGAAATTACGTGATTTATACTGCATTTTTATGGTATTATATAATTATATACACCATAATTGTTGCTAAATTTGAAATAGCATAAATATAATTATATATGCTATACACTCTACTAATATATAATATATTATGTAAAGCATAAAAATTAATTAAATTTAAATTATATGTTTTCTATAGTATAAACAAAAATGTTGCTCAAAATATATATAGGCTAAGCATATATAATAACGTTTTTAATTTTGTCAGTGTGTATTTGTAAAATTAAAACAATTAATTATTTATAAAAATTAAGAGATAATATTTTATTTGCAGTGAAGAACATAATTGAAATACATAATAATATATAGATTATAAACAAAATAAACTCTCGCAAGTGTTTATTGTTGATCGGATCCGATCAACAATAATAATTCTAAAGAAAAAATATTTTAAAAAAAGAGAGAAGAGACGATGTGCTTATAAATGCAATCATAAATCAATTGTATTTTGCATTATTTAACATATAAATATATAGTTTCTATTATTTTACTATAAAATTATAAATATAGTCTACTTTATTAAATTGTTACTCTTAAAAAAAAATATTTTATGATAAATATAATTAATTGTGCATAACAATAAATACAAAAAGTGGGGGGGAAAATTGCTAAATAATGGAAAACAAAATTATTTTAGTTTTTTTTTTTTCTTTTTTCTTTTTCTTTTTCTTTTTCTTTTTCTTTTTATTTTTCTTTTTTTTTTTTTTTTTTTTTTTTTTTTTTTTTTTCAGATTATTTGTTTGTGGATTTTTGGGACATAATTGTAAACATTAATTATTGATATAATTGTGTTATATTATTTTCTAATCTAGTGATTTTTTTTATAAATTATTTAAACAATATTTTTTTAGTAATAAATTATAAACAGACTTTAGCAGACAGATAGAGGTATATAAGAGTATAAGATAATTAAAAGGTATATCTTTTAAATTAAGAATATATTTACAATATATAATTTTAAAGGACTAGAGAAGAACCTGTTTAAATTATCAAATATATTGAAAATTGTAAATGAAAAATTCAACCGATATTATGTGTGTCAGATTTTATGAATATATATATACGCCTACAAAAAAAAAATAGTTTTATTGAAATAGAACTATATTTTATCAATGGTAGTTTTTTTTTTTTTTTTTTTTTTTTTTTTTTTCTTGATTTTTTTTTATGTTTTGTAAACATAAATAAATAAAAAAAAAGTACAAAAGCTAAAAGTTTTGTGGCCAAGGAATAAATTCCCACTTCTGATCTTGATCTAAACTGAAAGTCCTGGGTCTAACAATATCTTTACCAGGGAATGCCTCAAGTGATTTATATCCTCTATTGGCAGTATTGCATGAGACACGATAGAATCGATCATCGGGGAGTTTTGTTATCTCCCATAATTGATCAGGGTCGTTGGTTTCAATTCTAGGTCGGACTTCATCACCTCCAGGAAAGGCTTCTAAAAATCTAGTTCCAGCATTACGCGTACTGCAACTTATTTTGTATTTGCGATCTCCCATAAATTGCACAAACCACTTCTGATCTTGGTCCAAACTGTCTGGGCGTATACGCACCTACAAATCAAAAGAATATGTTTATAATATAATATATGCACATGCATATATATATATGTGTGTGTGTGTGTGTGTGTGTATTTATATATATATATATATATATATATATATATATATATATATATATATATATATATATATATATATATTATATATATATAAATTACGTATAAATATTAAAATTGCGTATTAAAGGATAGGGCATTAGTGGGCGAGTGAGCGTGCATTTTCATACGGCACCTATTGGCTAGCAAGCTAATCCGTATAACATCTCCTTTAGCATCAAAATTTCATTTTAAGTTGCAGTCTATATTAATTGTTAAATTTATTAGAGTTTACTTATATATTCTATTTCTCACGTTTAACTTTATGAGTTGCGGTAAAAGCTCTCTCATTCTCTCTTTCTTAACTTGAATTTATTATGTAATTGTAACATTTATGAAATTAAAATAATTTGAATAATAAAAAATGTATATTTAGACACTTAATTTGCCCGATTTATAATTGATTTTAACGTGTGATAATAACTTTAATTAGCATACAGAAGTGCAGAGAGTGATAATTTTCTTCAGGCGTTCAGAAGGAACATTCGCTTTATATACTGTAGCACTCACGGTAAACGATAAACGTCACTGTTTTTCATTAATCGTTACGCTTTTACTATCTTTAACGCAGTATTATAGGTGTACAATACTTAATGTACAGCACAGCTCTGGCCAAAAGTTCCCGATAACGAGGCAGCGGCGGCCGCTGCGTTTTCTGTTTTCTCATAAAGATAACATATTGAGGGTTGCCTATATGCAAATCGTTCGGGAACTTTTGGCGAGAGTCCGATCCAATGTGGTGGAGGCGTACGAAATAACTTTTATGTACGTAAACGAAAACTATGATACAAACAGATAATATAGTATAGACTATATATGACTTCCAAGATTTATATATATATATATATATATATATATATATATATATATATATATATATATATATATATATATATATATATATATATATATATATATATATATATTAAAAATATATAATCATATTCATAATGTTAATTTTTTTTTAATTGATTCAGTGTTTAAACCAAAAGTTTGGCATAAAAAAAAAAGTCTTTATACATTTTATTATGTAAAATATATGGGATTCTGCTCGGATTCTTGACATTTGAGTACCATGCATAAAAAAAAAGTGAATAAATCAAAATATTGCATCAATAAAAAGAGTTTACATAAAAATTTAGAGGTATAATTTTGAGTGACGAGATAATATATTAATTATTATAATAAAAAATTACACCAATATTGTGAAGTTTTCTATGTAAATTTTACTTACCACATCTTTGCCTGGGAATGCTTCCAGAGATAATATTCCACCATTCCTGGTATGGCAACGTATTCTGTAGTATCCATTGTCAACTGCTAATGATTGTGTTACTAACATACAAGAAACTAAGAAAAACGTAAGATGTATACTAGTTAATGTTGACATTCTGAATGAGCTTGAAAATTGTAATGTAGCGAAACTATTTCACGTGGGGATTTATATACAGTATAATGAGGAAAAACCAAAGTATCATAAAATATAAAGGTCATAAAGCTATCATTAGATCCAAAGAAAATTAATAAACTCTATCTTTATTTTTTATTTAGTTTTAGTTTTTTTTTTTTTTTTTTTTTTTTTTTTAGCACTATTATAATATATCTTATGTTAAAAAATAAGTGGTATAGAATGTAGTGAGGAAAAAACAGAGTATCAAAGAGGTCAAAAGTTGAGGTTAAAAGTAATCAGAACAAAGTAACCTTTTTGTAAGGGATGATAAGAGTTTCTGTTTATTTTTATTAAAAAGTTCAAGTTCAAAATTGTTAATTTCATTTTTACCGGCTTACAATATCAGGAAGCAAAACAATGCATAACAAAGTAAAAAAAAAAAAAAAAAAAAAATCTTCGTCAAAACTTACATACTAACTGTAAGAATATAACTCCACTTTAAAAATGCCACTTTACAATTATAGACATACTATTTTTATTAAAACTATTCAAGTATCACATTCACATTTGTGTTCAAAATGTTTAAAGTTTAAAGTGAATTTTTTTTTTATATTATAATTAAAAATTTAATCAACATTGAAAATCAGTTTTGAAAACATATGTATGGTTTAATTAAGTTTCTAATCTTAAAAGTTTCAACATTTCCTGCTAGTAAGTTATAAAAATAAAACTATAAAAAGTTATTTGCTATCGCAATTATTGATATATGTATCTAGTAATATTATTGAGCAAACACACAAAGGTCAAGAAAGTTCAAAAAAGTCAATGATGTGATATATGATGCTGCCACTACTACATACGGATCCTGGTACATCTATATCTATAATTTGCGCAATAATTTTTACCACAACCGCCCATTCATATACAGTTACAGTATAGGGTGGTTTCATTCATGTTAAAGTCGACGTCATAAGTGAGTACTAAATAACATTGGCCGGTATAGGAAAATGGCACATTTTGCCAGTTTAAAAATACTTCGCGATTTTTTTGAGAGCATTGATGCTGTTAACAGGTTGAATTAGTACCTCAAGTATGCAAGAAAAATAATAATAACCAAAAAAACAGCTAATTTCCAAAGAAAATAGCCAAAAACTACCTTTGCCCTATACTGAGCAATATGTTAATCATTGCTCAAGATGAGCATCGAAAAGCACTCAGAATGACGTCATGCGCACACACCCTATAGTATACCGCCGTAAGTTAAACCCATGATAGTTATATCATGGTTAAACCTTATAGTTCTCATTTTTTTATATCATTGATGTAAATATGCTTTTTTTTTGCAATTTTTTATTTCATTTCTTCTTAAATTACACTTGGATACTTTGACTAATGTATCAATACCTACAATAGTTTATTTTTATTTTTATTTTCATAATTTGCGAGATATGCATGAAAACTATTAGTGGTTATTGATTTTTGGAAAGAACAAGAAATTATAATTTACCAAAAATATGGAACGAGATTCCATTGAATCTATAAAAGAAAGGGAAAAAAATACATTTTTTTTTATGTTTGTTTAAAAAAAAAATTAGTAAACTATTATTTATAGACATGATTTGTATACAGTATATATATAGATGAAAAGAAAGAAAAAAGAAAGAAAGAAATCATAAAAAAGATAACACACAAGATCTGTAATAGTGTAACTAGTCTCTTAGAATCACTCGACAACAATATAACATAGATTACATGGACTATATGTATGAATAAAGTAATGGTTAATTATTGCCGAAATTGAGCTAGCATAAAAATTATTATACTTATTTATATACTTTTGTCCATGCGGTTTACTTTTATCTAAAATAACAACAATAAGTTTATGTTTTATAGCATCGATTATAGTTCAGTGTAAGAGTATGGGAGTGAGGGGGGGGGGGGGGGGGATGGGTGTCTTTAATCTTTTTTTTTTGACATCGTAAATTTTATCTAAATACCATATAACTGATAAAATATATAGTTAAATAAAGGTTTGCAGTCATTAAGTTAAAAATGACTACAGACCGAAGTTGGATTAAAATTGTCCAGGACACATTGTATACAATTAATGAATCTTTAAGTTGGAATTCACTTTATTCATCCAGTAACTTTATTCAAGATGGTGAATACAGAATTCAATGTAAAACAAAGGCATATGGAAATAGGTCTTTGCTAGTGGCGCCTACCTCTGCGATAAAGTAACTATACATATTAAGTTTAAAATATTGATTCATTGATTGATTGATTGATTCATTCATTCATTCATTCATTCATTCATTCATTCATTCATTCATTCATTCATTCATTCATTCATTCATTCATTCATTCATTCATTCATTCATTCATTCATTCATTCATTCATTCATTCATTCATTCATTCATTCATTCATTCATTCATTCATTCATTCATTCATTCATTCATTCATTCATTCATTCATTCATTCATTTATTTACCTTCTTAATTACTTGTTTGGTTTGTTAATAAATATAATACTACCATGCGTTGCTTGTTAGGTTGAAGTTGCTTTGGAAGATATAAGAATATACGTAATATAGGATGAAACAGATAACTAAATAAATAAAATACAACATTGTAGAATATGTTTCACCTGCATTAGGTATTAATGTAGTATATAAAAATCTGTTCATGGCTAATGATTTCCTATTGCAATTTACAGTATTTTATAATATAACGATTAGTAGTAGTTTTTTCCCTCGTATAATTATAATTTACTCTATAGTTCGCAACAATTATGATTTGCAATACTTATAATATAAGTAGAGAGCGCAAAAATATTCGACCATTAATTTTACAAAATAATCGACTATATAGTCGATGATTTTTGGTGCAAATAGTCGATAAATAGTCAATTTTATATAAAATAGTCGAAAAAAAAAAGACGATTTTTTATGTATAAATTTATATAAATATAATGACAAAAAAAAAATTGTGAGAAAAAAATAATTAAATTTAATGTTAAACAGAAATTTAAGTATCTAAATACTCAAATTAACCGAGCGGGTCCTTAATTGTATGTATATAGTATCTTATTTTGAAAATTTTCAATGTTTGGCAAAAAAAAAAAAATAATAATAATAAAAAAAAAATTAATCAATATTATAATTTTTGTTTAGTATAATATATTTTTATAAAAAATATTATAATTTTAAATAATTTGATACGTTTTTACAAGAAAATTTCGTAAAAACGTAAAAACATTACAAAATAGTCGACAAATAGTCAAATTTTTTTTATTGGTTTAAAATGCGTCATTTGTTGACATCAGTGGAGATATGAAATAATATTAGCAATATAGTCGACATAAAGACAATAGTTGAAAAACTATTTTTGCGCTCTCTACGTATAAAGTACTATAGTAAGTTCTAATACCTTATATAATATATTCTATTCATTAAAAGAAAAAAAAAAGATATAAAAACAAAAGTTATATTAAATTTCAAAGTTATATTAGAAGTAGTAAAGCTGTTTTTTCAAGATCTGAAAAACATATCTATAATATATCAGATCTAAACTGAACTGAGATCTTATTCTGAACTTTTGTAATATTCTGGTTAAAAACATATGTATAATATCAAGACTGCAATAATCGGCATATGTCATGAAAAATTGCTAATTAACTTCTGATAATTATTTATTATCAATATTATATAATTATAATATTATACTGGATAATTCTACATAATTACATGTTTGTATTTGAGTTCAACAATAAATCAAATCAATATTGGTAATGTCTTTTAAAATTCTTTAAGCAGTTTGATTTGTGTATTCAGTGCATTATTATTGAATGGGGTGTGCTTACAAGTTACAACCCTTAATTTTCTGCCCCACAAATTTGAAACTCATAAAAATATGAATTCTTATGTCTGTTTAAAAATCTATATCAGAACACAATATGTATTATATATAATCTTATAAAAATCATCTATTATATTTTATATTTTTTTTTAATTGTAATTTTTATACAATTAAAATATTCACAATATATTATTCAGCCTATAATTTTTTAAATCTATGTTACTGATGTAAAAAAAAAGGACACATAAATTATAATTATTGAGAAACCTCTCCTTTTTTAAATTAGAAACTGTTAATCATTGATCAAAAGAATAATCAATTATAATTTATTTATCAATTTATTATTAAATGTATTATTAAATTATTAATAATTTGTTTATTATATTTTGACAAGATCAACGCTTGTTGTAACACCATATGAACTGCCTGGGTTAATAAAGAAATCTTATTTTTATCATATTCTTTTATTTTTCATTAAATTAACTTTTTAGTACAAGCAGGATATTTTATTATTTATAATAAAAACTATTAATTTTTTTTAAAGCTTTAACAGTTATATTACAATTCTAACATAATTATGAAACATTGACGGGAGAGGGGGACAGGTAAGTTGCAAAATAATATTGTAAAATAAACTTCTTTTTTTTTTTTTTTTTTTTTTTTTTTTTTTTTTTTTTTTTTTTGTAGAGCTATAAATAAGAACAAAAAAATAAAATTCCTTTTACAATGTAATATGGAAGAGGTTGAATTTTTATTGATTTTTCTCCAACTTAAATTTAGCACGATAATAATATAATTATTATATATACGCATCAAAATTAACCATTTTAATTTCCCGATTTAGTACACCGAATTTTTTTTTTTTTTTTTGTTACAAGTTCTATAAAAGTTCTAAAACACTTATGTTGCATTATATATATATATATATATATATATATATATATATATATATATATATATATATATATATAATATATATATATATATATATATATATATATATATATATATATATATATATATATATATATATATATATATATATATATATATATATATATATATATATATATTACGAGCTCATTTGATGTGATAACAGAAACAGGAGAATGAAAAATAACAACAAATGCATTCTCTTTGATATCAGGAGATATTTATTATTCCTTCATAATTTTGCCAAATTTGATTACAATTAATTCTAAAAATAATTAAATTATTAAAAAAAATTAAGAGAGAGTGATTTTTACTCTCTGTAAGGAAAAATAAAACTATGGTCATCCATTTAAATATATAATTTTGTATTAATATAACCAATAAAATTATTATACGAATAACGTAACGTACAGGGAAAGTTATATAATAATGTATTTCTATCTATACGGGAACAAGAAATAAAGTAATAAAAAAATGTATAATATATAGTAATTACTTTATAACGAATAGCATTAATATTTTTAAAGGTAAAATTGAATAAAAAATTATTTATGTACTTAGTATGAATAATTGATTTATTATTATTATTTATTTTTTTAAGTGAATAAAAAATGTTACTGAAATATAGCTAGCATGCTTATTATATTTATTTATTTTATTTTTTTTTTTTTTAACTGTATTTTTATGAACAAAAAAATTTATTTTGAGATTTGCATAGAATTTTTTTTCCATTTATTATTTTTAAAGTTTAACCAAACAAGAACATAGTACTTGTATTTAGAGGGTTAGGTAGTAAAGATCCATTTAAGAATTTAGGAAATTGATAATTACTTGAAATTGATGATGGAGGTAAAGTAATTACATCAAGTTGACTAAACGGTCTTGAAGTTGTAAAAATTAAATTAAATGTCGTATAATCAAACTTAGGTGTAGTTACCGTATGATGTACATAATGAGTATATTCCTTTCTTTCATCAGAGTTATATGGGTGTAAAATATGTGGATATAAACCTAATGCACTAAACATACCTACTATCGGTGGAGATGTAGTTGTATTCAAAGATATCTTCAAGATTTCATTCAATCTATCTTCAAAAGATGGTGTTATTTGTTTTAAAGCTTCAAAATCATCACCAGTATTTTCAGAAGATTCTTCATTATTTGTAAAATATAGTCCACTACTAGGAAAACCAAAAACATTATTCATAACAGTAAATCCATTTTCAGTATTATCAGTATAAGGTGGTGGTGTTTGTTGTACCATTTGCATTAAACGCATTCTTTCAATTAATGCACCTAAATCATCTTGATATGTAGTAGTAGTAGTATACATTTCAGTTGGTGTAAAATAATAAAATGGTGTCATTGTAGTTGTAAAAAGTTGTTGCATTTTTAAATTTTCTTGTTCTCTTATTAAATTATCTAATCTATTATTAAGACCTTCCATACGACTTGATAATTCAAAATAGTTATTAGTTGAAGCATATGGATTAGATGTAGTCATTTGAGATTCTAATTTACGTATTAATTCACGTATCATTTCAGGATTTTCATTATTATTTGGTGAAGGATTATTACCAATATTTAAATTTTTAATGACTATTTTAGTTCCTGGTTGAAATCCTGATTGAAATCCTGATGGAAATCCTGGTTGAAATCCTGGTGGATAATACAAAGGTTCATCGTATACTTCTTTAGCAAAAACATCATACATCATTAAACATGTTAATTTTTTGCAAGGTTTATTTTGACGTAAAGTTTTAGTTTTAATCTTCTTTCTCGTAGAAGGAGTTTCAGTGTATTCTGAAAAATCTGCTTTTTTTACACCAGAATTCATTCCTCTGTATTGTAAAGGATTTACAGTACTGTATTTATTTGTTAATAATCTTTGAGTTGATACTTTTTGTCCTTGACTTTTTAAATTAGGTTGATGCTTTTTATATGCAAATTCATTGTGTGTTATTTCAGGAGTAACTGTCATTTTATTTTTTATTTGTTCTGTTTTTTCATTATTTTTATTATTATTTATATTTGGATTATTAGTATTTCTTCCGGGGTTAATTTTATTGTTTTGTAATTTTTTTTTATTTTGCTGTTGTTTTAAGTTTTGATTATTAAGTTTCCCTTGATTGGCAGAAGGTTGTAATTGTTTTATTCTCCCTGAATGAGCACCGATTTCTGTTTTATTATTTTCTTGTCCATGAGAATTGTTGATTGTAGTTTGAGTGTTAGGTTCATTGTTAGATTTTTTTACATCTTTTATTTCTGATTTCACATTCTCTGCAAATAAAGCAATAAAATATTTAGATTTTGAAAATTTTGTTGATATTCTATTTTATTTGTTTTTAACATATCATAATAAGTTATTGGTTTGAGATAAAATTAATATTATCAATATTAATTTATATAAAAATATGTCATAATTTTTGTATTTGTTAAATTATGTTGAAAATAGTATAAAGTAGAAACTATAATTAAATTTCTAATTACTTTTTACTTGAATGAAGTGTCTGTATTAAGCTACTTTAAAAAAAAATCTAGTTTGTATGCTTTTATTACCTTTTAGTTTTTTAGCCTGAAGTACCTTTGAATTTTGTGCAGCGGTAAAAATCTATTAAAATAAAATATTCATTTTTACTTACTTTAAATTGCATAGGTTTATGATTTTATTTGTTACTATCCAAAACCATGTAATATTACTTTTCCATTATAATGATGAAAACACCGGGTTATTCATTGGCTATAGTATAGCTGGTTTTTTAGCATCCATACAATTTCGAATTTTTAATACCTGCCTGATTGATGACGCTGATGAATTCCAAAACTGTACGGCAAAGAATTAGTTTTTTTTTTTTTTTTTTTTTTTTTTTGTAACTAAAATTATATTATGCTTTTCCGGCACGATAATACTAATACACAGATAGATAATACACAGTCTAAAACATTATACAGTTACTATATAAATAAAATAACTTTTAAATACTTATTTATTGTATGCTTCTTAACAAATATTAATTTGCTTTTATCCAACTTTTATTGGTTTATAATATTCACAACATATACAAAATTTGTAAGCTCAGTATTTTCTAAAAATTAAATCTAATGTGTATATTTACTCTTTACATTTTTAATTATTCATGGAAGTAAGAATAAAAAAAAAAAATAATAATAACCATTGAAAAGAACATCGAAATCTCTATATTTCCAATTTAATTATTTTTATATTTAAATTTTTTTTCCTTTTCTCATTAAAAACCCACCTTTACGTCTTACTTTTCTTTTATTAGTAACTTGACAAATTATTAACTAACGTATATTTTTTACATTTATTTTTTGGTGACGCTTTCTGTAGTTTTAATTAAAATTTTGTTAAAAACATACCAATGATGTGGCAATCAATAGCGCTAGAAAAATGAAGTTCATCACAATTCGAGTTTTCACTGCATATTGTAACAAAGTCAACTCTCCTTGTTGCAAAAAAATAGAGTATATCTATAAACATATTATTGCGGCCTTCGAATTTATCGAGTAATAAAATCTTTGATTTCCGATATTTTTTCATAATATCCGCCTAAAGAAATTTTACATATATGTCATTTATTTTGTTACAAAAATAAAGTTACATGATTGTAAATATTAATTTTGTATCTATAAAGCAGAGTTCACACTGGTAAATATATTTGTGTTAACATAGCTTTTTGTCATATTTTAAAAACAATGGGATTCAAGTACACGCATGAAAAAGAATAAATTACGTAATTTATGCTGCTCATATGTTATTATAATAGCACAAATGATGCTAAATTAGAACAACATAAATAATTATTCTGTAGAACGTAATATTATAATGCTTTGTAACATAATTATTAAGCATTATTCACATGACGCGTAAATTTGACGCGCGTAACAAAGCTGCGGAAGAATGTAAACAAATGGAGCCGTTCACATGTAATTTTCAAAAAACATCTGAACGGCTCCATTTGTTTACATTGTTCCAACTTTGTTACGCGCGTCGACGCACCTTGACGCGCGTCAAATTTACGCGTCATGTGAATAATACTTTATAGTATAATTATTATACAGTATAGCATAGGTTTTGTTGTATGGGACAGATTATGCTGAAAATGAGCTAGCATAATTATTACGTTTTACTTTTGTTTGTGGCATGTGCAATTCTTTTATTTGATATATCATTATATACGTTAACATAAAAAATATATACAGTGGATTACACTTTAGAATATAAAAATATATCTAATAATTAAAAATGTATAAATTTTAGGTAACACATTTTAAATTATTGGGTATTTGTTTTATTGGGTTTCTTGGATTTAATTAACAACATTTTAATGCAAATATGTATGTGGTTTTAAATATGCCAAATCATGTAAACATATACAATACTTTCTATAAAAACTAACATCATTTTTATATAAATTGCAAAATGTTTTGCTTTTTTTATTAAAAAATATCAATGATAAACTCACGTAATATAAATATATTTTTACTGTGATGTATTTGGGTTACATAAATAAATGAGAAACAGCAAAATCAGTGGTTAAAAACGAGCAATTTTGAAAAGACATGTTGTATTATTTAAGCTAAAAAATAACTCCTTTTATTCTAATTTATCAATCAGTTGTGATCATTCTACCTGTTTATTACTTATCCATTATTGTTTAAAAATAAATGCTCTGAAAATAAATTTACGATCCGGATTATTTGACTTAAATTTTATCCGTTTTATATCTGGCTCCTAGGAATCAGAATCAGATCAGTATTTTAACAGTGATTTTCAAAAGTGTAGCTTTTTTTTTTATATTATTTTTTTTTATTTTTATTTTTTTTAGAACCTGGAATATATTTGAACATAATATTGAATATTTGAAATCAATAATACATGTATTTAATATGTTAATTTTGATAGCTTAACATAATTAATCGTATAATAGATATTTATTTTTGTTGTGCTATGAGATTTATTTTACTGTACATTATGAATAAAGAATGTAATAAAATCTGTAATAGCTAATCATATTGGAAAATTAAACTATATTATACTGTAGATAATATACATAAATTATGCACATATTATATAAATTATATTTTTTAATTAAATTTGCTTGAAAGTTGATTTTTATCAAAGCAACAAATAATAATATTCCTATTTTAAAATATTATTATACGTTGATATTTTTTAATATATATTATATAATGCAGTTTTTCAATTATTATGAGTTTGTCAAATTAAAAATATTGTTCTAAAATTAAACTCATTAACTTTTTATAAAAAGATTTGTCCTTTGTCACAGTAAAAAAAAATAATTTAAATAGTATGCAACGATTATGGTTGTACTTAGATGTCTTGTATCTCAAAATCTAAAAAGAAAATTTTGAAACTTTATGATGCCATATGAAATTTAATGGTAACAGCTACCTAGGATAAAATTTTCAGACCCCTTGACTATCAGATTTAAGATAAAATATATATTAAAATTAACATGGGCTCTTATAGGACTAATACTTCAAAAATAATAAAGATAATTAATAAATAATTAATAAAAATAATAAAAAAAAAAATTCCGTGTAACCTTTCTTATTTTAGTTATGTGACTAAATTTGTCGCATTTAAGACAAATTTGTCGTTTTAAGAAGAGGAGGAAACAGAAAATTAAAGATATTTTGCCTAATATTCATTTTAATAAGGTTTTACAATCAATAACATGATATAATTATGGTGTTTTAGGATGATTTCAAACATCCAGCCTCACATCGTATTGTGCGTTTGTTTCGAGATTGAATTTCACGCCTGTTCTCCAAAATTAAACCATCGGGTCCTTCTAACTTCCTAAATTCAGCAATCTAAAATAATACATCACATAAAATAAACATGACATTTTGGGGTTTTTGGTTTGTAAATTGAAGACTATTTAGTGATAGATTTATGTTGATTGATGGGTTATTATTTTATACATGTTATGGTCAGGACGTGGTAAAAGTTTTGCAAAAGGAAGTTTGGTGAGTAAATAAGCAAACTCAGAGCCCAACAATACTAACAAAGTGTTAGCAGATTACTTGTGTTCCTATGTCTAATGGGGTAATGAAGCAGCTATAAGTCAACTTTAAAATTGATCTCAACACTGAAATTTTTTCTGTTGCTTAGTGAGCCTAAAAGTTATTGTTTTCCTGAATTTGATAAAATAATAATTACTTGAAATACTAGAAAACAGCAAGTCTGAGGCTTAGTAAGCTACAGTAAATATTTTAGTGCTGAAAAAAGTTTCTAGCTTGAGTTATAGCAGCTTCATTGTGTCATAAGAAAGCATGTTAAATTGAGACAGAGACACAAAGTCGTCTATGCTAAGCACTTTGTTTTTATATTGTTGGATGGGCTCCTGGATTGTTTATTTTTGTCACTAACGTAAGCCCTCTTTTGCAAGTCTTGTAATCCTGAGAAACGTGTCAATGAATTAAAATATATATATTTATATAATATATTAACGTGCATCTCTCAAAAGAGGCAAAAAAAAAAAAAAAAAAACTGAAATTTTGATACACAGCTTAGAATTGGACACAATGATGATATCAAAAGAACTTTCAAATGTCAAAATTTCTTAAAGTGTGATTAATATAAAAATCAACATTTTTCCACGTTTTAGTAACGCACAAAAAGCCATTGTATAGACTGCCATGAATTGAGTCAGGACTAATATACTGTATAAATTCGGAAACTTGCAGATTGTATATGAATCATATTTTAATACGCCGTAAAAAAATATTGTTCTTAAACTTTAAATTTCCCTTCTGTACACAAGATTGTGATAATATATTTTACAATAAATTTCCCATGTTATTCTTATGAGAAAAATAAACTCTAGATATAAATGATAAAATATATTTTAATCACAACTGTGTGTAGTATAGAAAGCCTCGTTTTATATATAAATATAAGTTTGTTGAAAATTTAGCAAAATATATACGTAAGTCGTGTATTATAATATGAATTTAATGTTATGTAACCTGTTGTAATGAAACAGTTGATTTCTCTTTGAGCACGAGCCAGGTGACAGATTCTGCACAGGGTGAGGTAGTAAGAGAACCAGGGTAAGTGTAGTAATCAAATTTGTCAATAAGTTTATCAAACCACATCATGGCAGAGGCACCGAGTGACGTGGTGCTACCCTCGGGATGAATTGCACTCAATCCTGTGATTATTTCTGATAAATCTGCATTGTTAGTAGCCGAGAGCTGTAATAATAAAAATTATTTAATTAACTTAATATAATATGAAGATGAATAAATAATTTGATTAATTTATATAGTTTTTACTTCTATACGTAAAAAATAAATTACGTAATTTATGCTGAATGGAAGAGTTACTGTATATATTGTAGAGCACAAAAATTCAAAATTCAAAATTCAAAAATTCTTTATTTCTCTCTTTCCTTCAATCGTATACAAATATACATTGTATTCGTCAAGGTTAATTAACAGACAGAAAAAGTCAAAACACTTACATACTATAATATGCACAAACTTGGTGCTACTTTTAATTTCATAATTTATATTAAAAACAATAATAGCTGTGGGCTCACTCTAGGGCCCTGACGTTGTCAACAATTATTTATTACATATACACACACTATCATTTAAAAGTCATAAAATTCTTGTAAACTGTAAAAAGAATTATTTAATAAGAACAATTTTAATTTAACATGTTATTTTGTAATAACATAAGTAATTATGCTGAATATCTTAACTATTATACTATGTAGTATAATCGCTATATATTATAGAATGAATTTTCATGTTATGCATCAATGTTATTAATTGAGCTAGCATTACGTGTTTATTTTTGTCCGGTGAATAGTATAAGTATAATAAACCAATATAAAAAATATTTTCGATTACCTCAAACATAATTCCAATAACGGCAAGACCATCCTCATGTAAGGCAGCTTCAGCTACAGTTCCATAAGACGTCTTAAAATGTACAAAATGTCCCTCTAGAGCATAGCTTATTGTTTTCGTGAAAAAAAAAATAGATAGCATTATTATTTCTTTAACGAAGTGGGTGACCGACTTGGTTCGGTAGCGGAACTCTATTTCCATAATAATTTTTTCTACGATGTTTATATCCCGCAAAACAAATACTATAATTTTCAAATGAGATTGAATTTATATATATATATATATATATATATATATATATATATATATATATATATATATATATATATATATATATATATATATATATATATATATATATATATATATATATGTTGTAACAATTGAATTTCGAGCGAGGTAACATGATGATTGAAGAAATGTTGGTCTTACCTTTTTAAGACCCTGGGCTTTTCACTCGCTGAAGTTTGTCTTGAATTTTAACAAATTAAAATTACGTCACAATACAATGTACATATTAAAAACTCAATTCACTATAGTTTTTAAAATTTACATAGCTATGTTAAAATTACACTACACAAACATGAACGTTTTCGGAAAACTGCATATATAAAAATATATGTGTGTCGGTTTTCCTTACTCCTATGTCACTGAACTATGAAATGTTGGTTCGTTTCTCTATGCGAGCCGACCGTCGCAGAGGGAGGGGAAGTTTGTTGTTATTTTGCACGTGATTCTTCTCCTTATCTATACGGTCAGGTTGTATAGCTTTCTTATATGGAGGTAAGAGTGATGTCCAAATGGGGGGTAAATCATAACTTGGTTGACTTATCGTGTCATTCTGCCTTCTCACCATCTCTATTGCTTCTAATATTTTCCTCTTTTTATAATGACTCTCCCTGCCAATTACCTTAGCCTTAGACACACATATATTTTTATATATGCAGTTTTCCGAAAACGTTCATGTTTGTGTAGTGTAATTTTAACATAGCTATGTAAATTTTAAAAACTATAGTGAATTGAGTTTTTAATATGTACATTGTATTGTGACGTAATTTTAATTTGTTAAAATTCAAGACAAACTTCAGCGAGTGAAAAGCCCAGGGTCTTAAAAAGGTAAGACCAACATTTCTTCAATCATATATATATATATATATATATATATATATATATATATATATATATATATATATATATATATATATATATATTCGATTGAAGTTTTATTTGTATTTTTTTTAATAGTTTCTAATTTGCCTTAAAAGATTGGCGCACGCACACTTAAAATTGGTGCATTACTTTACGAATACTAACTTATATAAGATAATATACACTTTTAAGTTATTATAAAGTAGCTAAAATAATGCATTTAAGCAAATTATTAACTATAGCTATTTTAACTTAAAATAGCGTTAAAAAAACTTAAAAAAAAAACACAACTTAAATTAGCTATTTTCAATAATTTGCTAAAATGCATTATTTTAGCTACTCATAATAACTTAAAAGTGTATATATTAAAAAAAGTTAGGATTCGTAACTAATGTAATGCACCATCAAAAATTTGAATTTTCACATATTTACATGTTATCGTTTAAGTGTAATGACTTAAATATTTTGCTGGAGTTTGTATGCATGTAAACACATGTGTTAAACATAACTAAACTTTGAAGTAACATTTTATCTTTACTTATTATTAATTTTTCTATTTTACAACCCTTCCGTTTGTGAGATATGCAGTCGGTCAACCTACTCCCTTGATATATAACCGTAATTTATTGGACTTACTCGTTGTAAGTAATATTAAAAAAGTAATAAATGTTGGTCAAATTAATTCTCATGGGATTTGCAAGCATGCAATTATTTTTTTATCTTACTCAATTAAAGTTCCTAAATTTAAACCGAAAGTTATTTCTGCGCGAATGTATAAAAATTGTGATTGGGTACATGTTAAGAATAGCTCAGTTTTAGTCCCTTGGTGTGATTCATTGCTCTTTGACAATATTGATGATTCAGTTAACTGTCTCATTTGTATGATACAAGATTTCTATAACTGTCATTGTCCTTATAAAACTTTTAGGGTCACCCGAAAAGGTGCACCTTGGTTGAGTGAAGATATAAAAAATCTTATGGGGTTACGAGATAAGGCTTTGCGTAAATTTAAAAAAGAGAAAAAAAAATTAAATAACCAAAACTTAAATTCTATTAATTGGATAAACTATAAATCTTTAAGAAACAAAGTTAAGCAAAGTTTACGTAATGCAAAACTGAAATTCTTTCGTCATCAATTAAACTGTAAAAAACCAGCTAAGGAACTTTGGAATAATATACGTCGTCTTGGTATAACTAAAAACTCTTCCTCAACGCCAATTAAATTTAATTTAAAAGAAATGAATGAATTTTTTACAACTCCTCCCGTCTTAGAAAATAATCAAACTAAATTTGATTCTATTAATAAAATTATTCAAGATACTATGCAATTTAACTTTGATCAGTTCACTATTCAACCTGTAAATATCTCAAAAGTACGTTCTGCATTTTTTAAAATTAAAACAAAGGCTAAAGGTAATGATGGTTTAAATATTGATTTAATTCTTCCAATTTTAAATGCAATTCTTCCTACTATCACTGCACTGTTTAATAAATGTATTAATTTCAATTGTTTTCCAGCGGCATGGAAACAAGCCATTGTTACACCTCTATTGAAAAAACAAAATCCTACTTCTCTTTCTGATATTAGACCCATTTCAAACTTAGATGTTTTTGGAAAAGCATTTGAAATTTTAATAGATAACCAAATCTCTGAATATTTAAACAATAATTTATCATTACTTTCACCCTTTCAGTCTGGCTTTCGAAAAAAATATAGTACTTCGACTGCTTTGGTTGATATAGTGGACTCGATTAGGCAAGCAATAGATTCTCATCAATTAACAATATTAGTTCTCATTGATTTTAGCAATGCTTTCACTTCTGTAAATTTTGATCTTATTTTAAATATAATGAAATTTGAATTCAATTTCTCTGACTCTGCAGTAGCCTTTTTTAATGATTATTTTTCAAATCGTAAACAATCAGTTTTCTTAAAAGGCGATCAGTCTGAATGGTTACCAATTAAATCTGGCGTTCCACAAGGCAGTGTTTTAGGGCCGAGAATTTTTAATGAATATATAAATAAAATATTTTCTGTGCCAACTTTTTGTTACTCTGGAGGTTATGCTGATGATTTTCAAATGTATCATCATTTTGTAGTTGATGATATTATTCATGCAATTAACTGTGTTAATCAAGACATTCAGAGTGTTGATGAGTTTGCTGCCTCGCGTTTCATGAAAGTTAATCCTGATAAAACACAAGCTATTATAATTGGTCACCCTAATTTAGTAAGTAAAATAGATTTAAACTCAATTCCTAAAATTTTTGCGTGTGGAATTCCAATTATGTACAGTAAAAATGTAAAAGATTTAGGAGTTTATATTGATTCTAATCTTACTTGGAGGAAACAATTAGCTGACATAAGCCGTAAAGTGATGGGGGGCATTTTTTCATTAAATAGGTTTAAAAATTTTGTACCAGTTGATCTTAAGAAACAATTGGTGCAGGCTCTTATATTTCCGCATTTTTATTACTGTGACGTTCTTTTAACAGACCTTAAAGCAGAATATGTTTCTAAATTACAATTACTACAAAACGCGTGTGTTAGGTTTGTTTTGGGAATGAAAAAATATGATCGGGGAATTTCTAATGGTTACAATATTCTTAATTGGGTAAAACTTGATGAATTACGCAAATTTCATATTCTCACACTGCTATTTCGCTGCCTCCAGGATGATTTATTTCCATCGTATTTAAAAAACCGTTTCATCACGTTAGCCGATTCACATGGTCGTAACACAAGATCTGGTAAAAACTACACATTAAAACTTCCCTCATATAACCTTTTGCCATTTAAAAATTCTTTCACTGTAACATCAGCTCGTCTATGGAATACTCTGCCATGTAGATTAAGAAACTCTAAGACAGTATCAATATTTAAAAGTGATTATAGGCGTACATATCTAAGTGCCAAACAGCTCCGCTTGTAGTATTTTTTATTTATTTATTTTTTTTTATTATTATTTTTTTTTTATTTATTTTTTTTTTCTCTTCAACACCTTTGTTATGCATCTTTTTCTATAAAGTGATATAAAACTTTTATTTTTTTTTTCTAATATTTATATATTTTTTTCTTTCTATTATTAATTTTTTTTCTTATTACGTAGTATTAATATTTCCTCTGATCGAAATTTTGAATGTAATTAAATGATTTCATGAATGTTTTTCTGTTGGGGTTAGGTGTAAGAGTGGGCCAGACATATTGTCAGGCTTAAACCTCGCCCTTTCAAAAATTTGTAAATTTTTTTTCCTTGCATTTTTTTGAATAAAGTCGATTATTTATTTATTTATTTATTTATATATTAAAGATAATTTAACAAAGTTTTACTTACAATTGTCCATCAATAGAATGTTCACTACCTTGAATAGCTGTACCCCAATGAAAATGCAGTTGAGAAAACGTATAGTCTCCATTTAAAGGACCTCCAATTAAAGTTGGTATTTTACCTTTAAACTCTATCTGAGCTGGGAGAAAAACAAATACAATGTAAACATTAGAGAGAGAGAGAGAGAGAGAGAGAGAGAGAGAGAGAGAGAGAGAGAGAGAGAGAGAGAGAGAGAGAGAGAGAAAGAGAGAGAGAGAGAGAGAGAGAGAGAGAGAGAGAGAGAGAGAGAGAGAGAGAGAGAGAGAGAGATTAAAGTATGTTAAACCTATATAAAAATCTATTTATGGTTAATTTTCTTTAAAAAAAATATATAATTATAACTACCGTTTCCTGAGAGAACAAATCTGGAACCTTTGTTTAAAATAAATAAAAAATACTGTTTATTTATACTTAAAATAATTATATGAGTAAAATTACACAAAGTGTTAGTTCTTCTTTCCTTTTAAAAATAACATTGTTTTTTTTTTTTTTGTTTTTTTTACATAAAATTGTTGTAATAATTTTTAATGTGTATTGATATAATTATATTGTGTTATTGCACTGCTATATCTAACTATATAATAGTCTCGTTAGATTATTGCCTTTTTGACTTTTTTTAACAGGTGCTATAAAAGGGCTTATTATAAATATACAGTCTGACATTATAGCCTTGACAACATAAAAAAAAATTGGAAACGTCTATTCGTGCTAACTTGAAATATCATTATGTTACCCGAATGTCCTGTATTTTTCATAGAAAATCCCTCAGGTCTAATATCTCCATGTCCAATAAGTTTGAGATGTTTAGACTGTTGCGTAGAGCACGTACTGAGGTCAATAGGTGACTGTCTGAGCCCACTCTCACACACTCCACCTGTAGTTGTGTCTGATAAAAGGAATAATTATGAAAAAGTTAGATTAACAATATTTTTTATAAGAAAGACAGAGAATATGTACACTTTCATATTAAATAATTCATTTTTATAAATTTTGAAAGTATATTAGATAAAAATATTAATAAGTAAATAAATAAAAACAACATTAAAAAAATTTATCAAAACAATATTTACAATTCCGAATGCAATGATATAAATCTCTATATTAGTTTTTTTTTCTATTAACTTGAACGTTAAAAAATCATTATTTTAAAGTAAAATTATAATTATTATTATAATTTGTGTAAGTGGTTTCCTATACTTAAAAGTTCGAATATTATTTTGCAGTATATAGATTTCCACACTAATTTTACTTACCTGCGGCTGGAAGTGGAGAAATTATAAATCCTAATTCAGCCCATTCTCTAACAGGACCTGCAACAATCTTTAAGTAAAGATAAATAATCGTAAGTAAAAGTATATGTATATAATACTAAATTGTCAATATTCCAAAACTGGTAAACTTATTGATTCTATTATAATATTATGTATGCGTGTGGTTTTTTTTTTAATATATATATAATATATATATATATATATATATATATATATATATATATATATAATTATATTATATATATATATATATATATATATATTATTATGTATGTATATATTACTTACCAACGCAGGTAGTAAAAAAAGAATATCATAAAACAAGAACATTTTTTCATACAGAGAAGTTGCAAAAAATTAATTAGAAAAACTGAGGCAAAAAAAGCATACAAAATTTATATTTATATACACAAACGACATATTTTTATCGCATTGATGACGAAAAAAGAATAATGATTTAAAACATAAATATTACTCAAATTGTGTAATACATTAACTTTGAAAACACTAATTACAAGAGAATTGATAATTTTGTTTCAAATGTTTTTGCGTCCTCGGGAAACAATACTTAAATTTATCACTTTTTTTTTAGCATTGTAGAAGCATATTGTCATTATTTGACAAAAATTATTGTTTTTCATATAAAAAATAATGCTTGTCAAAATTTAAAGATATCCATCGTTCCTCTCTCTCTCTCTCTCTCTCTCTCTCTCTCTCTCTCTCTCTCTCTCTCTCTCTCTCTCTCTCTCTCTCTCTCTCTCTCTCTCTCTCTCTCTCTCTCTGGAATATATTCCACGTAACACTTCCTTTCCTCAATTTTTCATTAAGTCAGAAGGAACTGAAAATGATAAAAAAAATGAAACAATAATTAGTACTCTATACTTAAATTTCATTAATTATTTTGATTATATTTCTTTTTTTCTCTGCAAATATATATTTTATGTTATTACATCCTACTGCTTTTTTTCTATTTTTTTTTTTTTTTTTAATTCTTATTAATAATAAAAATACAGATATGGTAGACAATGTTATGCTATCAAACCATTTTGAATTACAAACCAAAAATATTAGAATTTAAGTATTGTCTATAAATTATGTCTAATCAGCCTTAAAAAAATGTTTAATTAATCGGGATGAGTGAAAAGGAACAATAATAACCTCCTGTGTTGGTAAAACAAAAAAAGGAAATTTAATATTTTATATATATAAATATATATATAATATATAATTTAATTAAAAATTTTGACGTAAAAAAATACAAAATTATTTGCTTGATTTACAGCCTTGATTCCATAAAAAAAAAAAAAAAAATCTCCATTTCCTTACAGCAATATGTACAATATAGAGACTATAATTTAAATAATGTTCTATATAAGTTACACGGTATTTCCGTAAGGCTATATAATATTATATAAAATAAAATATACATAAAAACTTAAAAAAGTGCTAAACTAAAATTAAATAATTATTTTATGATTTACAAATTAAGCTTCATTTTCCAATGATAATTTATTCACACCAATATTAATTTTGAATAATGATATAAATTTACGATAGCTTTAAATAGCGATAAATTAAGCTCACATAGAAATGATTTGCTTTTGTATCTTCTTTCTAAAATTAGAAGAAAACAAAAAATGAACCAGAAAAAGATGAATAGTCACACAAATAGCAAAATTTAATTGCAATTTCACTCTCTTGTGTGGCTGAATTTACATTCTGGTAAAAATTGTTATCAGTTTGGGAGACGTTTTGGTTATGATAATATAGGTCTTATTATTTAATAAAAAAATAAATAAAAATTATTTCAACAGTTTAATAAATATTTTACAATAAATTAAAATAAATAAATACATTAGTGCAATTTTAATTTTATCTATATATTTCAAGATAAATAAACCTATTGTTTTTTGTATATCTTAGACAGAAAAAAACATATTTTATGTTTTTATCTAGAAAATAGTGTTAATTATAGTTATCAACATTAAAATCAAGTATAATATTTAATTGTCTAATAGAAATAAGCATGGCATACGCATCATTTATATAAATGGTTGTGATAATATTTTAACATTGAACACTGGCGCTGAATTTGTAATGTGATTCTTATGAGACTGAAAAACACACACTAAATTATTGAAATGGACATTTTATGTAAACCTATAAAAACAGGAAAAGGAAGTGCCGGAAGCGGAAATCACGTGACAGTAAAAGTGGGAGAAAACTTCGCAGTAGCAGCAAGCTAAGTTTGAGCTCCTCCCACTTTTAACATCACATGGTTTCCTTTTCCGGCACTTCCTTTTTTCGCTTTTTAGGTTTACATAAAATGAGTGCGTCTGTTTACTCAAAATGCGGAAAAGGAAGTAGCCGGAAGAAGAAACCACGTGATGGTAAAAGTGGGAGGTAGCTCCAGGTAGCTCAAGGTTAGCTTGCTGCTGGCATCAAGTTTTCTCCCACTTTTACCATCACGTGGTTTCCTTTTCCGGCACTTCCTTTTCCGCATTTTGAGTAAACAGAAGCACACAAAATGTCATGGTAAAAAAATATCACAAGCTTGCGTGCCAAATTAAAATTATTTAAATTTTTTATATATAAACATATTTCTATATTAGACAATATAATTACAGGTTTTTAAGTTACATGCTGAACTGTTCACGCAATTTTTAAGTACTTTTCTTATTATTTTAACAATTAATTTCGCATCGTAATGATCGATTATTCAGAGCTTGAACACTACGTCTGTTTGCCAATATTTGTCCGTCAGGTCCTTGTAGCTGTCTGAACTTATCAATCTGCATCAAAATACATTTATGTTAATTAATAAATAAATAATTGTATTTTATATTAATGTAAATGGAAGAGTGAACTATCATTATTAAATTGTTTTTAATTAATTGAAATCAGAGAATTAATATTGTATGAAAATAAAAGTAAGATATAATATAAATACAAATACAGTTAAAAACATTATTAATAAAAACCAAAAGTAGGTTTAGTGAGAAAGTAAACAAACTCACAGCCCTACAATACTAACAAAGTGCTAGCAGACGACTTAGTGTTCCTGTCTACATTTAACATGCTTTCTTATGGGGGAATGCAGCAGCTATAACTTGAGTTAGAATTATTTTTCAGAGCTGAAATTTTTACTGTAGCTTACTGAGCCTTAATGCTTTTGTTTTCCTGGATTTGAAGTTAATTGGGTGAAAAAATTAATTTTTAACCAAATCACTTGAAATCCAGGAAAACAAAAGCTTGTAGGCTCAGTAAGCTACACTAAAAATTTCAGCTCTGAAAAATAACTGTAACTCAAGTTATAGCTGCTTCATTGCCCCATAAGAAAGCATGTTAAATTGAGACAGGAACACCAAATTGTCTGCTAGCACTTTGTTAGTATTGTTGGGCTGTGAGTTTGTTTACTTTCTCACTAAACATACTTTTGCAAGTCTTCTATTCAATGATTTTGATTCTTTAAATAGTTTCTCATTTAAATAGTTCTCTCTCTCTCTCTCTGTCTCTCTCTCTCTCTCTCTCTCTCTCTCTCTCTCTCTCTCTCTCTCTCTCTCTCTCTCTCTCTCTCTCTCTCTCTCTCTCTCTCTCTCTCTCTCTCATCAGTCTTCCTTTACCAAAATAAACACATCATTATATTAAATTATCCAGAACATATTCAATTATATTAAAGCCACGTGATGAAATTAAGATGTGACAGAGATACAATATTAATATACAATATAAACATTTTTGCAAATGATTATTATATCAGATTAAAAAAGGTAATAAATCTTGTAAATACCTGTTGTAGAGAGATACTTGACTTTTGCTTGAGAACAATCCAGATAACAGACTCTGCACAAGGCGTGGTTGTGAGAGAACCAGAGTAAGTGTAGTAATCAAATTTAGTGATAATACTACTAAGCCACGTCATAGCTGAGGCACCGAGAGTTGTGATGCTACTCTCGGCTGGTATTGCACTCAAACTTGTGATTATCTCTGACAAACCAGCATTGTCAGTAGAAGAGACCTGAATAAATAAAGCAAATCAATCAACAAGTAAAAATTTTCTAATTTGAAATATAAATAGTATCATAAGTAAATATCAATTCTCGATAGTAAAACTCCATTAAATTACAAATGTTAAGGATATCTATCGCGATATCCTCGTTTTCATTGTTGAAAAAATATTAATATTCCACTCTAGTTCAGCAGCACAATTGCAGCTTTCACAATAGACGTAACATATTTTATAAATAATGCATCTTCATTACTTTAACAAGATAAATGCGCCAATTTACATAGTGTTATGTTCATTATATGAAGATTCTTAAATACACATTTGTACGATGTATGCATTGAAATTTTTTCTGCAACTTTAAACAAATCAATCAATTAACAATTATTTTGTTGCACATAGAGTTATGAAAAAAAAAAAATCTAAATGTGCAAAGGTAAATTAATTAATTGCATTATTATACTCGATCTTTATTATGTAAACAATAAAAGTTTTAAAGGGGGGGGGGGGGTCAAATTTATTACGTAAGGGATATCGTGCAACGTGTATTTGCTCGTTTTCAATCGTAAAAAATGACATTATATAAAACTATCCACACTAATTTATTGTACCGAAATGAAATGAATAACCTGCAATTTTAGTGATGCTTTTCAGTCTATATAGTTGTGCAGGTTTTTCATTTCCTTGCGGTACATATATGGTTGTTTCTGAGTTAAAGAGTGATGTATAATATAGTATGGAATGTTAATACAGTATAATTATAAATATTATTTTTAATATATAAATTATTTATTTCATATCAGTTGTGATTTTACCTCAAACATAAGCCCCACAACTGCTAAACCATCTGCATGTAAAACTGCTTCATTTATAGTTCCATAAGATGATTTAAAATGCACGAAATGGCCTTCCACTCCATAGCTAAATTGAAGAATAGAATTGAATTAATTAACAGTAATTATTTACTTGAATTATTAGCACGAAAGAGAACAAGTAACTTAATATATACATTTTTTTCCATTATAGCATAAATGTTTTAAAATTAAACGAACTTAAATATAATTATACTATGCAAGATAATATATATGCCATGCATAAAGCTTATGCAACTATATTATAGAGTAAAAATTATGTTGTAATGAACGGTAATGAACAATGTTGCTGAAAAGGAGCAAGCATAATTATTACGTATTTATTTTTGTCCATGAAAAAATGTACAGTAACATTGAAAGTGTTTGGCTTTCGCGTTACACCGTGCTATATAAGCAGAATATAATATGCTATATATAAATATAAACTTTGACGTATGTGTGAATTTATATCATATAACTTTAGATTGGCGTGTATGTTCTTTAATATGATTTTATTAGGAATGTTTTAAATATTTTAATGTGTTTTTTCTATATTATTATTCATAAATTACCTGTAAAACATATATATGTAAAATTGCCATGTAATAACTCTGTATTCAAGTTTTTAATGGTTAAGGATAAAAAAGGCATTCTTGCCTTAACCTTTGCCATCAATAAAGACGTTTTGAATTTGAATTATGAATTTGAAAAAGAATTCGGCTCGATGTCAATATCATTTTACTACTTATATAACACGGTGTAACATGAAAGACAAACACTTTCAATAAAACTCCCTGTGTAAAATAGGCGTTAAATTATACACTCTCGTACAATAACATTTTTTTTTTTTATTATTATTTTTAATATTTTTATGATTGCTTCATTCAAATTTTTGTGTTAATTATAAAATGGTTTTTCCTTCGAATCCATAATGCTGTTCGTAAACCCTGTTCTCTTGCACCAAAAAAATGCGCATTCCATAGCATTAACCATAGCTGATCGTCATTTTAGGAGCAAAGAACAGGGTTTACGAACAGCATTAATGTTATACTTACAATGTGCCATTAATAGAATGTTCACTGCCTTGATCTGCTGTACCCCAATGGAAATGTAATTGAGATAAAGTATAATCTTCAGATAAAGGTCCACCGTTAAGAACAGGAGAAATGCCAGCGAAGCTAATTTGGGCTAAAAATTAAATTACATTATATTAATTTTTAATTTATCCGCAGGGGAAAAAAAAGTTAAAAAAAAGTAAAATTGAATTAATTTCATGGGAAATAATAATATATTAATAAATATAGTATATTATCATTTCAATCTAGATAGGAAAAAGGAAATTGCATGGCTTTTGGAATTCAGGACATTTTCAATTATGTTTTATTATTTAAAGCGTTTCAATAAACCTTGGATAGTTTCCTACTTAATACAAAATCTTAATTTAAAAACACTGATTACCACTTTTTTTTTCTCAAAATATCCGAACACGATACTTTGAGGTTTATGAATGAAATTTATTGACTGATGAAGTAAACCTTTTTACTATATATTATTATACATAATAAAAAATATATATTTAAAAATATACTCTAATAAAAAAAAATTAATAAAATAGTAAAAATATATTATTATTTTGAATAAATATACGTAAATACTAAATACGTAACTGATTTAATTTTTCAACTATATTATTTGGTATTTAAAATACCTGAATGTCCAGTATTCTTGATGGTAAAACCATCAGTTCGAGAGTCAGCGTGTCCTACAAATCGAAGACGTGATATTTTCTCCACCGTGCAAGTGTTGAGATCAATTGGTGATTGATTAGTTCCTGTATTACAAACTCCTCCAGATGGGTCTGTGCCTAAAATTAAATAAGATTATTTAATCTAGCAAACGTTTATAATTTAAAATAATATAATATTAATATTGATGACTGTTGTGTTTTGTAGAAGAGTATACATTATGAAGTGTTCCAGACTTGGGTTCATTTAAAAGGTGATTTTAACATGTTTGACCTTTCACACTTTACAGAAATGTTACACTAATGTAGATCTTCTACGATATTATACATCAATTTTACACTGTTGTATTATTTTTTTTTATATAATAATCTAACTTACCCATGAATGGAACACTTCTAAAACCTTACTAATCAATCACAAATCAAATTTGTTTGTCAATTTAAAAAAATTGACTTTTCTGTTAAACCGTGACTAATAATCCTCATTTATATATAAATTTTTGCCTTTGTTTAAGAATAGCGAATTTGGTTGATACTTTTTCAATAAAGAAAGGATACAACGGTAAAGATCGTATATTAGTTTTTAAATATGAAAGAGAGAGAGAGAGAGAGAGAGAGAGAGAGAGAGAGAGAGAGAGAGAGAGAGAGATTTTCAATGTTACACAATGTAAAAATATACAGACAGTAAAATATAAAATTGTATTCTACTGTCTCGTGTAATTAAATTCAATCATATTGAGATCTTAACTATAGTATACAATGCTTCATATAAATATATGATATACACAAATACGATAATAGAATGAAATGTTATACCACGTGGTCTGTACATTTTACTTTTAACCACCTATGCGGAAAAAAAAGTAATTTCATTCCAATTGAAATATTACTAATACATTTTGATTTAGGTGATCATAAAAATAGCTTCCACATTTTTCACGGTACGGTACAACAATGAAGAATTTTGAAAAAGTTAATATTGTCTCACCTGATGCTGGGAAAGGTGCCAAAATAAAATCCAGTTCAGCCCATTGTCTTATTGGACCTGCTAAACACTTTAATACAGACAACAAAATAAAGTTACATAAATATATTATATTATATTTCAATTCATAATTATAAGAGGTTTTTGGTTAAATATTGAATCCTACACATAATTTCCTTTCAAGACAAACTTTAAGCCCACAAAAATTATTACAAACAAAATGGGACCTCCAAAACTGATACTATAACATTTTAAAAACCATGTAAGTGAGCACTTGTTAAGTATATTTAAACTGCATTTTTTTTTCTCACCATGACATCATGTGGATACGATATTTAGTTAGAAAATGTTGTGCTGGTTGAATAATTTAAATTTGTCTATGTCCTTTTATGGTGTTTTGTGATAAATTTATGTTACTTTTACAAGCTATATCTCAAGAAAATAAAAAGAAATCTTGTTTAACATAAATGATTATATTTTTGTTACAACTTTAGACTATGGCAATATTCAAAGTGACGTCATTGTTTCATTGTAAAAGTCTAATGTGTAAAATATATCTTAAAGGCATAGAAAACATGAAACAACATGTTCTTTAACATAAAATGGGATCTATATAAAATTGATGATAATTTTTACCAGAATGTAAATGTGGCCCCGAGAGCGTAAAAAAACTGTAAAGTATGCATTTTGAATGAATATTTCTGTTTATGACGTCATAAACAGGAAAAAAGTGCAAAAACTAGTATAAAAATGTTGTGCGGGTTGCATAAATCAAAATATTCTGATCACTGCTACGGCGCTACAGTTGAGTTTTGAAACCAATTAATGTTATTATTATTGTTATTTATGTAATTCCCATCAAGTGTTTTGTGATATAAATTCTAATGTTTTCATGTTGTCTGTGCCTTTAAAGAAATACTGGTCTAAAAAATAATAATAAAGAAATAAAAAATAATAATAATAAAAACTTAATGAAAAATCATAAGTTGAAACTATTATACATAGTACGCACATATTTGTTTTCCCCTTCAGTATTTTCATAAACTGGGAAGAAAACTTGTAAAATAGACAAACCGTGCCACAATTTCTATTGCAGACCCGGAATTAATGATGTCATGAATACTTGAAGTTGCCTAATTTAAAGTTTTTTCAATCCCAGTTTGTAAGAGTAATACGTGTATGATGAATAATGCTCCCATTTCGTTAATACGTATAACTATTTTCATTTTAAATTAAATTTTTGAGACCAGGATTCTTTGAAAATATATGAACGTGATTATAACATACTTTGGTTAATTGTTTGTTTATTTTGAGCATATAGTTTTCTAAAGTAAACGAGTAAAAAATACAATACTATATAATGGATAGGAAATAAGGAGTCACTTTTCAAATCCTGCGCGACTTGCATACCTTACTGCTCCAGTAAGTCTCTTTAACAACTAACGGTATTTTTAATTTTGTCACTAAACAAGCTTTTCTGAACATATTATGTAAAACCTTATTTTCAATATAAATACAAATATATTATAATATAAACTATACGTTTTTTTTTTAAAGTTTGTCATATATTTATTAATTATTAAAGTGATTAAAATGTATCACAATAATATTTTTGATCAATATTATATAATGCTTTTATCTTATTTAATAGAAATTTTATCCCAAGAAAATTCAAATATATTTAATTTTCTAAAAAAAATCAGTACTTACAAGTGCAGGTAAAATAATGAGGTAGTTGAAGAACATGATTCTTAAGAAATAAGAACAAATTAAGGAGAGAAAATAAATTACGAGTGGTATTTATGTACGTCGGAATATAATGATTTTTTCCTTTATCACAATTTTATATGTAATAAATCTTATTTTTTATGAATCATATCTGTCACAAATGAAGTAATAAAGAGAAAAATTGCTGTATTACTTTGGTCACTATGTTAACTGAAGTATTATAGTAAATATATTTTTGATAAAAATATTGTTATCAAGAAAAAAAACTTCAAGACCTGTCACATGTACTTGTTATTCTACCTGACATGCTCATACATATTTCATATTGATTTTTTTTTCACATTATTATTATTATTATTTGCAAGCCAACAATTTTCAATTTTTGGTTGGAAAAAATGTATAAATTGTATCTCACGAACGCTCTATACTCTAAAAGAAATATATATATATATATATATATATATATATATATATATATATATATATATATATATATATGTATATGTATATATATATATATATCGAGTGTTAATCGTGAAATTGCAATCAATGTCTACAAAACTTTGGAAGTTCTAATTTATTTTTTTAATTTTAGTTTATTTAATATATATATATATATATAATTTTTTTTTTTGGAAAATATGGTTGGTGTAAAATAAAATGTACAATAATAATCAAGTAAGAATCCATGTAATTTTCCACAATTTCCTGAGTTTTTATCTGAGTTTATCTGAGTTAAAGTTCAGCCAATGAAAGATAAATTATTGAAATAACTATTTCAATACTATATTGGTGTAGACTTTCACAGTACAGTATGAAAGATCTTGCTGGTCCCCGAGTTACCCTGTCGGGATAATTAAGTATAATAAACTTTTATACATATTAAATATCAATAAAAAATATAAGTTACATGAAAATTAATTTTAAAATTTAAAGTTGTCTAAATTTTTTTTCTTTAACAAGTGTCACTTAACATTTCCATAACAAATAAATTAAATAAATTAAATAATTAAGCAGTTTTTCATCATTCAAAGTCAAAATGCATTTAATTTTTGTAATTTTAATAATATATATGTGAACTGATCCTTATTAATTTTATAATAGATGACAATGAATAGTACTTAAGAATCATGCAGTTAACAATGAAAGCACTACTTGCTTATTTGTCATTAAAAGAAAAACATTACGATTAATATAATAGTTTTTTAGTACTAATTATGCACTAAAAACTAATATAATATAAAATATTATTTTGAACATTTTTTTTCTTGGCATATATATATATATATATATATATATATATATATATATATATATATATATATATATATATATATATATATATATATAATATATATATATATATACATACATACATATAAATACATACATACATATATATATATATATATATATATATATATATATATATATATATATATATATATATATATATATATAGCCTATATATATGTATTCATTTATGTCTTAAAATTATTGAAAAAGAAAAATTCATAATAATTGTCACCTCCTTTTTTCTATTCTTCTTTTTTAAAGAAAACAAATTTATTGGTTTCATGTTATATTTTTCTCCAATTACATATTGATTATTTTATTTATATTATAATATCACACATTATGTATTACTCAAGGTTTATACAGTAGTATTATAAATCATGTACCATTAAGTTACTTAAAAGTCTCCATATGAATGCATTTTGTAAGCATAAAAGGTAATATAATTTTTCTGTACTGAATTTTCTTATAAATTTAATTAGAACTAGAACGTTTTATTTCTTTCAAAGAATACAGTGTACATAATTGAACAAGAAAGTACATAGCAAGTACTGTACAGTATGTACAGTATTATGTAGCAGCTATGCCATAATATAACAATTAATATATGAAGAAAACAAAGCAACATAATTATTATTATATTAGTAATTAACATAATCATACTTATTATTATCTCACGTTTATGATACCAACCAAAAACCCAAATTTAGACAAAAGTTCAAGTAATTGACCTAATCGCAAAAAGATTTTTTTTTTTTTTTTTTTTTTTTTTTTTTTTGTAAAACCCCGATTTGAAATTAAAAAGAAATTTATAGATTAACAGTTCAGTTTGAAAAATATACTGAAACAATTAGTTTTGCTCAAAAGGTTGTGTTTCAAAGCTAGCGAAATATTATTTCGGGATTTGATATCTTCAAAAAATCTTGTGATGAAGTCTATAAAAAACAGGTTTCAATTGAGTTTTAATCAAAATCATGAGATCACTTTGCAATTGGACCAAAATAAATTTTTCAGAATTAAGCGGCATTGATAATAAATCTGTTGTAACTAATTTTTATAAATATCGATACATATGAAATCATGAATTTAGTTAGTTTTTGCGGAGCATTTTTTGTATTTACGAAGATTGCTATTATAACAACCAAAATCACATTGAACGTCACGATCATTTTTCAATTGAACTGATCTTCTATTTTCTGTAATAGCTCCATTTGGTCCTTCAAGACTTCTAAACTCCGCAAGCTGAAAAGTAGTTAACAAATACCATTATATTAGTTGGTTATTAAACTTTTGTTTATTTTGTGTGCTTTCTCAAACTTATCGTTCAAAAAAAAAAAAAAAAAAAAAAAAAACACGAGGTTGTGATTTATTGCTTACAAAATAATAAAAAATAAATGAGCTAGCTGTTTCATAACTGGTGTTTTGTACGTTACAAGACTTAAAATATACAATAATTTTTATACGCTTATAAGTTTGTGTGCAGTTTTTTTTTTTTTTTTTTTTTTTTTTTTTTTTTTTTTTTTTTTGTAAAAAAGGGAGGATTCTCCTGCAAGATAGTAAACTTTAGTGTCTTCTCTTCTATTCTCGCACCACTTGCGATTATATGTATAGGGCTAACGTGCAAAACCACAAAGTCTCATTGCTGTACTAACAGCAAATAAAAAACGTTCCTTACATTAGGCTTATGTATGGAAATATCGTATATTATACGCAACATTGCATTCAACTAGTTGTGAACGATAAGAGTGGGGTACGGGGGTGAAGAAAGGGGTGAGAGTGCACAAATGAAAGATAGGAAAGGCCATACAGTGTTATAATGCATTCTCGTGTTGGGAACGTTTTTGATTCACTATATAGGTACAATTGTAATGAATTTTTATAAGGAAATTTACAAATAACATTTAAGTTAATTTTATATTATAAAACGACTCAGTTATAAATCAATGACGTAATTAGTATTAATATTGAAAACTAAATGGAATTTCCGAAATTTACGCTAATTTTCGCCAAGATTAAAATGCAATCATACAGGAGATTGCTACAATTTTATTATTATTATTATTTTAATCTATGACGCCATTCTAGGATGCATTTCAATAGAAAATGTCATAGTGATTACAAAAGTTATTAAAGGAATAGATCAGAGAAAAGCATAAGCATTTATATCACAAAACACTTGATGGGATTTACATAAATAACTTTAGTTTGTTTCAAAACCAAACTGTAGCCCCGTAGCAGTGATCAGAAAATTCGATTTATGCAACCCGCACAACATTTTCATACTAATTTTTGCATGTTTCTGACGTCATAAACATGAATTTTCACGCAAATTGCATACTTTACAGTTCTTTCACGCTCTCTCGTGGGGCTAAATTAACATTCTGGTAAAAATTGTCATCAGTTTTGAAGATCCCATTTTGTGTTTATTCATTAAAAAGCACATGTTGTTTTATGTCGTCTATAGCTTTAAGCTTTTTATGCCCTTCTAAAGTAATTTTGGGACAACTTTATGTTATTTTTGCAAGTCCCATCTTGTGATTAGTGTAATAAAAATCAAAAATGTTAAGTATGTTTTTTTAGACAGAAATTATATATAACCTGCGCCTCTGAAATTGTTGACTTTTGTGTGAGAACAATCCAGGTGACAGATTCAGCACATGGCGAGGTGGTGAGTGAGCCAGGATAGGTGAAATAATCAAACTGGTCAATCATACCACGTAACCACGTCATTGTTGTTGAGCTAAGTGACGTTTTGCTACCTTCACTGTGAATACTACTTAAACCTCCAATAATCTCTGCTAAATCAGTATTGTCAGTCGCTGAGAGCTGAAATCAATATAAGAAAATGATATTAATGTATTTAACAAAAAAAAAAAAAAAAAAAAAAAAATTTATTGAGTTGTACTAACATATAATTTACACAAACATTATTTTTTTATTATTATAATTTTTTTTTCACATGTGGACTCAAAATGTCAATATATTGATTTATCCATTAAATTAAACCTTTCACTATTAAGTTAGAAAAAACTTAGATAAAGACAAAATCCCATATTATGATTAATTAAAAAATTTAAATACCTATATTTAACAATTTTAATCCGAAGGCTATACCAGACCAAAATTAATTTAAAGTTAAATATTGTGTCCTTAATCAGGGACATATTCAGAATGGAATTTTGGGTATGCGTTCCCTCCCGGTCAGGTCTGAAAAGGCATAGGTAAAGGGGGGTGGTTTCCCCGCCGTTACTCATGCTTACTGTAGACTGAATCACTCCCGTCTCAAAAATTCTGGCTACGTTACTGTGTAAAGTTACTTATTAACTATATAATTATAAAAGGATTAATTATATTACGTAAGTTTATATTTACTTCAAACATTATTCCTACAACGGCAAGACCATCTGCATGTACGGCAGCCTCGGCTACTGTACCATACGACGACTTGAAATGTACAAAGTGACCCTCGAGAGCGTAACTGAAATATAAGAAAAATGTGACATAGTGGAATGGACAATATGGAATAGTAGAAAAGTTTATAAATTAAATGCCGAAGACAAAATTAGTGGGTAATTTTATTGCATATTCTAAAAGATGACATTCCAGGATTCAATTGGGTTCAATTTCTATCTTTTGAGTATTTTTATTAATTTTTGAAAATCGAAAAATGACGTCACGGGTAGCAAATTATGTATGTGGGCATATTAACAAGTTACTACCCGTGACGTCATTTTGCAACTTCTAAAAATTAATTAAAATGCTTAAAGAACTGAAATTCAAAGTGCAATAAAATAACAACTTAAATTTTTTTATAGTATTCCTCATTGTCATTAATATTGTAACAATATTATACTAATTCGTTTAACAATATTTTGTTAAGAAATTTTTAAAAATTTTCAAGTAAAAGGTTGTGCAAAATACGTATGAATATACTTTATACATAATAAATTAAAATATTTTAATAATGTCATTTATATAAACAATATATTTATTTAGTAATTACTTATTACTCTTATTATAGTTTTAAATATTGAAAGACACTTACAAACTACCATCAATGGAATGTTCACTACCCTCATTGGCTGTACCCCAATGGAAATGCAATTGAGCTAAAGTATAATTACTAGTCAATGGTCCTCCATAAGCTACAGGTACTTTATCACCGAGGAACTCAATCTGAGCTGAGAAAGTAAAAAAATTGATAATGATTATTTTTTTTTTCAAATAAATAATAATAAAAAAAAAACATTTAAAAAAACAAACATAGTATCTAACTGCATCGTGAACATTAATGTCAATAAGATAAAATAATAATGTAAATTTTTTAGTAGGTAATTTAACAACAAAAAATGATAAGGAAATATATTTCAAGAGCAATAAAAACAATTTATTATCAAAAAAATACTTCATTCATGTAGGTTTTTTTTTCTATAAATTTTTATTAAATAAATTAATGTTTTAGTTGTTTCCTATATGTAAACCTATAAATTTAAAAAAAAGCTAAAAGTTACCTGAATGTCCAGTATTTTTTAAAGTGAAACCTGAAGATCTTTTTTCTCCGTGACTTATTAACCTAAGAGGCTGTACTCTTTGTACTGCACATGATGTGAGGTCAATAGGAGACTGTTTCATTCCAGTGTCACAGGAACCACCGGAGGGACCTGACAATGTTAGTTAACTTATTAAGTCACTAAAAATTTACTTAAAAACTTATGCACACATTTTTTATATAATTATAATATGCAATCTTTTTTAATATGTTTATGACATACAGTATTATATAAATTTTTAAATTATTTTGTGGAATGAAAAATCCGTTGACAAATTTTTATATATTATCATTATTATTATTTAAAATAGAATCGACATACACTTATTGTATGCGTGGTGAATTTGTATACCGTTTTGTTGATACCTCACTCAGTTACTGTTTTACCGTCGTGCAGAACAATCGACTTTTTTTTTTCTTTCACCACCATCATCATACCAAGTACACAGGACAGGACCGCGATAATATTTTTTACCAGTCAAACACTTGCGCTACATTTGTAATGTTATTCTTATGAGAAAAACACACCCTGGATTTAAATGGTAAAATATATTATCACAGTCCTGTGTATGCAAATGTATATATGAAGGTAAAAATAAATAAATAATTAAATTTATTATTGTACCGAGAAATATTTTTTTATAGTACTGTATTTAACTTTACATTATAGTAATTAACAATTTATATAATATTTGATATTTTTAACTATTATTTTTCTTCTTCTTCTTCTTTTTATATTATTTTGTTTATTGATATACAGCCATTGGCTTTAATAAGCTTACTGAAGTTTGTTAATTAGTTCTGACAATTTTCTACTGTACTTACATTGACGCGATCATATAGTAGTATACAATAAGAAACCGCCAGAATTTGTCTATTTTTCTTGAAGATTTGATCTACACTGCCACTATGCATACATGCAAAATGCCTTCCAAATACACAATATGACTTTATTGGCCTAGATTTAGAACTCCGCGATAGTAGCTCGAAAACTTGTGGGGAGATACTACTAATTGACAGGAGAAAACTATCTCCACTGAACCATATGGGGCTTTTTTTTTTTTTTTTTTTTTTTTTTTTTTCAAGATTTTACAAGGAAATTTATTATAAATTATAATAAATACTATAGTAATACTGTACTGGGAAATATTTTTAATATAAGCCTCAAACTAAAACAATTCAAATGCTCTGGGTTCTGTTTTTTTTTTCCAAATATTGAGTATAAAAGCACACATGCTTGTTACTCCTTTGAACAGTGACAAATATTTTACTCACGAGAAATAATATTGCAATATTAGTATTAAAAATATAAATATCAATGGTTACAATAGCAATACTTTAAAATATATTTTTGGTGGTATTATATGAGAGAGAGAGAGAGAGAGAGAGAGAGAGAGAGAGAGAGAGAGAGAGAGAGAGAGAGAGAGAGAGAGAGAGAGAGAGAGATAGAGAGAGTTCTTACCAGAAGCAGGGAATGGAACAATAATAAAATCCAACTCAGCCCATTCTCTTAGTGGTACTCCTAAACACTGAAAATTTTATAAATAATAATTATTATACACTTCAGAAATCATGAACTTATAAATAAGGTAATTACGTGGATACAATTACTTATGTAATTTATGCTGCATAAATTTAGCATAATATTTTTTAAAATATAGTACAATAATTATAATATTTATGCTGTAACACATAGTTATTATGTTTATATATATTATTCCATTGTTATAAATAATTCATGTTAATATTTATAAATCAATGGTGCTTAAATTGGGCTAGCTTAACAATTCCATATTTATTTTTGTCCGTATAAAATATTATTTTATAACCTCAGCATCTTAAAAAAAGTTTACATATATATTTTTAAAATAATATACAATATTTATTTAATTTTTAATCATTATTGTTACAATAAGAAGAAAAAGAAAGCATGTCAAAAAGTGATAGACAAAACAATTTATGAATTTCAAAGTTGTCTAAAATATTTAATTAATGTTAAAAAATTAATAGTACCAAAAATATCCCATAAGTCAAGTAATTTGCATAATATGTATTAGTAACTACACTATTCTAATTTCAAATATATTTATAAAAATCCTATATTCATTTGATTATTCGGGAAATAAGTACTATTTAAATATTGGAAAAGTATTCACATAGTAACTATATTAATAATGTATTAAAATTTTAAGTTTTATTATATATATATATATATATATATATATATATATATATATATGTGTAAACTTCAAATGATATAGTTTTCCTTCACTACACAAAGTGTAGATCAGAACTCCACGAGATGGCGATATTTGTATCAAAGTATAATATATAAATATTTGAAAATATTTATCTAGCACTATAACACCATCTGAGACGAATCATATAAATGCAAATAAAGTCAAACAGTTAAAAGGGACGACGGCGGCCGGAATCGAACCGACAACCTTTGGATTTGCGCTCCACTGCTCTGACCATTGAGCTACAGCGGCGTCCAATTCTACCTTGATTCTTTACTTGCATTTACACAATTCTTATGACGACAACGGTCGCCTTATTGGCTGCCTGAGGGCACCTGTTTTTACAAACCAGCCTCTCTTTTAAACAGCTGACTCCCCTCTTGCGAGGGGAAATTTACCCGTGCGGCGGGATTTATGTGTGTAAACTTCAAATGATATAGTTTTCCTTCACTACACAAAGTGTAGATCAGAACTCCACGAGATGGCGATATTTGTATCAAAGTATAATATATAAATATTTGAAAATATTTATCTAGCACTATAACACCATCTGAGACGAATCATATAAATGCAAATAAAGTCAAACAGTTAAAAGGGACGACGGCGGCCGGAATCGAACCGACAACCTTTGGATTTGCGCTCCAAATTTGCGCTCCCTTTTAACTGTTTGACTTTATTTGCATTTATATGATTCGTCTCAGATGGTGTTATAGTGCTAGATAAATATTTTCAAATATTTATATATTATACTTTGATACAAATATCGCCATCTCGTGGAGTTCTGATCTACACTTTGTGTAGTGAAGGAAAACTATATCATTTGAAGTTTACACACATAAATCCCGCCGCACGGGTAAATTTCCCCTCGCAAGAGGGGAGTCAGCTGTTTAAAAGAGAGGCTGGTTTGTAAAAACAGGTGCCCTCAGGCAGCCAATAAGGCGACCGTTGTCGTCATAAGAATTGTGTAAATGCAAGTAAAGAATCAAGGTAGAATTGGACGCCGCTGTAGCTCAATGGTCAGAGCAGTGGAGCGCAAATCCAAAGGTTGTCGGTTCGATTCCGGCCGCCGTCGTCCCTTTTAACTGTTTGACTTTATTTGCATTTATATGATTCGTCTCAGATGGTGTTATAGTGCTAGATAAATATTTTCAAATATTTATATATTATACTTTGATATATATATATATATATATATATATATATATATATATATATATATATATACGATATATTTTTTAAAATTATTTTTTAAACGTGTTGCAAAAATTAATGAATAGAGTATTTTAAACCTACACAAATTTTATAAAACAATTTTTTTTAAACATATTGTACTAATTTATTACATTTATAATCTTTGAAAAAATATAAAAAAAAATAATAATGCTAAAATACAGTGTGATTATATTAATTATATTAATAATAATAATTGTACTTACAATAACTGGCAAAAAAATCAAATAAAAAGCATACATGACTGACACGCAATGTATATTGTAAATTAAAGTTACAAAGGGTGAAGACCTTTTTAAGGTTGCTAAGAGTTCTCTGCTATATATACCTCAGTTGCAAAAAAAATAAAATTTTATAAAGACTATAAAATTTTATTTTATCTACCGGAAGTACATAGTTTGGAAATATTTCATTGTAGGTTGATAAAATAAAATGAAGGTGTAGTCGAGTTCATGCTTTACCATTATTATTTTTTATGTAAAATATATATAATATAATAATAATAAAAAAAATTATATAATAATAATAATAACAATAATAAAATGTATCATACTTTTGAAGAAAAAAAGGCAGAGCTGTGATATTTGTTTTAAAATAGGGGTTATTGAACTTTAATTATAATTATTATGACATATAATTAATTTTGAAAATCCCTCATCGGATGCTTAATAGAGGGTTTCCGTGGTTTCCTTTTCGTCATACCAGGTGAATACTAGTCCAAGTTTCTTTTATAGGTCATAGTCACTTTCCTTCGATCTTGATTACGCAATTATTTCCCTCTCCTGTACATTCTTTTGGTTATTATAGGAAGTCAGTCAGTGTCAAGAATTATATGGGTGATACGCAAGGACTGATACAGACCAAAATTTTGGAGAAGGTGATTCCTTATACTGCAATGTTACAATAGGGGCAGGGGGTAATGCCTTTAAAAATACATTGCAAAAAAAAAAAAAAAAAAAAAAAAAAAAAAAAAAATCCGCCCGTCTCCAAAATTTTGGGCTGTATCAATCCCTGCGTATCACCCATATGATTCTTGGCGCTGATTCTTGGATCCGCCCCTGGTGATAGGTCTGCTTGATTTCCCACCTGTAGTGGTGACGTATAATTTTGTTTTAATCAGTGACACACATTCGTGTGCTTTTATCATTATTTGGTGTACAGTACAGTACGTATACTATATATGGGGTGGTTTCATTCATGTTAAAGTCGACGTCATAAGTGAGTAGTAAACAACATTGGGCGGTATAGGAAAATGGCACATTTTGCCAGTTTAAAAATACTTTGTAATTTTTTTGAGAGCAAAGATGCTGTTAACAGATTGAATTAATACCTCAAGTATGCAAGAAAAATAATAATGACCAAAAAATAGCTAATTTTCCAAAGAAAATAGCCAAAAAGTACGTTTGTCCTATGCTGAGCAATGTTATTCATTGCTCAAAAAGAGCATCGAAAAGAACTCAGAATGACGTCATGCGTACATAGTACATACCCTATAGACACAATGTTGTAAAATTGTATTCCGTTACTTTATGTTTTAATATAAAGTATAATTATGGCATATACAAATGTCAAATTATAATTATTAGTACAGCCTTATCGCGTTGTCTGACCCGGTTCCCGTGAGATCACCGAAGTTCAGCAACGTCAAGCGTGGTCAATACTTGGATGGGTGAATGACTGTAAAAAGTCTCGTATCCATTCAAGTGCTGAAGCGTAGCTGTACTCACATGATGGCATGACCATGTGCTCCCTTAATTGGGTGCTGCCATGATATGTGACCGTTAAAACGTAAATATGATTTCACGTTAACAAGCACTGGTCCGACTCTACGCAGATTTGGTATTTGGAGCCCAAAATAGTGTAAGTGTGGGGTCTACGTTGTGATAAAGAAATTCAATATACTTATAAACAGAAAGTTAATATGAAAAATGATTTAAAAATAGCATTCAATTGCTAAAAATACAGTAATATGTACACAAAACCCACATCTGTGTATTTTACAACAACAACAACAACATTATTAATTAATTTTAAAAATGTTACTGGGAACTGCAAACCATCAGTAAAATTTTCTAACTTCTAAAAAATATTGGTTGTAAAAATAATATATTACAATTTACTGCAAAGTTATATTTTTTTCTCAATTATTTATTTATTTATTTATTTATTTTTTATTTATTTATTATTATTTGTTTTTATTAAAAACTTAATACATAGCGCATTGCAAAGCAGTATGATATTTAATTACGATACGGTATAGTTACAATATTTTTTACATTTTTCTTTTGTTGTAAAGTTCACTTACACGTCTGTAATTTCGTACACCATATTGATAAAGGTAAGTGTGACGGTAAAATGATAACAAAGCAATTTACGAGTGTCGAAATGAAACATTTTTACAAAATATATTCAAACATTATAGTACTTTATTTTGTACCCTGATAAGCAGTAAAATAATAATTTTACTTTAATTATATGGGAGCGTGATATTCTGATAAGTTTATAAACTTATCTTATTTTAACAATTTAACTTTTAAAATGAATTATTTCATTGTCTTTATTATTGAAAAACTGTATTGCTGTTATTCTTATGTTAATTGTATAATTAAACTTAAAACATCATTGAAGTTAAAATCGTAATTTGTGTATTTCTGTTTATTATTTTTTTTTTGTATTATTTTCTTTCCCCTCCTTTCCAAAGTAATGTTAGGTTCCTTCTCTCAAATATAAACAGATAAGCTTGTTCTGTAAAGTAAAGTGAATCTCAACAACAGTGATTGGCTGACCAACAAAATACGACACATTCATTGGTTGATCTTGTTTTTTGAGCTAACAAAATTGACAAAAATTGAGTCACATGAAGAGCATGGAACTTTTTTGTGTGGAGTTTCTTTCATTCTTATCAAGTTCAAAGTTCTAAACGAAGAAATAACAATGATCAACTATATGTATAAACGTAGTAAACAGGTAACGAAGTCATAATCAGCTGTTATAACAAAGGAACATATCGACACAAAAGTTGCGCCGGAAGTCTGACTTTGCAGAACAAGCTTATATAATGTTCTGAAAATCCTAAAATTTGATTTATTAATTTTGATCTAAATGTCAGCATATATGCATACAAATAAAGATAAACGACCCCAGTGAATTGTTTTATCATTAATTATTTCCTGTTTTAGTAATAACTATCACAGAGTTCAAAATATCAATATAACAATAATTAATAACTTGTAATTGATAAGGTTAACATATTTTTTGTAGGAAAAAATTTATAAGAAATTTAAAAATTATGTATATACAACTATAAAATATTTTAACATAATTTTTCTTTTGACATTTTCTTATTATTATTTTTTTTTGGAAACCGTTAAAAAATGTTTTGTTTGTTTTTCTTTATCAGTGGTATACGTTATAATGTAATATAGGTATGCCATGTATTATGATACATTTAAAAAAAAATTATAATCTATTTATATATTTTCACCATAAAGAGGACCTCATGCATATTTGTGGTACACATTCTACACAGGCAGTACTGTGTACACAGTATTATTATTTCATTACAGTATAATTCACCACTACAAGTATTACTTTAGTATACTTTCAAGTTTATGAAAGTTTCATTATCGTATTTTACCATCAATTTAAACCAATATAATTTTATAAATAAAACAAATGCTATACTGTGGTATGTATAATTATTTTCTTTGAATACAATATACAAGATATAAAAAAAGTCTTAAATTGACGGAGAAGTAAATATTTGGAGTTACTTAAATTTTTTTTCCATTATTTGTAATTTCTTTCTACCAATCTTCATTAATTTTTTGTTGATAAAATATAATTTTAACAACCCACTTCACATCGGACCATACGCTGATTTAGTGTTTGAATTCCTCGTCTATTCTCCAAAATAGCACCATCAGGTCCTTCCAAATGTCTAAATTCTGCAATCTGTAAAATAATTAAGATGTTCAATATTAATAATCAAACTGTTTGAAAAACAAATAAGTGGAATAAAATTTAGATGCTGGTAGAAATAATGCAAGTGCAATTATATCGTTTTATAACGGAATTATAATACAAGAAAGTATTTTGCTGACACGTATATTTTTGTCATTTATTTAATGTCTTTGTATTTATTATGTATATAAAATTGAACACAACTTCATAGAATTTAAATGCAAGTAATACTTTAACAGAACACCTTACACATTTAAGCTTGTTCTGTATAAATGCTACGCTTTCTTAAAATTTTCTTATCATTTGGTGATACCAATGCATTTTTTTTCAGCAGTTCAATTTTAAAGCACTGTGATTGGTTGCAACAGCTTGTGTTCTCCGTAAGATCGTTTTTAATGACATTTTTTATTTACAGGCCGTAATTTGATCCGTTATTTAATAATAATTAATATATGATATTATTAAAATATTTTTGTATTTGAAATAACTAGCTTATTAAAATGTTACCTGTGCTTCAGAAATTGTAGACTTTTGTTTCATTACATGCCAAGTCACAGATTCTGCGCAAGGAGAGGTGGTTAGTGAGCCTGAGTAGGTGTAGTATTCAAAATTACTTTGGAAACTTTGGAACCATAACATGGCAGAGGAACCAAGGGATGTGGTACTAGTATCGGCATGAATGTTGCTTAAGCCTGATATAATCTCAGCTATATCAACATTGTCAGTAGATGACAGCTGTAATCAATAAATAAACGAGTAATAAATAGATCAATCAATCAATCAATCAATCAATCAATCAATCAATCAATCAATCAATCAATCAATCAATCAATCAATCAATCAATCAATCAATCAATCAATCAATCAATCAATCAATCAATCAATCAATCAATCAATCAATCAATCAATCAATCAATCAATCAAATAATCAATCAATCAATCAATCAATCAATCAATCAATCAATCAATCAATCAATCAATCAATCAATCAATCAATCAATCAATCAATCAATCAATCAATCAATCAATCAATCAATCAATCAATCAATATGAATAAAGGAACGAACGAACGAACGAACGAACGAACGAACGAACGAACGAACGAACGAACGAACGAACGAACGAACGAACGAACGAACGAACGAACGAACGAACGAACGAACGAACGAACGAACGAACGAACGAACGAACGAACGAACGAACGAACGAACGAACGAACGAACGAACGAACGAACGAACGAACGAACGAACGAACGAACGAACGAACGAACGAACGAACGAACGAACGAACGAACGAACGAACGAACAAAGAGTGAATGATTGAATCAATAAATTAACAATTAAATCAAAATAGTTTCCACACCTCAAACATGATTCCCACAACTGCTAATCCATCTGAGTGAGTAGCAGCATCAGCAACTGTTCCATACGATGTTTTATAATGTACAAAGTGTCCTTCAAGAGCGTAACTGAAAGAAACATTGAAAGTATAATAAAATCATCATACTGTAAACTGTATACTTACAAAACTTAAATACAATATAAAGTTAAATATTTATATACTTACAAAGTACCATCAATAGAATGTTCACTTCCTTCATTAGCTGTACCCCAATGAAAATGTAACTGAGCCAATGTATAATCAGCATACAATGGTCCACCATGTAACACAGGGGCTAGTCCGTTGAATGATATTTGTGCTAAACAAAACAATTAAAATTAAAAATTGTATATATGTATATATATATATATATATATATATATGTATATATATATAAATATATATATATATATATATATATATATATATATATATATATATATATATATATATATATATATATATATATATATATATATATATATATATATATATATATATATATATATATATATATATATATTAATTGCTTGATGAAAAAGATACTAGATTTAAATTAAAAGTGGGGTTATCAAGAAAATTTTAAATGGTTTATCGTTTCAGTAGTTTACATTTTAATTTAATCCACCAACGTTTGATAATTTAAATTCGTATTATGGAACAAACAATTATTTTTTTCTGTAAGCGTTCTTAATTATTATTATTTTCTTTTTTAGTTTTTTTTTTTTGTGGATGCTATTATTATTATTTAATTATTTATAGCTTCAGATGTCCTTGAAAATTTGTCATGTTTACTATTTTCTTATATTAGGTAATAATATATTGACATGCAAGCAGTTCATATAGGAACGATAAGGATTTCGTACATACTATATAGGTATGCGTGTATTACATATACAACAATATACGTATAAATTATTTTTTCCTTGGCATTTTTTAATCTCTCTCTCTCTCTTTCATTCTGAAGTTAGTTAAAACAAGTTAGTTTCATGTTAACATAAATATAAATTTGTAAAATTTTGTAATGATAACGGAAAAAGACTCCGAGTAAATTGTTGTTGTAAATTATTGAGGGAGAGGGAAATTCCACGTGTTTATATATGTATACTGTATGTTAGGTCAAAATTGAGAATTTGCAATGGCACATGCAACGATATTTGTGTTACTTTTTACCTAACAGACAGTATGTATATAGATATATAAATAAATATATATATATATATATATATATATATATATAGAGAGAGAGAGAGAGAGAGAGAGAGAGAGAGATAGCAAAAATAGTTTTTCCGACTATTGTCATTATGTTAACTGTTGCTAGTTTTATTTCATATCTCCACCGATCTCAACTAATGGCGCATTTTAAACCAATAAAAAAATCGATTTTTTTCGACTTTTTTGTATAAAATCAAATATAAATCGACTATTTGCACCAAAAATCATCGACTATATATATTCGACTATTTTGTCAAAATGATCGACTATTTTTGCGCTATATATATATAATAGCTTTTAGCTTTCAACGATAATTGGTACTATTATTATCTTGAGGTATTGTTCCTCTAATATGACGATTAAAATAATGTTTAATAATATGAAAGCTTAATAAACCCACAATTTAATATTAATGTTCTTAAAATAAAAATAATAATTGAAAACCTGAATGTCCTGTATTTTTGAAAGAGAATCCTTCAGGTCTTAGATCGCCATGGCCTGTCATTTTTAATGGATCAAGTAGGTGATTAGAACAAGTATTGAGATCAATTGGTGATTGTTTTAATCCTGAATCACACTGGCCTCCAGTTGGATCTCCTGAGTGAAAATAAACAAAATAAATAAAATATTACATGTATAAGCATCACTTAAAATTACTTGCATAATATACGTTTCTATTGTTGCAATTTAAATATACGTAAATTATGACGTCATAAACGTTAAAAACGAAACAGATTGAACAAAATAAACGATATAATTTTTTACTCTGTTATACCATAAGTTGAATAATACCAATAACAATAAACATTTTTACATAATATTTTTAAAGGTGTAGAACACCTTGAACAAAAAAGTTGCGTAATATCCTAACAAACCTTAAAATCAATGTTGATTTGTCCAGAGTCATGGATTTCAAATTTATTTTCCATTCACAAAATACCGCTGCCGGTCACTGATGTCACAGCTCGCCTGGTCCACGCGCAAGTAAACCGGGTGAGCTGTGACGTCAGTGACCGGCAGCGACATTTTGTGAATGGAAAATAAATTAGAAATCAATGACTCCGGCCAAATCAACGTTGATTTTCAGGATTGTTAGGATATTACGCAACTTTTTTGTTCAAGGTGTTCTACGCCTTTAAAAAAAAATTAAAAGTGTAAAAAATAACATTTCTAGCAGTTAGAAAATCTATAGGGTGTATACATGCGCATAACGTCATACTGAATGCTCTTAGACGCCATACTGTAGCAATGAATAACATTGCTCAACATAGGGCAAACGTGATTTTTTGCTAGAAAATTGGTGTTTGGTTATTATTGTTATTAGCTCGCATACTTGAGAAGCTAATTCAACCTGTCAACAGCATTAATGCTCTCAAAAATATTGCTGTATATTTTTAAGTATATAATTTAAGAAAAAAAATGAGTGAATAAGATAAACTCACCGTATAGCAAAAGTCAGTCTTTATAATATATTTTTTACGTATCTAAAACTTTATAGCTTAATTAATTTTAATTAATTCTAAAATTCATACCTCCTGATGCTGGAATAATAATAAAGCCTAATTCAGCCCATTCTCTTACAGGCCCACCTAAACACTGCATGGCAAATAAATTTTAGTACAACAATTTTATAGTTAAAAAATTGATTATAACGGCATAGAAAACATTGAAACAAAATGTTCTAAACAAAAAATGGGATTTACAAAACTGATGATATTTTTTATCAGAATGTTAATGTAGCCCCACAAAAGAGCTTGAAAAAAAAATGTAAAGTATGCAAATTGCGTGAATATTCCTGTTTATGACGTCATTAACATGCAAAAACTAGTATGAAAATGTTGTGCGGGTTGCATAAATCTAAATTTTCTGAACACTGCTACGGCGCTACAGTTGGTTTTTGAGATCAACTAACGTTATTTATGTAAGTCCCATCAAGTGTTTTGTGATATAAATGCAAATGTTTTCATGTAGTCTATGCCTTGAAGCAGTAGTATAATTATATTGATTATACAACAGCAGATTTTCAAATAACTTTTCTTCAATTCTTTAATTATTTTTAAAGATATTAAATCATATTTTAATTTTTGCACTTTTAGTTATACATTTACTTATATAAAAAAATTAATTAATATTGGATATTTTAAAATAAAATTTAGTTATATGAACTTTCCATTTTTATATTTGGAAAACATATATAATTTTTGGAATAAGAAAAAAAAAAGTACTTGTTTTTACAAAAAAACAACAACAAAAACAATTGACAAAAACAAAAACAACAGGCATGCTAACTGTTTTATTATTTATTATTATTAAAGTGCAAAACAATTTTAAGCTTAATTTATACGTAGTTTCTATTTACAAACATGCCGATATATTACTTATATTTTTAATGTTTTGTTGCTATTTAAAAATCTTAAAAGAAGAGAAAAATACAACTTACAATTGCAGGTAGAAAAATTAAGAAAAAAGAAGTAGCAGCAAGCATGTTGTGTTCCAAGTAAAAACCTAGAAAAAAAAAAGAGTTAGTTTTTAAGTTCCTCTTTGTGATTCGCTAGCACATTATCTAGCATTCACTTACTTATGAGTGTAGTTGTAAGAGAATGTCATTATCTTTTTTTTTTTTTTTTTTTTTTTTTTTTTTTTTTTTTTTTTTTTTTTTTTTTTTTTTTTTTTTTTTTTTTTTACCAAACTATCTTATTTTAATTATTATAGTTATATATAATTTAACTTTTTGTGTACATAGTAATTGGCTCAGAATATGAGATTGAGATATTCACCGGAAACTGAAATATCTAAAAGATATTTTATAAAAAAAAAAAAATTGCAAGTATAACTGAAAAACATGCATTACTTTATTGAAGTATATGACACATTTAATAATAAAAATTATTTTTTAAGGAATATCTGAAAAGTACACGGAAATTATAAATTACGTGAATTATGCTACATTTATGTTATTATAACATAATTGATGCTAAATTAGAACAACATAAATAATTATGCTGTACACAGTATAATATTTATGCTATGTAAAATATAGTTATTATGAAGTATAATATAATAGCATCGATTATGATGTAGAACTAATTGTTCTGAAAGTGTGCTAGCATAATTATCATATTTTTGTCCATATATCAAAGGAATTATTCATATTCTAAGAGCAAAAATTTTGTTTATTAATATTTAGTATAAGATTTCTGTAATTGATATCAATATTAAAGGAATAGACCAGAGAAAAACATAAGCATTTATATCACAAGACACTTGATGGGATTTACATATAAATAGTTTTAGTTTGTCTCAAGCTCCGTAGCAGTGATCAGAAAATTCGATTTGTGCAAACGGCACAACATTTTCTTACTAATTTTTGCATGTTTTTGACGTCATAAGCATGGATAATCACGCAAATTGCATACTTTACAGTATTTTCACGTTCTCTCGTGAGGCTACATTAACCTTCTGGTAAAAATTGTCAACAGTTTTGAAGATCCCATTTCGTGTTTATTCATTAAAAAGGACATGTTGTTTTATGTGGTCTATGGCTTTAAGAGATTTAAAAAAATAAATTAAAAAAAAAACTATTTTTATGTTATAATGTGTTGAGCATAAGAAAAAAAAGTCTTGCAGTTGTTTCATTACATATTTATATCATTTTGAACGTTGAGTGAGATAAACGAACGCTTTCCGGCAAATGTCTGAAAAAATATTGTTATATTATTAAGCTTCTTTTTGTTTATAAGTTGTCGCTTACTTTCTTTCTTTTTCTTTTTCTTTTTCTTTTTTTCTTTTTTTTTTCTTTTTTTTTGCGGAAAATAATATAACGTGAATTGTAAATTTATCATATTATTATGATTGTTATTATCGTACTTGGTTGTTGAAATCAGGGACAAAAACTAGTTATTAAGAACCGCTTGCATGAACCATATCTAAGAACCGGTACTTTTTTTTTTTTCGTGATAACAATAAAGGGTAAAAAAATGTCTGGGGCTAAAGCACTGCACGAATCTCACGTAAGAGGTTCTGAATCAGTTTGTAATAGTGAAAGCAAGACGTCTAAGATATGCTACCGAGTAAACGCTTGAAAGAACCACTTCCGATTAAGTACCAATTGTCAAGAATTTGGAACCTAGGTTTTTAAGAACCACAAAATTGGAGACAGTTCCGGTTTCTTGTTTAATATTTATAATATATGTATTAAAAAAAAAAATATTAATAAATATGCAATGAACTGAACACTAGTGTAGTTATCAAAACTATTCGTACCCTCGTGCTGTATACCATTTTTGAGATAAGAAAAATAAAATCATAACTTTACTATAGCATTGAAAGGAAATGCATAAATATTTGAATTCTTTCCTTAATTGCCTACTAGTGCGTATCTTAAAAAAAAAATAAAAAGATAACAAACATATTGTTTTTGTTTTTGTCTGAGTTATGTATTTTTTTAATTAAAACTAAATGAATTACTATGAAAACATTTGAATAGCTCATTATTCATTTCACATGTATACCGCATCTGTTATTTATTTTATGATAAAATAACAAACCCACTTCATTTCCGTTCTGGAAGAACATAAATTTTCAAAAATAGCATTATATATTATAGTAATAAAATTTATATTTTTTTAGATATGATTTTTTTCCTTGTTAGTTTTTTTTTTTTTTTTTTTTTTTTCATTTTAGAAACGAAGAAATCTTTGAAGAACCTAAAGACATAAAACTTAAAGCTGTTTAATTTGTAATCGGGCAACTTTTATTATGCTCAAACATTGTATCATAAGCATTTTCTTTCCTTTTTCTATATAAATATACAATAAATCTCTACACTCATTACGAGAAAATAAATTTAGTTAATTAGGTCTGCTTTATTTTTTTAGTCCCTACTAAACTTTTTACCTAAATAAAAAAAAAAAATAATAATAAATAAATAAAAATAAAAAAGTTTTGTAGATCCCAAAATGAGAGATACTCAATGTAAAGTATGGCTGCGAAGGTTACTAAAGTAAATCAAATGATTTCAAATGGGAGGCTGTATTTCACTAAATTTTTCAAATGCTATATAAACATGGACATGTCACTCTACAATTTCAACTTTGAAAAACTGTGATTTTCAATCCCTGAAAAGTTGAAGTCAAATTTGCATACTTTTTTTCAATCTCCCATTAACTGACACTCGTTCATGTTGTAATTAGTGTAATTACTTTTTGAATTGTGCTTTTTATTTACTATTCATCCTAATTAAAACGTATTTTAGAGATTCTAAAGCGCCAGCAAAAGAAAGATTGAAGACCTGAATTTAACCTTTTAATAACAGGTCAAAATTAAATTAAAATTGATACTTGTCAGTGATCGACTTAATACCATTGACGTGTCCTGAATTATGTAAAGTGGTGTACTCTTTTATACCTACCATATACCAACTTAAGAATAGCTTCAAAAAACATGTCTAATATCCTAACATACCTAAATATCAACGTTGAGTTGGCCGGAGTCATTGTTTTCTAATTTATTTTACATTTACAAAATGGCAGCTGCGGGTTTGTGACGTCACAGCTCACTAGTCCACGCGCGTGGAAATAGGCAAGCTGTGACGTCACAAATCCGCAACTATCATTTAGTGAATGGAAAATAAATTAGAAATCAATGACTCCGGCCAAATCAACGTTATTTAGGTACACTCTAAAAATTGGTGCATTACTTTAGTTACGAATACTAACTTGTTTAAGATATACACTTTTAAGTTATTATGAGTAGCTAAAATAATGCATTTTAGCAAATTATTAAAAATAGCTAATTTAAGTGGTTTTGAGTTTTTTAAAGCTTTTTAAACCTTTTTTAGGTAAAATTAACTATTTTTAATAATTTGCTAAAATAAGTTAGTATTCGTAACTAAAGTAATGCACCAATTTTTAGAGTGTATGTTAGGATACGATAGACATGTTTTTTTAAGGTGTTCTACGCCTTTAATGATGTGATATAAGTATAAGTTCATTAACCTTACTTTTATATACTTGTGTTCCAATATCACCCCATAATTTTATATTTATTACTATTATTAGTTTTGTATTTTATGTGCTATCTCTAGTACTGTGCATAATTGGAGTGGGGAAAAAAGTGTTGTTACGTGAAACTATTAATTAAGGTGATAAAAAAAAAAGCCACCAAAAAAGCTAGCCCTCATATTTCGTATCTTCTGTAAAGGCTAATTTGACCACAGTAAAAAGTGTTTATTATAAACACGTAAGGTTAAAACAATGCAGTTGTCGCAGTTGCTAATAATATTAATTGCATTTTTATGTTTCAATAATGCTGAATCGGAGCTTAAAAAATCTGTAGAATTAAAATCTGAATTTAAACGACCAAACATTACAGGTATGTATTTAGATCAGGATTATCTTCATGAGTCATAGTATAATAGTGAGTATTAGTTTGTAAGTTGTTGTTTTTTTTCCTGATCGAGTGTATTTTGAAAATTTCTTAACTCGTCCATTATTTTATCATGTTTTTAGACGGAAATTTTCAATGTATGCGAATCTAGTTGTGAAAAATGCACATATTCTTATAAGCTAAATATTAATATTTTCTTCCACTCTCTCTCTCTCTCTCTCTCTCTCTCTCTCTCTCTCTCTCTCTCTCTCTCTCTCTCTCTCTCTCTCTCTCTCTCTCTCTCTCTCTCTCTCTCTCTCTCTCTCTCTCTCTCTCTCTCTGTGTCTTTGTCTCTCTCTGTCTCTGTCTCTGTCTATCTCGTTATGCTTATAAATGCATTTTGTAAATCGATGTTTTTTTTTAAAGTAGTTAAAACAAAATTTTTAAGTTTTGATTTGAAATACTATAATGTTCCTCCACAGTTGCTCATGGTATATGAGTATTATTATTTTTACTAACTTGATTGTAAGCTAAGCTGATGCTTATATACGAAATATTTTTGTAGATATCAAAGTCGGAGGAAGTGCGGTGGATTTTTCAACATATCCTTGGGTGGTATGTAACTCTCGTCTTTCTTTTTATACATTTAATTTTTAATTAAATACTTTTTGTAAATTTTTCTTTTACTTATCATAATTAATGTAATTGTTTGAATGGAAGTTCAGGGAAAATATGATTTACTGTTATAGAGTGTATGCATTCATGTTAAAGCCAACGCCATGTTGTATAACTCAATAACATGAGCTGCATAGCAAAAAAAAAAAAAAAAAAAAAAAAATTGACAGTTTAAAAATACTAAGCAATATTTTTGAGAGCAGTGATGCTGTTATTAGGTTGTATTAGTATCTCAAGTATGTGAGAAAAATAAGAGTAACAAAAAATCAAGCAATTTTCCAAAGAAAATAGCCAAAAACGAAGTTTGTCCTATGCTGATCAATGTTATTCACTACTCCAGTTCGGCCTCCAAGCGCATGATGAGTCATGTGATGTCATGCGGATACCTATATAATATACTGTGTATCTATATATATTTATATATATGATAAGAAATTTTCTCGGTGAAATAGAATTATTGTCTTACCTTCTGTGAAGACACTGGGCTTTACACTCGCTGCTATCACTATTTTAAATAACAATGAAAAAATAATAGTCACTTTGTACATAATTATAAAAACACTCAATTCACAGTCTTTTTAAAAATTACATAGCTACATAGCTATTGTGTGTAAATAACATAGCTATGTAATTTTTAAAAAGACTGTGAATTGAGTGTTTTTATAATTATGTACAAAGTGACTATTATTTTTTCATTGTTATTTAAAATAGTGATAGCAGCGAGTGTAAAGCCCAGTGTCTTCACAGAAGGTAAGACAATAATTCTATTTCACCGAGAAAATTTCTTATCATCATGCAACCTCGCTCGAAATTCAACATTCGAAACATATATATATATATATATATATATATATATATATATATATATATATATATATATATATATATATATATAAATTTTATTATGCATTACATATACAGGTGGCAGTAATTGAAAAAGCGGATGGATCGTACCGTGGTCCCGCAGGAGTTGTTAATAAATATTGGTGCATTGCAGCTACAGCAATTTTTGAGCAGTAAGATTTTTTTTTTTAACATTTATGGTTATAATTATAATCATTATTATTCTATGTTTTTTTGGAGGGGATTGATCTAAATCAAGTAATAAGAATATTTTTAAAAATGGAATAACATCTTTTAGATGATGACCAGAGAATATTATTTCTTTCATTACGATATTATACAAAATAAAATGAAGACAAGTTACGAGTCAGGTGTGATCATCATAGTATAGTCTTAAAATGTCATCATATTATATGATACTATCATACGTATAATATGATGACATTTTAAGACTATACTATGATGATCACACCTGACTCGTAATGATACAATCTTAAACAATAATATGATATATTATTCCTTTTTTATATATATTATATAATATTAACACAGTAGTAAAATTATTGATTATAAATAAAAATATATTTATGTGCGATAAAAATAAAGAATTTAAAATAATCAAACAATATATTTTCAGGCCTACAATTATAGAAGGTATGGATGTCATCGTTTACTCCGGTATTTCTACTACATCAGATTTAAGTAGTGGAATTATACGTAGGGGAACTCGTCGTCACACTAACCCTGATCGAACTGACTTGAGAAATGCACTCACTTTATTGAAAGTATGTTCATGTATGATATAAAAGTATAACTTTATTAAAGTATTTTACATTCAATATTTTTTTATTTGTATATTATTATTATTATTAACATTGTGGTAAAACATTGCTAATGTTTTGGACTCTAACGGGATAACCGTGGTGGGTGTTGTTGTTCTCCTTCAATTCACCACGTTTCACGTTCGATGTTGGGCGCATCTTCAGGTGAGTTACATGGGCATTTTATGACCACTTATGTTCACTCTAAGAACAGGAAAAGGAAGTGCCAGGAAGGGAAACCATGTGATCTTAAAGTGGGAGGTGGCTCAGGTCTAGCTTACTGCTTGGGCAAAGTTTTCTCCCACTTTTACCGTCACGTGGTTTCCTCCTATGGCACTTCCTTTTCAGGCATTTTGAGTAAACATAAGCTGTCTATGTAAATATAAAAAACCCAGAAAAGGAAGTGCCGGAAACGGAAATCACGTGATCGGGAAAGTGGGAGGAAACTTCGCGCAAGCAGCAATTAAGCTAGGCGTTTACATAAAATGCTATGAAGATTCACCTTACCCCACGTTGGACGCAGAAAGTCGTGAAGAGAATATGTCCTCTTATTTAACATTGTAAAAGGTAGAACCTTACGTGAGTTTAGTCAGGTAACCAAAAGTTGGCCTATGGTAAAATTAAAGTAATAGAGGTATGGTATAACACTTACCACGGCTATCCCGTAATTAGCGTTCAAACACCAGCAATGCTTTCCAAATTCATCAGAACGTAAAAGGTTCATTACTAATATTACTATCATTGTTATTTTATAGATTTGTCCATCGTTTAATCAAGACATGTTTGCTCCTTTACCTGCACCCACGCAAACCTACAGCATAGGAACTCTTGCCATTTTCATCAATTACCTGGTAATAAAATGATATTTTATATAATTGAGACTTTTTGGTCTATTTTTTTTTTGAATGACAATCTCTTTAGATATACTCTCTATATACTTATTATTAAATACAACGTTGAACATTGTACGTACATTTAAACAAGATTATGTTCTTTCGTTTTACCATTGAAATATTGTTGCTAATTTTTCAATTGATTTATTATTAAAGAAATGTGCATGAATTTTAAATGGTTAATTTTTTTAATTTAATCGTGTGTACAACATGTGAACTATACACAACAATATTGTTTATTAAGGGTTGTAAATAGATGGCTTGTATCTGAAATTTTTAAAAGAAAACTTCAAAACTTTATGATGCCATTTGAAAGTTAATTGTAACAGCTACCTATGATAAAATTTTCATAACCCGTGACCATCAGTTAAGAGAGAAAATAATTATTGAAATTAACATGGACTTTTATGGAGCTAAAACTTTAAAAAATCATAATTTAAAATCTAGCATGGTGACCTTTCAATTTTTTTTTTATTGCTGAAGATACCTTATCCTAATGTATCTCTAAGCAAAATTTCAGATTTTTCTTTCCTTACAATTTTTTAGTCAAACCCCGCAGTACCTGATTTCCCGCCTTAAAAAGAACGTTCTTGGGTTACAACATGGCTTTTTCAATGTTAGATAATGATATGAACTGTTCATTGACTCACAAATGATGGCCCAAAGCCCTTCCGTAGCCCCCCTCAAACTTGCGCTCATTCTGCAAGATATGCAAACCGCTACAACATTTTCTATCGTAAAGCCTATGACGTAAAAGATACGGGACAGGTTGCATATATAGCAGGATCATCACGAGTTTGCGGGGCTATGGTTTTTTGGTCATCCTTGGTCATCATATGTGAGTTTATGAACAGTTTTTCTCATCATCTAACATTGAAGAAGCCATGTTGTAACCCCTGAACCTTTTTTTTTTAAACGTGAACGTTTTATCATTCAAAGTAGCTTGTACATTTTCCATAGTACACCATATTATGAAGATTTTACATTTGTTTAGAAAATGCAATTCAATATAGACTTGCATGTGAAAATAAATCTTCTTTTTTACCACACTTATCTAATGCACTTTACTAATAAAAAAAATACTTTCCACAAGTTAAGTAGTAATAATAAACTTACGATGGCAGCATTATACGTAATTTGTTTGACCAGTGCTGTTATATTTTTGTATTTTCACAGCCAGAGCTAAGTGCCGCGGTGAAACCAGTAGGTGAGAGATGTGAGTGCGAATTTACACCTGATTGGGACGTGACACATGAAGTTTGTTTGCAACAGAACCAGAATATTTACAACGGAGTTGTAAGTATTCTCTCTCTCTCTCTCTCTCTCTCTCTCTCTCTCTCTCTCTCACACACACACACACTGTTTGTTTACTAAATATGTTGCAATTGATGCAATGCATACTGATGTGTATTATATTTCTTTATTATACGTATATAGTTATTTAAATATCTTTCAGCACTACACATTTTACAAAGTTGAAAGTAACAAAATAATAATAACAATAATAATAAAAAATGGGTTGAGCTTTATAACACTGTAATTATTAAAACTATTAAAATTTTTTTTCAAAGTTCTTCTCACTAAAGAATAAATGCTTGAAATTAAAACTATAAATTATTAAGTTTTAAATTATTATAAAATTAAAATTCACTGTTGACTTTGGAAAAAAAATCAATATAAACTCTATAAAGGGAAGTTTTAGACTTTTCTTTAATGACCTTTAATCAAAGCAAAGAATTAATACATAAAATTGTCATTATCTAAGAATTTTAATTAATTTCATTAAAATAGAATTGTTTGTTATAATATCAATTACTAATTAGTAATTAGGCAATTTGAATCCATTATTAACATTTAACTTATTTAAAGTGTGTTTGCTTTATTATTGTTTAATTTTCAGACTGAGCTTGGTTCTTTATTGATGATTGATGGAGTATTTGCTGGTATCAACAAAGTAGGCGCTGAAGACACCGGTGAACCATATTTCAGCTTCAGATATTACCTAGACTGGATTGCAGAAAACACACCAGCTGATGAAGCTGTCTTTTGCACTCGCAGATTTGCTTTGTAAACTATATGCTTGCAATTTTGTACGCTCATTGTAGCTTTCATAAATAAATAATATTTTAAAGTCACTAGAAAAATTGTATGCATAATTTTATTATTTTGTTGCAAAGTTATGTGCATGGATTTTTTTTGTAGTGGTCATGAATGATACAGTCATAATGTTGCAAATTTATTTCTGGCTGAAAAGTTCTATAGTATAGTCTCTCAACGGTATCACTCTAAAACATTCACTTTTTATGTTTCAAAAAATATTAATCTATCTTTACTGTAAGTTATATTTCGTCGCCCCAGAATATAAATGTGAAATACACCACTAGGTTTTGATGCAATTTTAGACCATATACTACATGTACAGTACAGAAGGTCTAAAATGGCATTAAAACCTAGTGGTTTATTTCAAATTTATATTCTGGGGCAATGATTTATGGAACAAAAAAGATTTCGAGTGTTTTAAAATCAATTTAGCAACTTATGGTAAATATAATATAACCATACAATAAATAATAATGATATAAATATCATGTTTGTAAATAAGCGGGGACTATTATTTACAATTTCACCACAACAACTTAAAGTTTATATATAAAACAAAATAGTAATGTTGATTGCTGAATTAAAAAATAGTACACGGGCTTAATTAGTAAAGAAAAAAATTAAATAAATATGAAATACATTTCATTTCATTTCATTTTTTTTTTTTTTTTGGTACGAAATGAAAAAATAAAAGAAATGACAAATGACACTAAGTTATAAGTGATAGAAACATGACAATTTCAGGGAACAAAAAGGTGACGATTAGCAACAGCAACCCTTAAATTTGTTTGGGCCTTAAATCAGATATTTCTTACCTCATTTTAACCTTTGACTCCGTTATGATTATTTTTTTTACTTAACTAACTCAGTTTTTACTAATTAAATATGTACTGCATGTATGTGTATGTACTTCCTGTTGTCAAGATTACAGCAAATAAAGTTATCATTTTTTTTAATGTACTGAAGTGTCATGCCCCCCTCCCTTGTTATTGTTTACATGAATAACAAACAACTAATCAATTACAAGTTCCAAAAAAATAAATAATAATAATAATGGTGAGCTCAAATAATGGATGTAATACATATAAAATCAATCGGGCTTATTATTATAATGCAAAAATTGTTAAGAAAACAAAACAAACATTTTCGAATTTGAAATTCATTTAATATTATATAAAAAATGACTCAATGGAATAAATGAATGAATGAATGAATGAATGAATGAATGAATGAATGAATGAATGAATGAATGAATGAATGAATGAATGAATGAATGAATGAATGAATGAATGAATGAATGAATGAATGAATGAATGAATGAATGAATGAATGAATGAATGAATGAATGAATGAATGAATGAATGAATGAATGAATGAATGAATGAATGAATGAATGAATGAATGAATGAATGAATGAATGAATGAATGAATGAATGAATGAATGAATGAATGAATGAATGAATGAATGAATGAATGAATGAATGAATGAATGAATGAATGAATGAATGAATGAATGAATGAATGAATGAATGAATGAATGAATGAATGAATGAATGAATGAATGAATGAATGAATGAATGAATGAAACACGATATTTAACGTAAAGTACTTTATTAATCATTATAATTTATAATCATACAATACTATACGGATTCTTTTTCTTTTTAGGAATATAAAAAAATACAATATTTAATCAATAGAAACAATAAAAATTTATTATCAGTATAAAATTATTGATAAACATAAACGCAATAAAATATAAAACATTTCCCAACGTACTAACATTTGAAAATGATTTATGATACTATCAATTAATTATAATATAACTTAGTTTTTATCAAAGAAATTATATAATAATTTATGTGATAATTTTAAACAACTTCCATTTATATTAATATTTAAATATTTTGTTTTTTAATCAACAGTTGATAATAGCTATTTAACATTTTTTTATTATAGTATAAACATTTAGATTGAAATATTTTAACATTGATTTAACTACAATCTATGAGATATAATATATTTATTTTTATATAATCTACGATAGATACAGCATGAAGATGAAAATTTTTAGAGATGAGAAAAATGAAAAAAAAAAAAAAACTTTTTAGATTTTTTTTTCTTCTCTTCAGCGTTCGTATTCACTGTCGTAGTAATCTCTGTAACAGAATTTTGAATATAGAATTCATATTAATATATAACATGGAACAACATTTTTTTAAATAAATTTGAATCAATGTTTTAAAAGTAAAATCCCGTGATTCATCTCTCATCTACCACCATGTTATAAATTTTAGCTTCAACCATTAAAAACTTTGTAAAATATATTCAATTTTTTATGGTGTGTGTGGGGGGGGGGGGGGGGAGGGGTATAGGAAAACCAAGCGGAGTGTTGGCATGAAATTTTTCATAACCTTCTTAATTTTGTACAAAGTATATAATTTTTTTTTTTTTTTTTTTCAATTGCCATCGAAAAATAAAAAATTTCAGTGAAACTTTCTATACCAAATAATTTAATTATATTTACTAAAATACATTCTAAAATAAAGAAGATACAAAGCTATTTAATAAAGTAGCTTTTATCACCAAATTTGGAAAATGGTAAACAAAACAATTATTGTGTTGTTTCTTACTTTTTTTTTCTATCTAGAAATTAAAGAATGTGACTTCTAAAGAAAGTAATATTGTTTTTATAATAAATCCTTACCCACTGCCGATGCAAGCTCCTTCAAAACATGCTCCAGTACAACAAGGTCTACCTTCACTTCGGCAAGAACCCCACTCAGGGATACAAGCACGTTTTAGTAAGTTGTGACGATAACCACCATTGAACCAAGTTGGACTCCATTTGTAGATTGGAGAATCGTCGTTGTACTGTGAAATTCAAATTCAAAATATATTTATCCATTTCTTTCATCCTACAATCACAATATACCACAAAGCATATCGGCTTAGGTTATTGTATCAGTTGATACAATTAGAAATGATAGTCAAAAGTACACAATTTAACACAGTCGTATTTATACATATGTACATAAACATGTAGAAAGAAAAAAAAACTTTTTAAATGAAAACTATAAAAAATGCATTGTTTATTCTAATTCATTATCTTTCATAAACTCATCTATAGAATAATATTGCTTGTTTAACAGTAGTGTTTTCAATGATATTTTAGTTGTGATTAATTTTTTAATTGTGAAATTAAAATTTATATACATATATTATATTTTAATGATAAATATGTAATGAATTATCTTTGTGTCTAGTGCGAATACAAAAAAAAATAATAATAAAAAGTAAAATAAAAACTTTTTTCAAATAAATATTTGCATTTAAAAAAAAAATTATTGGCAGTAAGAATTCAGTGAGCCTTTATATGCATAATAATAAAATTATAAAAATATCTTGAAATTCTTAATAAATTAAAACACGAACCAATTTTTGTATATGTAATTAATGGCGTGGCGTATCACTCGTACTAGCCTAAAACAAGCGACTTCAAAAGTGTCCTGTTTTTTATTTATATTTTAAACCACTCAAGAATCTTATCTTTTAGCTTGTGTTATAGTAAATTACATTAAATAATATACTTTCTATTGTTATAGAAGGCGAAATGCTGGAATAATATGATATTAAGGTAACTCAAAACTAACCCTCTTATGAAGAACTCCTCTACGTAGGTAAGAGTTAAACCAGAGTGGACTCCACTTGTAGACAGGCCTGTCATCATTGTAAGCCGACACAACGATGGCCAAGAGAACCACGAGAAGAACGGAGACCAGAGTCAGGCGTGTGGTAGACATTCTAGAATATCAAGACTAGAAATTAGAACTTTGGATGAGATGTGAACTAAAAACTGCACGTATGAAAAAATAGTTTACGTAATAGTATGAATAATATCACATGCTATAGCCTATACACTTGAAGCAAGATTGCATGGATATATATATATATATATATATATATATATATATATATATATATATATATATATATATATATATATATATATATATATATATATATATATATATAATCGGGCAATTACGAATCTAGGACGACTCACTACGGACAAGAATCGATGAATAGCGATTACATGCAACCAAATTTATTGTATACTGAAAAATGTTTCCGAGGAAAATCTGATTTCCTATAACCTCTTCACGATCACCGCTAGCAGAGTCTTTGCACTTTCCTTACTTTCCGCGAACGGAGCATCTAAAAATTCCATAGCACACAACTTGGAGCATGTGCAGTTTTTTTTTTTTTTTTTTTTTTTTTTGAGGTAAACGTAGAAGTGCATTGTCGTGCAGATGAATTGCGTTGTAATATAATATTTATATATATTTTTTTTTGTATAGAGGATTTTTCTTAAATTGCCTTGCATAAAGAAATGCGTCGTAAATGAAGTTTTATTGAGATATATTATGCATAATATATTTGTATTTAATTTATATATATACCGTGGTTATTGACAATGTAACAATTTAAGATTCAAACTAATTAGAATATTAAAAAACGAAGATATTTGCAAACTTTGCTATCTGTAATATTTAAATGAATCGTTAAAACACGTTAAGAGATAAAAAGCAATATGATCATTTTATTAATTTAATTTCTTAACAAAATAAATAATATGATATATTTTTGTAAAAAAATAGTATATTTTAATTAAAAATATATCTCATATTATAGAAACATTACATCATACATAAAATGTTATACAAAATATGCACTCCCCCCAATCACTTCAGAAATATAACTACAAAAGAGTTCATGAGCTCTTTTTCTTAGAAATTTATTTTTTATAACAGTTATAGAAATCCTTGAGGTAATATTGGACTTTAATTTGTTTTGATTTTTCAGTCTATTATACGCATAATACCATATATAACACTTCCTGTCCGGTTACTATAAAAAATATTTATTGAAAAAGAGAGATCTGGAGTTTTTCTAAAATCAGTGCAACAGTGCACTGATCTGCATCAGTGGTGTACTGTACCGAAATGAAATGAATAACTTTCAATTTTAGTGATGCATTTCAATCTGTAATTGTGATTTTTTTTCCTTGCGGTACAGTATGTATATTTTTTTCTGATGTGGCAGTCATACATTTTCGCTACAATTAAATTATTTTTATTTAACTAAATTCATAAATATTAAATCTAAATTCATAAATATAATATATTATGGTTTTAAGTGTGAAAATATACAAAAAAATGAAAGAATTATTAGTATTTAATTTATCATTATTACAAGGTATAGTTTCTTTCTAATTTTCTGTTTTCTGAAATATCGTTTCATGGAAATGTCATGATTTGAATATTACACGAATATTGTCATAATATATCACACGCTGATTTTGTTTTATTTATTGTGTTTGAAGGTGTAAATTATCAGCAGTTATAAATTTCAAACATTCCGTGTTGGAGTCTTATCTTACATTTTTTTCTATTATATTTTTAATTATGCCGTTAATTAAAAAAAAAAAAAGATTGCTGTTTTATTTTGATTTTTGTTTAGTAAATATTTCTCACGTCTTATATCTCTTTTTCTCTTTACGTTTGTTAATATTCAAATTCAATATAACAATATTAATACTCATTTTAATCGATTATAATAAATTGTGAAAAACAATCTTGTATAACGAGAAACAAAAGGGACGAAATAGGCCGGATACTAAAAGTTAATAGCTCACATAAATCAAAGAAATTGATAACTTTACACATCGTATACATGAATTTTTAATCATCAAATTTATCACTAACAAACGGGCAAAAAAAAAAAAAAAAAAAAAAAAAAAAAAAAAAAAAAAAAAAACTTATATTTTTTTGGTCGAATGCAGAGTTTTAATGAGGTTTGATTTATAGTGACTATATTTTAGGAAAGATAGACAATACATTTTAATCATTTAAAAATTTCTTTTGATCAAATTTTTATTCTTGTCCTGTGTGGTTTTCTTTGTTATAAAGTTGACTTTTGTTGTTACTTCATATCATTGATTTTCTTAATGAAAGTAAGTGATATTATTTCTGCACCAAGTATTACTAAATATACTTACAGTATAAACCACAGTCTATTGTTATGTGAAATGTATAGATGTGTTAAGTTACAACTTTGCTAAACATCAATGAAATCAAATATCATTAATTAAACAATAAATATAATAGCTGTGCTGTATTATTGAATGCAAAGTATCACAGGGTCTATGCATTCATGTTAAAGTCGACGCCATGTTGGATAACTCAATAACATGGGTGGCATAGGACAAAAAATCTTTTTGCCAGTTTAAAAACACTGTGCAATATTTTTGAAATCATTGATGCTGTAAATATGTTGAATTAGTATCTCAAGTATGTGAGAAAAATAACAATTAGCAAAAAATTAACTCATTTCCCAAAGAAAATTGGCTTAAATGAAGTTTGTCCTATGCTGATCAACGTTATTCACTACTCCAGTATGGCCTCCAAGCGCAATAAATATGATATCATCCGCATACACCCTATATAACCTATACTATGTGGTGGTAGTGGTTTTTATTAATGTCTTTCTTGCACCATTTCCACCAACCAAACAATTATTGTATACATTATTATTTTATTAATATATGTATAGTTTTTAAATTTTGCTCCTGTTTTTTTTACTATGCTCATAATATAATGTAGTAAAAATAAATAAATGAAGTAGACCACATTGCATAATACTGCATGTGTAACATGATCATATATACTATAGAACAAACTTTAAATTTTTATTTAACAAATTTTAATACGAAATGTCTTTTATTTAAAGATTATTTTGATTTTATGCCTGATATGTTAACAATTACCAAATATTTAAAGACGTAGAACATCTTGAACAAAAAACTTGCCTAATATCCTAATATATCCAAATATTAACATTATTTTGGCCGGAGTCATTGATTTCTAATTTATTTTCCATTTACAAAATGTCAGTTGCGGGTTTACTACGTCACATCTCGCCTGTTTCCGCGCGCATGGACCAGGCGAGCTGTGACGTAGTAAACCCGCAACTGACATTTTGTAAATGGAAAATAAATTAGAAATCAATGACTCCGGCCAAAATAATGTTGATATTTGGGTATATTAGGATATTGGGCAAGTTTTGTGTTCAAGGTGTTCTACGCCTTTAATAATTCAAATGCCATATGAAAATGAATTGAATTGTATATAATGCATTGAATAGAGTTTTTTTTTTCTTAATTCATATTACATATTACCACATTATGGTATTGTCATATTGCAATAAATAAAAAAAAAATACAAGAAAAAAGGTTCTGATAAGTTTCTGGAAATTAAATTAGGATTTCATAACTCATACTGAATTGCAACAGTTAAGTTCAGAGCGATCAATTAAAAAATTTGCGATAGGATTAGCTCGTAAAATCAACCCCTTTATTTTTCATTTTAGACTTTTGAAGCAAGCAATCAAAGATTAAAAAACCTCAATAGGAAGTTATGTAAATGATATTGCCCGATCATGGCAAGGCGAGCTATAAACTGTAATACAAATAAATAAATTAAAATAATAATAATTAAAAAAGGATCATGTACTATAAGTATAAATGACGGGTACTCTTATTTATATAGAGTTACCTTTTAAGTATCTTTCATGCAGAATGTGCGTGTAATATGTTACATAAATCAAAATATTTTTACTATATTGTAACAATGAAAATTCATTTAAATTTACAGAGAATGTTATGATTTTGAAAGGTCTATTATATTAAATTACTCATCACAGAAAATCACTCATAAAGCTCATTAATATTGTTGATATTACGGTACGGAAAGACTGTGTATAATGGTTAATTAACACTTCCAATTAGTTGTTGCATCTCCATACATATACAATTACTGATTGAGCTCACAATAGCCTATAGTTAATTATGTATTCCTGTTGCCCCCAGTTGCGATCAATACAGATGACATTTACACTATATTATCAAAGTAATATTTTGCAATCACATTCCTAATTCAACAACAAAGCATAACAATAATAGTAAAGTATTATTCACATAAGCCTGCTCTTTTAAAATGTTTGACGTACGTTGACGCGCGTCGATGGATAAAAAAAGTTGGAACACTGTAAACAAAAGGAGCCGTTTACATGTAAATTTTAAAAACAAATGTGAAAGGCTCCATTTATTTACATTGTTACAACTTCATTTATCCGTCGACGTGAGTCAAATTTACGCGTCATGTGAATAATACTTAAATCGTAACAAATAGATTTTCATCCACTCTGTAATATTTTTACTCAGTAATTATTGTAATTGATAAGGCTTATATTTAATTTTTTTTTTTAAATTCTATACCCTTTGATGGGGAAAAAAATTCGTAGAAATTTGAATTAAAATAGTTATAGCCCAAAGGTATATTATTTTAAATATATAAAGTAATTGTAAAGCATGTATATATATATATATATATATATATATATATATATATATATAGGAATTAAATAAAATACAAACAAAGTTTTTATGCTAAAGAGAGAGATATTTAATTTTGAACTTTTATATAGAGTGTGCGATCAATTTCAATTAATTCCACTTTAAAGACACGATGAAGCATGAGCAAGTTTGGTGATCAAAGTTATTGGTGTGTGGTTGAGTTGTCGTTTTCTTTATTCGGAGTGAACAGTAAAAGAATAACTAAAAATAGCAAGAGCATGTAAAAGATTTTTATATCTTAAAGTTTTCTGTAGAAAATGTCATTGCGTCTTGAAAGGTCACGCACGTACAAAAATAACTATGTGTAATTATGCTAGCTCACTTTTAGCACTAATTTCTTAAAAACAGCATAATTTATGTTATATAATTCAAAATAGATATACTTATTATAGCTAATTAAGATATTATGTTAAATAGCATAAATTTTATGTTGTTCTACAGTCTTGGATTCGATTATTGTATATACGATACCGATACTATAACGATATTCGATTATCGAAACATTATAGATTAACAGTTTTATAAAAGTTATCGTTATAGATTAACAAAAATTGACGATATTATTATCACATCTATATAACGATACTTTTTGGTTAAAAAAATAAGAAAAAAATACACAGAAAAGTAAGAAAAGTACGCAGAAAATAAGAAAAGATTATCAAAAATTTAAAAAAGTATATTGTAGTATCATTGTAGGTGTAGTATAGTAGTACAGTCATAAAAGTAAGTATTTAAAATATTTTATTTCAATAAAAAATTGCATTATGATTTTTTAGTTATCGTTATCATGGGTGACATTTTTAAACTTAACGATATCGTTATGGTTATAGTGTGATACTATAGTATCGTTATAGAAATTTTGGGTATCGAACCCAAGACTTTTTTTTTTTTTTTTTTTTTTGAAATCATTTATGCTATAATATCATAAATGCAGCTACTTCATTTATTCGTTACGTGAAAGTAAATAAATTCATAGCAAAGAATTTGATCTCTTTTAAAATAATAATAATAGATTTGAATTAAAAATTATAAAAATTATGTTAAAATACACGTAGCTGATAAAATAGTCATTGAACAAAAATTAGCACCAAGAACTTCGTTGTTACTATTTTATTTTCAATTTGGCTGTTAAAGGCATATAGAAAACATTGAAACAACATGTTCTAAACACGAAATGGGATCTACAAAACTGATGATATTTTTTACCAGAATGTAAATTTGGCCCCACAAGAGAGCTTGAAAAAAAAAAATGTTAAGTATGCAATTTGCGTGAATATTCCTGTTTATGACGTCATTAACAGGCAAAAATTAGTATGAAAATGTTGTGCGGGTTGCATAAATCTAAATTTTCTGATCACTGCTACGGCTTTGACTCTAAATATGTATGATCTTTGTATTTGTTTTTTAAAAATAAAACCCTTTGAAATTGAAATTGAAAATCGTTACTGTTGGGTTTTGAGACCAATTAATGTTATTTATGTAAGTCCCATAAAGTGTTTTGTTATGTAAATGCAAATGTTTTCATGTTGTATATGCCTTTAAATATGATGTTATTATGTTATATTGAATATATACCCGTGGTTTATTTTATTATATTGGATCATTGCCATTTATTATAATTTTTCTGTAGCCATAGTTGAAAAGTAACCCTTTGTATAGCTATTTAAAACCAATTCATTATATTTACTATAGTATAGTTTACTAATTTTGTAAGGCATTAATTATAGCTATTTATAATGAACCTATATGCACGGAAGATCTAATTAATAAAAGTATCAATAAATACATATCACGTAACTATAACGTAATTAAAAGAGTACACATCTAACACTTCGTGTTTGGAATTATATAAAAATTGATAGGAAAAAAAAAAATAATAAACAACGCCCTTTCATTTTACGCCTCTGGAGATTTGCGTGATATTGGTTCATTTCATTTTGACGTATATATTTCCTGTTCAATGATTCAAGCTCTATGTACGTACTGTCAGTATATCGTATATGAAGTTGTGGATGATTCAATCTGAATATC